>VZSZ01010357.1:255471-273999 GCA_013398815.1 Ibidorhyncha struthersii
CCCCCAATGGCATTTTTAGAAGTGAATCCCAGCTGGATTTAGTGAATAATTTCCAGGCCTGGGCTTGTGGGCGAGGGGCTCTCCCGTGGCACGTGCTGGGGCCGAGCGCCCGGCTGCTCGGGATGCTCAGCATCACCCGAGGAACCCCCGCACGGTCCCCTGGGCGGCTCAGAACAAAACACTTGGGTGCCCATCGCTTTGTACCAACTTGTTGGCTTTGCGACAGAGTTAATTGTGCACCTTTTGGGTTTTTTCCTGTACTAAAAGGAAACAAAAACATTGACTCACACACACGCGGCGCACTAATTACAGCAGACTTTTATTTTTCAGGCCCAAATAGGAAACATCGGCCACGGCTGGAAAACCACCTCGGCTGCATGCATCCAGCAACTCTTCAGCTGCAGCAGAAAATAAAATCCCCAAAGCCTTTCTAATTGCATCTGCATTGGGGATGGGAGGAAGGAAGGAAGGAAGGAAGGATGGATGCAAGGAATTATGCGGAATCATTTATACAGGAGATGGGCTTTTTTTAAAAAATAAAGAGCAGCTTAAATGCTTTAAAATTATGTGCTTCACATTTTCTTCAAGGTGTCGTCAGATCCTTGCTCTAGAGGGGATGGTCCTAAGGAGTGGAAGGAGGACACATGTCATCTCTTTTCACTTCCCTTTCTCCTCCTCAAAAGCAGAAAAAAAAACAGTTTAAATGGGATTGAGCCAAAGTTTTCCTTTTCAGAAAGACACAGATTTCAAACAGTTTTATACAACTGAGTAAAGCACGCTGTGAATAATATAAAAGTGATTTTCCTTTCCTCCCCATCGCCTTTTGGCAGCTAAGTTTTATCTGCCCCCCCCCGGGGACAGCATAGCACAGCAGGCACAGACTGACAGAGGGTCCCCGGTTGCTCTGCGATGCTCCGGAGATGCAGAGAAGCCCCCAAAAAACTGGGATTCAGGTGGGATAACAGCTGCTTCACATTAGCATCTCCCTCTTGAGGTTTCCCTTGTTTTTCTTCTTTCTCCTTGTTTCCTTTTCTCTCTGCTCACTCCTTTTTGTCCTGCCTTTGGGAGAGAAGAACCACAGCCCAGGCTCTCCCTGTCTTTCAGTGCCCGTTTTCCTCCCTGTTTGTTTTTCCACGTAATATATCCTCACCTCCAAAGTAAGTGCTGAAGCCAGGGGGTTAATGGGCAACTTGGGAAAACTATGATCAAGGCCATACCTTGCCGTGGCCATCCTGTGTGACCCCAAAACCCAGCTCCCCCTCAATCCTGGAAGTATCTAAAGATGGATTGTGCAATCCCAAGCACAAATCCAGGCTGGGCAGAGAATGGATGCAGAGCAGCCCTGAGGAGAAGGACCTGGGGGTGTTGGTGGGTGAGAAGCTCAACGTGAGCCGGCAATGTGCGATCGCAGCCCAGAAGGCCAACTGTGTCCCGGGCTGCATCAGAAGAAGTGTGGCCAGCAGGGCGAGGGGGGGATTCTGCCCCTCTGCTCCGCTCTGGGGAGACCCCACCTGGAGTCCCGCATCCAGCTCTGGAGCCCCAACATAGGAAAGACGCGGACATGTTGGAGCGGGGCCAGAGGAGGCCCCGCAGATGCTGTGAGGGCTGGAGCCCCTCTGCTGGGAGGACAGGCTGGGAGAGTTGGGGGTGTTCAGCCTGGAGAAGAGAAGGCTCTGGGGAGACCTTATTGCGGAAATTTTTCCCTGCGAGGGCGGTGAGCCCCTGGCGCAGGTTGCCCCGAGAAGCTGTGGCTGCCCCATCCCTGGAGGTGTCCAAGGCCAGGCTGGACGGGGCTTGGAGCAACCTGGGCTGGGGGGAGGTGTCCCTGCCCAGGGCAGGGGGGTGGGACGAGATGATCTTATGGTCCCTTCCAACCCAAAGCATTCTCTGATTCTATGGATGAAGACGTGGCCTTTAGTCTCCCTAATTTCACTTAACATCTAACATGGGGATATTGTGTTTTTTTCCCCAAACTCCCTGGGATCTGTTAAGATGCACAGATAGACAGGGCTTAATTAGACTCAACCTACTCTTTACTCATCATCTCGCTGCACCTTCCCCTCCATTCCTTGTCCAGATGTCCTTCCCCTACCTCTCACGCCTGGGTTTCTATAGCATATGGGGCTGCTTCTGGCCAACATATGTCATCGAGAACACAGAGAGCCTTAATTACCTCTGTCATGATGATGTGGTCCCTATAGTGACCGTAATTTTGGGAACATGTGTTTCTGCTATCCAGAGCCTAGGCGCTGCACTTTGTAAATATTCTGAATGGTATAGAGTTGTAGAAAAGGCCGAAGCAGTATATTAGCAAGAAAAAGAAGAAGGAAAAGAAAAAAAAAAAAAAGCCTGTTTTGTGACGTGGGGAGAGATATATTTAGGATATTTTCTCAACTCTGTATACCCCAAAGGCTTTTGATTCAGCCTCGGTGTAAACTTCCAGCATGTGCGTGAAGTTGCTTTGCTTACAGGCTGTACCGAGCCGGGAGGTGCTGAAGTGCCTGCTCAAAATTAAGAACATGCTTAAGGGCTGAGCAAAATGTGTGGTATTTAAGCCTATACGGCAATTAAGCACCAAAATGTGACCCCGAGTGCCTCGGTGGCTCAGGGACAGTGTATTGCTCAGCCAGCTCCAGCCGTGCCCGGTGCTTCGGCCACCTGAAAGTGTCTCAGATGCTCTGTCAACCCCCCGCCGTCTCTATTTTTGATTTTAGAGCAAAAAAAGCAGCCGTTACTGCAAATAATTACCCTTTACGCCTGGATTACGTACGGTGTTGTTCCTTCCGCAACTCCAAAACACTTTTCCTTGAGGGCTTGTATTTCCAGACCTGTCAATCCAACACCTCTCACCAGCGCTAAATTCATTTACAGGGGCGGGGGGGGAAACAAAAACCCCAAAAGAAACGCTTTAAAAAAGTAAATAATCAAGCCACATTAAATAACCATTTGGGAGGCCATCCGCCTCCCAGGCTTGCTTGGCTGAACTTGATATTAATTAGGCTAAATCCAAACGCAGCACCTTCCCCAGGAGTCGGCTGGAAAGCTCTCACCGCTCACCCCATGGCTGCAATTTCCAAGGGCTTTACCTAGTTAAGGATTATAATCTTTAACAGCTGCCTGATTTACTCAGCTCATTCCTTCAGAGATGCTGACGCGGTCCTCGGCCGACGAATGCCGTCTCTCTCCTTCTGCCATCGCTTCTTCGAGGATTATGAATTTATAGGAGTGAAAGTGTGTGATGGGGACCTCCAAAAAATCCGGCTCCTGCCACCAGTCAATAAGGAGGTGGGAGTTTGCTCGCCAGAAATCCACGAGCTCTGCTTGCCAGATTAGAGTTGGCCGGACAAATTTGGCACTGACCGCGTTGTATAATTAGAAAAAANGGGGTTGGCATCCCTCCCTGGCCGGTCCTGTGGCGGTGCTGGGGCTCTTCTCCATCGCCCGGCTGCCGAAACGCTGCTCGGGATTTCTGCAAGCGCCTGACCCGGGGTGAGGATCAATGACGCATCCTCAGAGCCGCCGGAGTGGGAAAAAGGCCTTTTCTGCTTGGAGAGCAGGTTTTTTCCTGCCAGATTCGGGGGGGACCGGTCGTAGCCAGCACAATCCGTCCTCTGCGATCGGCCCCACGGCAGCTATCGCAGCCTTCGGCGCCGGGAGAGGTGATGGAGAGAAGCGGGGAGAGGGGCCGGGGTCTCTCATCCCTGCTCCACGTCGGCATTTCATTTCACATCCCCCCCCTCGGGTGAGCATCCCCGGTTTCCCCGTGCGGCACGAGGCACGGCAGAGCCACGCGCTGCCCATCGCAGTTTATTCCCCCCGCCCCCCGGAGAGGTTTCCTGTGGGACACGTGTTATCTATTAGGTCCATTTGTTCAACCTACATCTGGTTTTGCTTTTGTCTCCTGGCAAAACCCAATAATAATAATAATAATGGTGATGATAATAATAGCAATAATAATAGCAAGGCAGCATCCCAACCCCAGGGAGCGGATCCGCAGCCACATCGAAGCGCCCTGGACCAGAAAGACCGAAGAGGTACGAGCACTGCCCTCACCCTCGATGGTTTCTCCCCCCGACATTAACACTTCACGCACCCCCCCCCCCCCCGNNNCCCCCCCCTTTTATTTTTTTTTCTCCAAGCTTCTCAGGTTTCAGCTTAGGACAAGTGAAAACAAGCGGATTTGCAAGCGGTCCCGGACACGGGATCCGGTTTTAGTTCCATAAAGGCAGTCGGGATGCACTGCCCAAACCATCTTCAACCCTCGGGCTCAGCCGGGGACGGGTTTGGAGCGAAGCACTCGGCAGTTTGGCTGGAGCACGGCAGGACCTTCGTTCTCAGCGAATCCCCCGCCGCGTGTGAAACCGTTGAGAGAGTTTAGCACTTGTTGTATGTGTTGCTTAAGGGGCTGGAGGTCTCGATGCCCCATCACGAACACCAGCCGTGCCTCGGTGCTACTGTGCCATGGGGGTAGATTCCATTTTCGTGCCATTTTTACTGCTTACAACGTAAGAAAAGGCATATTGGGTCGGAGCAGAGGTTTGTCTAATCCAGCATCTTTCTCCAAAGGTGGCCAAAAGCAGATGCCTGGGGAAGTGCACAAGAAAAAGGCAAAGAAAGTGGATGGGAGGCTGAAATAATCAGGGGACGTAAATGCACTTGCTCTAGCAGAGGACTTGGGTAGGTCTTTTTTTTTTTTGCTAGGGTTTTTTTTGGGGGGGGGGGGGTTTTTTTTTTTTTTACACAGAAACCTATTCGGTGTGTCAAAGCCAGGGAACAGGGAAATAGAACGCTACTAGAGGGGAATTCCAGAAATACTCCCTGTGCCTCTGCCAGGGCGTAAAGAACTCCCCTCTCCGGATTGAGACGTTTGCTGGGAGCTTGGTGGGTTCTGCTGGGCTCTTGGCCTAAGGGCCTGAGTCTCATGCCCACTTCCAGTCCTCTGGTTGTTTTTAAGCCCGTTTTAACCACAGAAAAGCTGAGGTTTCAAAGTTACAGGTTTCCTTCACATTTAGCAGAGCTGGAGGAAGCAGGCGAAGATGCACCAGCATCCCCTGAAGGGAAAAGCAGCCGGCTCAACCTTTTATTAGACATCAGAGAATCCAAAAAAGACAAATGCACAGTGAAGGGAAGCAAAACACAAAACCTTTCCGTGTCAGAAAACTAGGAAACTCGAGAGCCATCGGTTAGCAGCATCTCACGACGCTGGTAAAAGCTAAACCCTTCCCCTTGGACACACCATATGATGCTCCACATCATTTCTCTTTCACTGGGAGTCTGTTCTTGTGGCTTCAGGCTTGATACGGATGCAGGGCATCACCTGTGTCACCCACCCGGTGCCAGGTGTCGGTGTTTGGCTCAGCCCCATTAAGTCACTGGCCGCTTTCCTGGGGTGAAGAGTGCTGAGCTAACAGCCTGTGATTTGGCTGAGCATCAGCCATCCCTCTGAGCGGGTGTTTCTGGCATCAGGGCTCCATTCCTTCCCTCCTTACCAGGTAAATATTTGGGGGGTGGGTGGTTTTTTTGTCTCTCGGGGTGGTTTTTAAGGGCACCTGGTTAAAAGCGTGACTGTCACCCGGTGCTGGAGGAGCAGGGGGGTTAGTTTTAACTTACGTTTCTGCACCTGAACAAGATACTCAAGGGGAAAGCTATGGCATGGGATATTGTGCCATGTGGAAATCTCCTTCTTTATTCATAATAAAGCTGTTTGCAGCTGGAACCTTTGCAGCGTGGGATATATTTGGGCTGAAACTGAGTTTTCTTGTGGGGAGAGGCGCAGGCGATCGATCCTTTATTTCCCCTGTAGGCGATGGTGAGGGGTAAGATGCTCAGTCAGGTCTGTCGTGTTTGTTTCTTCATGGTCGTGAAAAGCAAAGCGAGCTTGCCCCCCCTCTCCCCCCGCCCCTCCAACAAATCACATTAAATTTGCCAAATCATCAACAACACAGCAGGGAAAAAAAAAAAAAATGAGATAAAATACCAGGCAATTTGTGGAGAGCTGGAGGGGGTGACATCGGGCAGACCTGTCCCATTACAAGGCAGGGATTTATCTCTCCGTTGGCCCCGATGTAATGGGGGAAAGAGGGATCTGGCTTGAGGAGGGCGAGCTGGGAATCGGGGGGAGGAACGTGGGCTGTTTTCCCGGCACCCAGCAACCCTATAGCCATGCCGGGTCGGCTCAGCTGTAAAGCCAACCTCGCTTTTCCTGGACCACACAAAGGTGATGTGACAAGGGGCTGAGACTGAGGGTTTGTCCTCGTATGGAGCGGGTGACTCCAGAGTAGCACACGGGGAAGGAACGGTCCCGGACAGTGGTATGTGCAGACACAGTTGTTCCAGGATATGAGAGCGCCGATCCAGTTTACATTAATCTGTTTAACCCTATATTGTTGTTATCCTGACAAAAAAGCGTCCTGATTTCAGGCTAAAGCAAACCAACCTCATGTATTTAATGTCCCAGCGCAGGTGAGCCCCGGGGCTTGTGCGGAATAATCCACCACCGGGCTCCTTCAGGATGAGGTTTTTCTTTTGCCAATAACAAATCCTGCAGCAGAAGCAAGTCGGAATAAACCTGTTAGGCTTTTAAGGGTGTGTTTGGTTTTTTTTTTTTCCTTGAATTAATGAGTTGAGGCTTCAAAGAGGCCGGGATCACAATAAGACCAGAAATGCTCTGTAGCCACCAACAAAATGACGTGGGCGCAAACATTTCCCCCCCCCGGGGAACCAGGTGTAAACTTTAAATATGGTTTTATTTCAGGTTTGCTATTGACGCACAAACAGCAGAGATCGATGTTTAGTATACATGGTATACACAAAGCAGCCAGTACGATCGGCATCTCCGTCCTTTTGCTGCACACTCGGCAAAAGAACCGCAACACAAGAAATCCCTCCTGCCCCGTCCTCTTCCCCCCGCCGTGAACAAGGGTGATGATTTCTCGGTGGCTCAGAAACCATCTGTTGGATGGCAAGACACAAAAAGGGGCAGCTCCTGGGAATTCTGTCCCCAAAGGAAAGGGCGGCGGGCTCGGCTACACGGGAAAACCCTCCAAAAATGGATGATACGTTCATGGGAATGGAGACATGGAAGGGATTTCCTAGAACATTAAATCCCATCCCCTGCTGTGCAGAGCGACCGCAACATCTGCTCCGGGCTGTGTCGAGCAGCGTGGAGACGCAAAATATTATCATGTTCACAAAGGCATTGCATAAATCCAGGGAGGATGGGTCCGCAAACGTTGTCACGAGGAGTTTGCAAAGCTGGTGGAAAGGTCCAGCAAGGAAACCCTTGTGCTACCGCTGTCCCAGTTCTTGTGATCTTTCTCGCCTTCTCCACAGCTGGAGACCTTCCGGAGCAGACCAAAGGGCACAAGGAGTTTCCATGCTATACCTGCGTGGGACTGAGCGAGCAAGGTAGGCTCCAAGCCTCCAGCTGCTCAGACAGCATCTTCTGCCTGCCCATAATCTGCATATTGTCCCTACAGTCCCTTTCTGTTGATCCCAATAACGGCATAGCTCGACCCAGAGACCCTGGCTTGCCCACGGTCACAGCTAATTGATTAAGACGCGCCTTCATCAGTGGAAAAGCAAGAAGAGAAACGGTCCCTGATGACACGATCTGAGCAAGAGACCTAAACGATGCGTTATAAGGGGTCGCTGGGAAGAGGGCAGTGTGGGAGGTAAGACAGCCTCCGACCGCAACGATGCTACGTCACCCTCAGAGGTACCAAATAAACCCTCGCACAAAACCCTGGAGGGGGAAGCCGGTTGTAGATGCTCTGCAGCAGCAAGAGGTTCAGCCCCTTCCCCCCGCCCCCCCGCTTCTTTCCCTCCACGCCCAAAANCCAAACCCCGTTGAGCCCCTTTTCCCCCAGCAAAACCCAAGCCCTGAATTTACCTTCCACGCCCGCAGCTCACAAGCGATGCTGGGAGCGTCGCCCCAGCTCTGCTAGAGGTCAGCTCAGGATGTCTCAGGCAGGGATTAACGCAGAGGAAAAATAACCCAACCTGGCCCAAAGGCCAGAGGGCGGTGGGATGTCTGGGCACGGCGTACTGGTCCCAGTAAGCAGCAAGCACCATTTCCAGAGCGGAGTCAAGTACTGGTGGCTCACGGGGCTGTGCCTGACCCTGTAGGGCACCGCACCATGGTACTACAGTACAGTTGCTTATCCATTTTTTTTCTTTTTTTTTTTTTCCTCCACTGAATTATGAGCGGGGNAGATCTCGGGTCCATAGTGATCCCTTTTAGCCCTGAAAAACTTCAGGTGGGCGGTTTACAGCCTGCCCTGGCCCGGGGTGTAAAGGAGCATCCAGCTACGCGCTGGATGCCGGCACAGCCCCATCCTGAAGCACCATAGGATGGGAAATAACGCCCACTGGGAATAACGCCGTCCCTGCTACGCAAGGTTTACATCCACTGGGGAGGGGAGGAAGGAGGTTAACAAAATACAGAGTTAAGCACCATAAAAATCTACACTGGTCAGGTCATAAACACAAGGAGAAAATGAAAAGAAAGCCACCACCTTCCAGCCTGGCCCAGGGATGCTGCTGGGGCTCTCCGGACCACCTGGGCTGCAAAGTCATTGCCAGCGAGCCCTGGGGGCATCAGGCCCAGCACCTCGTCGCACCGGAGGTTGGACGGTGTGATTTGCCATCGTCGCATCGGTAAATCCTTTTGGTCCCTTTTAGTACGAGTGTCGGGGGAGTCCAGGGAGGAGAGGGGAGGTAGGCTCGGCTCTGGGAAGACGGAGGAGGCTTTGACTGTGCAATTTAGGGGCATCTCCCTGCCTGTCCTCGGATCCATCCCGGGCAGTGATCCCCTTTGTTTCCATCCATCCCCCCCCTCAACTCCCAGCCTCTGCCGGTGGGTTTCCGCGTCATTCGGCGGCTTCGAGGTAGATGTTCATTCCTGCCCTATCTCTGAGTGACCTGGTCGGTAAAATCCCTCTCTCCTGGGCGTATGGGGTGTGCATGCTCTGTCCCCACATCCAGGTCCCTTTTTTCCCCCCATTTTTTTCCTTCCCCCTCCCCCCCCCCGCCTTGTTTGCTATGTGCTATGNTCCCAACCCTTGGCTGCTGCTTGACCGCATCCAACCAGAGAAACACCATGCCCTTCCTCGCAGACACTCCTTGACCCCGCTCAGCACGGCCTCAAGGTGCAAAAATCCAGCTCCTGCGGCTTCCTCCGAAAATTGCAACTCTCCCGGGGCAGCAGGCGCCCGGTCGGGACCAAGCACTTCAGCGCCCGTCTCTTGAAACCCCGACCACAGCTCTTGGAGCAGGGAGACCAAGGTCCAGCTTCCCAGGCCGGGCAGGGCTCCCCGCAGAGCCGGACATCGGCCGGTCGCTGTGCCGCGTCGCACTCGGCGGCCGGTTGGCCATAGGAGTCGCGACAAGCCACCGAACGCTTCTGCAACCCGTCGCCGCAGGTGACGGAGCAAGCCTCCCAGCCGCCCGCCGCCCACTTGTAGGAGGGACGTTTGTAGCTCGGTCTCCCACCATCCAAGCGGTTGGACAGGCTGAGGACACTGTTGTTGAGGTCCGGTGGGGTCTTGCCCTCCTTCTTGTAGGAGGACTTGTCCTCCTTGCTCTCCTTGGGGAGGTAGAAGGAGTAGCGTACCCGAGGAGGGGTCATCTTCCCCACAGAGAGCACCTCCAAAGTCAGGGGTTCCTGGATGGGCTTGAAGGCTTGGAGGCTCTCAACGGCGGTGCTGGTGCCACTGTAGCGCAGAACGCTGCCCTTCACCATCAGGTCCCTCTCCACGGCCGAGACGATGAAGTGGCCGTTCAGCAGGTACTTGCCCTGCCCGTTCTTCAGCGCCAGGTAGTTGTCATCACTGATCAGCCCTTTGTAGCCCCGCTGCCTGATATCGATATTGGAGGCGCCCGCGGGGATGACCACCACAAAGTTGTAGCCATGCCTGGAAGAGAAGAGCAGGCAAGGCAGGCCATCAGCCAGGGGGACATCCTGCTACGATGTGGCCTCAGCCCAAAGCTCTGCAGCTACAGACCTGAGATCTTCCCACCCCTACTGTTACCTCCTCCTTCCCATGAAGACAATTTTGAATTTCCTTCCTATGCTGAGTTTCGTCTAGGCTGAGGTCACTCAGATATGAGAAGATGCTTCATCTCCTCTGGCTCAGCAGTATGGATGTACCAGAGGTAACTTGACCAGCAGAAGCCCATAGCACATTAAATGTGTCCTGCTTCTCCTTCAGAGCCAGCCCAGGTCTCCATGCAGTGATGTACACTAGCACCAGGAGAGTTTGCTCGGGATGGACTTGGCCCCCATCACCATCTCCACCACCTTCCTGCATCCGCCCCAAAAAAGCAGAGCTGGGAGAGGGGGAAGTGCACATGGTCACCTAACACTTACATGGGTTTGGTGAACAAGCCTGAGACCTTCTTGCAGCTCTTGTTGTCTCCTCCACACACGCTGCATTTGTCGAACTTCTTCTTGGAGCCCAGCTTCCCATCGCAGCCTGCTTTGATGCATTTGCCCTGGACGCAGACCGAGGTGGAGTCTGGAGAGCACGGGGTGCCATCCACAACCTGCACGAGGGTGGGCAAAACAAGCCGCTGCATTTCCCCGTGCCACCCCACGGACCCCCCATGAAGAGCCATCCAACCCAGGGCTACCCAAATCCATCCAACTGGTCCTAAGGAGATTCTAGCAGGGCACTGTGTCACCCTTTGCTCATGGTCTGCTTTGCAGTTGGGTTTTTTAGGGTCTCTGAGAAGAGACAGGTGGGACTATATCCCTTTTCTGCTGCATCTGCATTATTTTCTGCCCTTTCTGTTGCATTAGTGCAAAGGGAGTGGGCTGCATGAGGAATACAAGCTACCACCACCCCTCTCGGTGCCACATCTGGCCACCTGCCCTGTCCGGAATGCGTATCACTTCCCCAGCGCTGTAATTATCATCCTGTGTTTCAGGACTGTGGGCATATCCCAGAGGCACCTTTAAAAACCTGGAGGAAGACCCTCCATGGACCAACTCCAGCCCTGAAATATATAAGGGGACACGTACATGCTGATTCATACCAGCCTGGTGGATTCCCCTCCTCTACATCTAACACCAGCTGCCCAACAGACGAGGAAAACGCATTCATTTCCAAGCGCGCTGGAGTCATCCTACAGCCCAGACGCTGACCCTGGGAGTCCCTCACCAACCTTGGGTGCCAGCACGTAGAAGTAGCCGGTGCCGTTAGCCCGGCAGATGAGCTTGCATTTATCCCGGGGCGAGACGCCGGAGTATTTGGGGACCCAGGAGACAGAGGCGGTGAGACGGTTGGTGCTGTGGCTGTAGCCGTTGAAAGCCTCACACTGCTCCTCGCGGAAGCTCTTCCCCGGCACTGGAAGAAAGGGGGATGTGTATGGGATTGGGGACCAGTCTGCACCTCAGGCACTGCTTTTATGGGGTCGTTATAGGTCATGCACACAACCACGAGCAAGCTGAGCTCCAGCCCCCTACCTGCAGCAGGGCAGGGGTCCAGGTTGCAGGAGCGGTACTTGACGCGGACGCCCTCGCAGTAGGAGCCCCCGTTGGCAGGCACTGGGTCGGTGCACTCCCGCTTGGCCAGCTGCACCCCACCACCGCACGTCCGCGAGCACTGCCCGTAGGGCGCCCACTTCGCCCAGCCACCGTCCACCTGCGGGGATGCGGAGGGATGAGATGCTGCATCCCCTTCACCGACGGCTCCATCCATCCTGAGCCGGGGCTCTCTAGACTTGGAGCAAGCAAAACCTCTGCCCCTAAACCTGTCCCGGGCTGGATGGAGCAGAGCAGCAGCATCCCTCCTTGAGAAATATGCAATACCCAAGGGACCTCCATCTCTTTTCACATCGCTGTCCCCCCTCCTCGGCACCATGCAAAAACTCAGGGCGACCCCGTGGGATGTTTTCGGGGCTCACGGCGCAGGTACTCACCCTGTACTTACTGATGTTATGCCTCTCAACGCAGGCACCCTTCAAGCAGAAGCGTCCCTCGCCGCAGCCGGTGCCGTCCGCCCAGGGGAAGTGACGGGTCTGGCAGACGATCTGCCCGCGCGCTTTGCCCGTGCACCAGAGCTTGGCGCAGTACTGCATGTACGGGCAGGGCTTGGAGCCCACGCCGAAGGCCAGCTCGCACTGCTGGTTCAGGCTGTAGCTCGTCCCCGGCAGGTCTTCGGGCAGCGGGATGGGTTTGGCAGGCTGGTCCAGCAAGCAGTCTCCTGCGGGAGTGGGGATGGAGGCATCTACCGAGTCCTTGGCAGGGGGGGTTGTATGGACCAGGGTGGGGAGGGAGAGCATCACTGCGGGGAGGTGAGGGATGGCTGCCGGGAATTTGGCTAAAGCTATCCCAGCCGTGCGCCCGCCGGCGGGGCTGGGTGCTACCCCAGGGATGCCCTCAAGGTCAGCTGCATCCCAGACCCAAGTGACTCCATCTCTTGGTGACACTGGGTAGAGCAGTGCCAGCAGCCTCAGGGCAGACATCACTGCTGGGGACACCCCACCACCACCAAAGCTCGTCTGGTGCAGAAACACCACCAAACTCCCTGTTTCCTTCTCCCTGCTCTGCAAACCAAGCTAGAGGAGTTGCTCTACAGCCCATCAGCCTCTCCCAGGAACCAGCCCCAGGGATGAATCCTGCTCCCACGGGGCAGGAACACAGGCAAGAGGGTGTGGGGCGCGAGAGGGCTCACCGTGGCCGCTGTCGAGGAAGTCGGTGATAATGGCAGCACTGCAGGCTGACCAGGGGTTGGCGCGGTCGATCTGGATGAGGGTGGGGGACATCATGTGGTTGGTCTTCAGCTGACCAAAGACCTCCTCGCAGGCCTTCACGTTGTCGTGGGGCATGTTGAAAACGTGGCCTGGAGGGGGAAAGGAAAGGAGGGGCAGCATGGATAACCCTACTCGGCACGCAGGTCAGGACCCCACAGCTTCTCACAACGGGGGAAACTGAGGCACGGAGCGGGGCAGAGCCTTGCAAGGATTGCAATGGCTGTGGGCAGCCCAGGAGATACCCGGGGAAGGATGATGCTCGTACGTGCCCCGTGACAATGCCGGGAGCTCGCAGGACCGGCACACGCGAACCACCCTGCTGGCAGCATCCCTGAGGCAGCGTGCTTTCCGGCACGCTGGCCCGGCTGCTGCGTGCGTGTGGAAAGTACGTGGGAAAGGAAGGAGAAGGGAAATTGCAAAGAGGAGGAGACTTCAGCGCTCGCCCCCCCCTCCCTCCTGCCGAGCAACGCAAGTGTCTCGGCAGGTAGGTGTGCCATCCGCCTGTTATTTCAGGACTCCCGAATCCTGGAAACCCACTGAGGTAACAACCACAACAGCAAAGCCTTTTGCTTTCTCAGCAGCTCTTTCCCACCAGGCTCGGGGAGGGGGGAGCGGGTCTCGTGGATTTTCCGCATCACCAGATGCCGGTTATTGTCTGATCTTCCGTAGCCTGAAACCAGGGTTATTTTGAACCTCGCCAGCTCCTGGCATTCCTCCCAAGAGGCTGGGGAGAGCGGGAAGCCTTACCCAGCTCATGGGCAGTGGTGAAAGCCGATGGCAGCCCGTCGTCCTCGATGACGGAGCAGCTGCGCTTGGGGTCGCACATGGTGCCCACGTCTGCCATCCCCAGCGTGTCGCAGGTGGTGGCACCGCAGAGGTCCTGCGAGGCATGGAGGGCAAGGGGTTAGTCCTGGGGCCAGCACGGGCATCACGGTTTCCCCATCCCCGGTACCCCATGGGGAGCTCATCCCAGGCCGCTGCGGGGGCGGCAGCCCAAAGGGACGGGGACCGCACCAGGCTGCGGTGGCAGGAAACCTCACCCTGACCGGGCTGCAACGATGCGTTTGCATTTAACCCTGGCACCAGGGATGCTTTTTGTGTGTAGCATCCTCCCGTGCCTTCAGCAACAGCTTTTCCCACCCGAACGGCTCCTCCGGCCAGGGTGGAGCCGGTTTCAGCACGGAGGAGTCAGCCTGGCTCCGGTTCTTCAGCGCGAGCTCAAGGACCGGACCCGGGTGTGTGGCTGGGAAGGTACCTGGCTTTGGTCTCACAGCTGACCCCTCTTCTCAACCTTATTTCTCAACATATTCTTAGGAACAAGAAGCCCCTGGACTGGGTCCAGAGGTTCCCAAGGCTAAGGGAAATGCTCCTGTCTCTTCAAGACACTTTGCAGCCGTTCCTCGAGGAGCAACCAAGCCCAGCCTTTCACCCCCAGCTTGAGGACAGCCGGACCCCACGTAGGTGCCGCTGAGACAGAGGATGGAAAAGGTCCCGTCGTAGGTGGATCTGCCCTTTTTGGGGATCCAAAGACCCTCGTGCGAATAAAAAGTCCCTGTTTGAAGATGCACAGCCACTGCAGCCTTGTCCTTGGATGCCCCCTGGGGTCTCTCGATGGCTTGTGAGGGCTGGAGCATCATCCCCATCCCTCTGTGCTGTCCCAGCTGGGCTGGGAGCTGCCGGGGAGGCCGTGCAGGGGCCAGGGAGCAGCTTTCCACATGAAAAGAAAACGTAAGGGACTCGCCGGGCGCTCCCATGCTATAAATAAGCGTGATTCATGCTCAGCGTTCGCCCAGCCAAAGCGCCTGGGTTGCTCGAAATCTTGCAGCAGCGGCTCTGCCAACATTTCCAGCGAGGTTTCCAAGCTGAAGGCATTCCCGCGCAGGCAGGTTCAGCCGTGGGTAAATAACAGTTCCCGATGACTTCACAGAGCCCTTGGCCAGGGCTGAGATGGCTTTAACAGGAGACCTGTGGCTACGAAGTCTGGAGGCACAGGCGAGACCGTGATCTCTGGAGAGGCGAGGCGGAGAAACGCCCGGGTCTGGGCCGGCTGTCGTGGCTGGTGGAAAAGCCCATCATACAACGGGGTTCAGCTCTCCGCTCTGCAACGGTTTTCCTTACCGGCTGGGACCCCGTCGCATCCCTGACCCCACCGCGCATCGATGCAGGCAGGGACATCAGGTGGCAAACCCCCATCCCTGGTGGCAGGGCCACCACGGGCGAGCGTAGGGTGACTAAATGGGGGTTGCAAGCCCCAGCACAGGGCCTCCTGTCCTAAAACGCCACCAAGAGCCAGTGCCATCGCCACGCTGAGCTAACCCAGGGATGCAGCCCCCCTGCCCGTACTCTCCCTTGTGGCAGTGCCAGCACTGGGGGTTTGGGGGTGAAGGTGGCGGGGGGGGATGTCGTGGGACACACACACACGGCATCACAGGGAAGAGGCGCCCGCTCGCTGCTCTTTGAAGAGCCGCCGTTTCCTCGCTGGCGCGGCGAGGTTTTGGCTCCCGGCCCAACACCTGCGCTGACACACTGACCCACTTCCCTCGCCTGCCGACTGTGGGGATACACAAATGAGCGGCTCCTAACGGGGTTTTTCCCTAACCGCCCCCCCCCTCGCCACAACCTGCTAGGGCCAGCCCACTTTCCAAGGCTGGGCAGCATCTCTGGGCTCTAATGAGGGGTCCTGACGCCCCCCAAACCGCCCCCCTCCAGCCTTGCCGGGTGTCCAACCTGCTCAGGAGGGAAGGCAATGCAAGCGGCGGTGCAAGGATGGAGATACGGAGGGAGGAGGGTGAAATGCAAGAGGTTTAAGCTGGGAAAGCGGCATGCAAAGGGCCAGCTCTGCCTTTGCGCGGTGTGCTCACCGTCACCGATATCCCCCGCTGCCTGCCCAAATACAGGGAGGATGCCCTGTGCCCTTCGCGCCACGCCGAGGGGCTGCGAGCATCCTGCTCGATGCACCACCAGCGCTCTCCTGCCAGCCTGCCCTTCAGCTGTGGGCGCTCCTCCATCCCCTCGGGAACTTCTCGAGATGTTCCGCACGTCACTTGGGGGGGGATCCTTGTGGCTACTGCGTCAATTTGCCTACTCAGAGGCCAGGTCATACGTGCTCTCAACCCAACCGTGGAGGTTTCCCATGTGTCTCCAAAGCAACCTCAAAAACCTGAGCCTTAAGCTACAGAGCGTGGGTGTCCAAATTCCCCCGCAGCATCTGCTGCGACCGCCAGACGTTCCTTGGTGCGATGTCCCTTTGGTTTTACAGCAGGCCAAAGGCGTTCAGTGAACCTTTGCTGGTGGGATGTCAAGGTTGGGGATGGGTGAGAAGCGCTGCCGAGCCCTTTGCCGTGGTGTGCGGTGGTATTTCCAAGAGGCAGGAGCGTGCTGGATGCTCTGCAGCACCCTCCAACAAGGTAGGAAAGTGAAGGTCCCACGGCTGTGGTTGCTGGCACATCTGCACCCACCGGCTGAGCAGGACGGAGCCCCCCGAAGGCAAATCCACAATCCAGTGCAACCGACATCGGGAGGGAGCAAAGCCGAGCAGGAGGGGACAGCCCCATTCATCAGCAACTCGTTGACACAACTGGAAACTGCCTATCAACCAGACTTGAGGTGAAATTTAAGTCGGGGGCTTATGCAACAGCTTTTTGGCAGGGAGATAAGCTTCGGGGTGTCAGGGGACCACAGATGGATGCACTCAAGGAAGGCAGATGTCTCCTCCACCGTGTTCCTTTGCACCAAGCTTGCTTTGGGATTTCAGGAATGGATGGTTTAGCAACGTTTAAAAAATGCAGCCCGGCCGTGATCCGCAGCTTTCGAATTGCTGGGACCGAATGCGTCCCACGTGCAGCTCCGGTGACCTCACCGGGTTTCCACCAGAGATGGAGCTGGCTCGGTGTCAGCAGGGTTCCTCCTCTTTTGCGGCTGCCCCGCGCAGGCAGGACCTGCTCCAGCAGGCTGGGGTTCGACCCTGCCTCTGGTCCGGCAGGATTTACAGTCGGACAGAGGACACGGCCCCTGCCCGGGGTGGGGGAGACAAGGACAACGGGCAGGACGAGGTCCCACACATCCTGCACAGCATCATTCCTTCTCCAGGCCGCCATCAGCCCGCGCTGACCCCAGGCTAGGGGCAGCTGAACCGAGCTGGACGCTGTATCCTTCCCACCCACGAGTGCTTGACCTGGAAAAACGTTTTGGGAACGGTCTCCCTGCTGTTGAGGGGAGTTCCCGACCCGTCCCTAATCCAAAGACATCTGAGCGGGGATGGGGGAAGGAGAAAATACAAGTAGGTGAAACGTGACAGTCCCTTTCAAGCTCTGCTCCTCTTTTTCCCCTCCCGTTAGCAATTTGAGGGTGCAGGTTGTAACACCCCGCAGCCGGCCACCGCACCGGCGTCAGGGCTGAGACGGGACCACAGGGAAGAGGAGGAGCACTTGGGGGAAGCTCTGGGAGCAGCGTCACCGCTTCGGTGTCACCCAGTTTATCGGGGTGGGGGGATGGAGAGCTCATCCTGGCGCAGCATCGCAGCAATCACCCCGTGTAGCCAAAGGCGAGCGAAAGGCAGCCCCTCTCCCACCCCAGGGATGGGGCCAGCTCACGGCAGCGGTGGGGGAGACTCCCCTCCAAGAGGCCTCCCCCCCCCCTCCAAGAGCGGCAAGAGCTGGCTGTATCTCTACTGCTTTTCTTCCAGCCCTGAACTGGGTCCACGCGGAGCAGCCAGCGCGCGGAGGAGAGGTCCAGGTTCTCAGGAGGACCATGAGTCAGAGGAAGCGGGGAGAGGTTTGGGTTTTTTTCTTGGCAGGTGGCACCGTGAGCTGTTGCCAGCCGGGGAGGGGGAAGCGAAGCCGCACTCCTCCTCTCCTGGGCTCGCACCCCACATTTCGGGGTGGCGGCCGCTGTGCACCGGAGCTGCCAAGCACCGGCTGCCGAGGCTCCTGCCAGCGGGCAGGGGATGGAGCCGCAGGTTTCTGCCCGTGGGGACAACCTGCCTTTGCGCACCTCCCGGCCTCGCGCACCCCCTGGCAGGGCTTTCTCCGGGCTACTGGCCAAAACCTGCCGAGAGGACAGCCAGCGCTGGCTTGAGCAGGCTTGCTCCACACCTCTGCACCCCCCCGCCCCGGCATCTGAGGGTGGAGGGTCCCCTGGGAAAGCGGGGGGGGACCGGGCACAAGTGCGATCTCCTC
The DNA here is from genome assembly GCA_013398815.1 of Ibidorhyncha struthersii. Lineage (NCBI taxonomy): Eukaryota > Metazoa > Chordata > Aves > Charadriiformes > Charadriidae > Ibidorhyncha > Ibidorhyncha struthersii. The sequence goes on from VZSZ01010357.1 coordinate 273,405, forward strand.
CAGCGTGCACCAGAGGTGGGGCGCAGGTGGCAGGAGGTCTTAGCACGGTGCAGGGCTCCTTGAAATTGGGGACAGCCCCTCCGGGTCATCCCCCCTGCACCCACCTGCTTGGTGAAGAGGATGGCGGTGTCCCAGTACTCGGGGTGCTTGTCGCTGACCTTGTTCCACTTCTTCTGCCAGGCGCAGAAGTTGCGGAGGGTGAGGGCGGCGTTGCCGGTGACCTTGGGCCCCTTGTCGTCCTGCCCGATGAGGAGGAACTTGACGACGGAGATCTGGATGGGGTTACGGATGCTGGGGTGCTTGTAGAGGCGGGCGGCCGTGGCCATCAGGGTGAGCAGGTAGTGCTGGAGGTCGTCCCCGTGGAACTTCACCATCGACTCGTCGGCCACCACCAAGGTCTCCACGTAACGGGGGACCGAGGCGAAGCGCTTGGCCCGACTCCCTTTCCCCCCCCCACGCCCCCGGTACTTGTCCAGCGCCTGCAGCACCCCGGGGGTGAGCCCGGAGCCCACGGCGCAGCGGGATGCTCCGGCCCCGACGGGGCGGCCGGGGCTGCGGCGCTGCAGGCGGTGGGCTCCGCCGGCCGCCCCCCCCG
>VZSZ01010357.1:293337-304807 GCA_013398815.1 Ibidorhyncha struthersii
GCCTGATGTGGTGAGCTAAGGCTTGGGACCAAGCACTTCTCCCCCTTGGTTCCCCGCTCCTAGAGATGCGCTGGCTGATTTGGGCTGCATACAGCGTACCGCTGAGACAGAGCAAGCACTGTTTCGTTTGTCGCTTCTGATTTATGGAAGCAAATAGCTTTTGCAGCAAGAGGAGCTGCTTGGTAACTCGTAGATGCTCCCAGCTGCCCAGGCACCGTCTGCAGCAGAGCAGGGGCTGTGGGGGGGCGGGGGGGCTGGGGCTCACCCACGCTCTCTGCTCCCCAGGCCACGTGCTCAGCATGCCCCACGACGACTCCAAGACCTGCGAGCGGCTCTTCGGGCCCCTCGGCAAGCACCATATGATGGCCCCTCTTTTCATCCACTTGAACAAGACCCAGCCCTGGTCCCCTTGCAGCGCCATGTACCTCACCGAATTCCTGGACGGAGGGCACGGTAAGGAACCTCATCGTTCGCGACAGCCTTGACAGGGTTCAAACCCGACCGCGGAGAGAGGTTCGGGGTGCCCTGCGTGGTGCATCGAGCCTCGATGTGTCTCCAGCCTAACTCTCCCGCCTTGCCCAGGCGACTGCTTGCTCGATGCCCCCGCCGACCCCCTCTCGCTGCCCGCCGAGCTGCCCGGCCGAGGAGCCCTCTACAGCCTGGACCAGCAATGCCAGCAGATCTTCGGCAAAGAATTCCAGCACTGCCCCAACACCACGGAGGAGGACGTCTGCGCCCAGCTGTGGTGCAGGATGGGCAGCGGGGAGCCCCTTTGCCACACCAAGAACGGCAGCTTGCCGTGGGCTGACGGCACCCCCTGCAAAGCCGACGGGCTGTGCTGGGACGGACGCTGCGTGCCACAGGATGCCCTGAAGCCGCAGGTAAAGGGGGAGAAATTAGGGACCCTTTGGAATTCCCAAACCTCTGACCCCGATCCTGCCGTCTCCTGGACTAGCTTTGGATTTGCCTGGTTTGTTTTCTGGGATATCTCTCCTTCAACAGCACCTTTCGTTAATCTTTATTACTGGCAAGCCCGGCTCATCGATAAACGCTGCCGTGCCTTTTGCCGAGGCGCAGGCTGGTCCGAAACAGAGCAAGCGGCTGCAGTTCTGCAATTAAATCATCACTTTTTGCCCTGCCGGGGGAATTAGCGGTGATTTCTGAGTCGGTCAGCAAAGTACTTAAACCCAAGCTTAACTTTAAGCACATGAACAGACTGGTGGAAGTCAGTAATAACTTCATGTGAAGTATGCGCTTAAGTGCTTTGCTGGATCAGGGCCCCGGCTGGGGACGCAGGGAGAGGAGCTGGGGGGAGATTTTAATGTTGCTCCAGACTTTTTCTTGCCCTGGGAGCGAGCATCGGGGGATGGATGAGCACGGGGAGGGATCTAACAGCTTCTCATGGCCTCTTGCAGCCGGCAGTGGATGGCGGCTGGGGCCCGTGGAGCCCCTGGGGCTCCTGTTCCCGGACCTGCGGCGGCGGCGTGCAGTTCTCCTACCGCCACTGCGACAGCCCCAAGCCCCAGCACAGCGGCAGGTACTGTGAGGGCCAGCGAGCCAAGTACCAGTCCTGCCACACCGACGAGTGCCCGCCGGATGGTAAGGATGCAATTCCCAAATGTACGCTCGCCTCCCGCCCCCGTTTCTCCAGGACCCATCCTTGCTCTGCTATCCCTTGAATCTTCCTATTTTGGGGGGGGCAATAGCTTTCTGCTGGGGGTTGTGGTCCCCTCTGGCTGGGTGGGGAGGTGTGTGGCGTCCCCGCTCTGCTTTGCACGCTCGCCGCGCGCTCCCGCTATCCTCGGCTCGCTCCCACGTCTCCGCAGGGGCCGAGGAGGATGGCGGTTCCTGCCCGCTTCCCGCAGCTTTTGGGTCACGTTTCACTTTTTCTTTCAGGCAAAAGCTTTCGGGAGCAGCAGTGCGAGAAGTACAACAGCTACAACTTTACGGATCTGGAAGGGAATCGCCTGGAGTGGGTTCCCAAGTACGCGGGAGTGTCACCCCGAGACCGATGCAAGCTCTTTTGCCGAGCCAGGGGGAGGAGCGAATTTAAAGTCTTTGAGGCCAAAGTAAGATACCCGGTGATGATAATCACCCCTCTTTGCCCCGTTTCAGATCGAATACCCTAATCGCTCCTCCGCCTTCCCTAGGTGATCGATGGGACGCTGTGCGGACCGGAGACGCTCTCCATCTGCGTCCACGGGCAGTGCATCAAGGCTGGCTGCGATCACGTAGTCGGGTCCTCCAAGAAGCTGGACAAGTGCGGGGTGTGCGGCGGCAACGGCTCGACCTGCAGGAAAATATCTGGCTCGCTCAACCGATCCAAGTAAGGGTCCGCAGAGATGGGTTGGTGGGGGGGGCGGTGAGAAAAAACAGCTTCCCCTCTCATTCTCCTTTCTTCTTTTTTTTTTTTTTTTATTGCAGAAGGGCTAGGCTAGGAATATTAGAGCTCTTCCTACGTCATGTAAAGCCACTTTGCTTTCTGTACGGAAAGCATCGCACCTAATTGCAAACCCCTGTACTCAAGGAGCGCTTGGCTTCCCCTCCGCGCCGTTAACCTGGGCTTGCGGCCACGCAAACACCCTCGGCCGGGTGGCCTTGCAACAGCCTGGTCTCCTCCCCAGACTCTGGGGCTTACGCTAAGTTTATTTCGGGGCAGCATTATGCAAGCCAAGCAGAGTTTATTTCCTAAAATAATAGCTGGTGCTGACGCCGGCGATGGGCTCGGTGCGCCGCTGCAAATAAATCTGCTGCCTCGAGGAGTTTACAATGTGCATCTCGCCCCGATGCAGTCAGCTGGACACATATTTTGAGGGCTGATGTTGGGATATAAATAGTTCAATAACTTTTCCCTGGGCTTGGGGGTGAATTTCAGTCCTGGGACACGGGCATTGAGGCAGCCACTTCCCTCGCCCAAGAGCTCCGTTGCTTTGCCAAAGAGCTGAGTTTAAGGCTTTTGTTGCAAAGATCGTAACAAAAGCCCAACGCGTCCAATTCCATGCAGCGAGGTGACTCACGCAGTCAAATTAGATTTCCTAAATGGTTTCCTTCCAGGGAGCCAGCTGAAATGGGGCTTCCACTCTCCTATGAATTGTTTGCGGTTGACTAAAGAGAGATTAGCGTGGTAGCTACAGCCAAGAAGAGATCCCATTAAGATCAGGGTTAGGGAGGCTGGGGTGACTGAGAGCAGAGGTTGACCCAAAGGCTTTGTTCCAAAATACTCTAAACCTAATTACCAACCACAGCATCAAACGTGGGGATGCGTGGAAAACGATCCTGCCGGCCCCACAGAGGGAGTCTTTCCAGGGTGGTATTTTCTCATAGCAGCAAGTAACTACCACGGCATTGGGTGCTGAGCACCAAAGCCTTCCCCGGTGCTGTCCTGGGAGCCACGGTGCTCCGGGGGTGGGCATGGGCTTTGGCTGGCTTTGCAGGAAAATCCTCCCCCGGCGTGGGAATGTGCTCTGTGCCCTCCGATGGGAGCTCTTCTGCATCGTGGTGGTGGGTGCAAAACCCTTCCGAAGATGAGTCTGGGGTGCAGAGACACCCGCCCGTGGAGAGGGGATGGTTCTGCTGCCATAGTACATGCTGTCTCCCAGGAAAGGCTTTCAAGTTGTTGTCAAGTCATCTACAATATGAGATGTCTGTTGGGTTAACTCTTTAACTACTGATCCAGTTTTTAGCAGCAACATCTGGGCAACATACGCATGTGTATGATGCCAGCAGCACCCCAACTCTCTCCTATCCAGCTGTTCTGCATCTATCTATCGCTGCTGCTATCCTTCAGCATCACTGGGCAGAGCCAGGCTTTTAGTCCCAAACGCTTCACCCATCTCAAAGGCAAGGGAGGAAGGGGAATTTCCCACCAAGGCTGGTAACTGTGGGGCTGTTTGTTTGATTGCGGTGTTCATTTTTGCATGTAACCCTGCAAAATCTTCCAGCCGAGCACACATCTGGCACAACTGCACCATTTCCAGCTCTTGAGCACTCTGAGTTACAGAGAGAGGGCATCAGAGCCATGATGCCAACCGCTGCGTGCTATCCCCTGCATGGGTCTCCTTTTAGTAAGTCCAGGGAAAATAACCATGTCCCTTTGCTCCATGCAGATACGGCTACAACGACATCGTCACCATCCCTGCTGGGGCAACCAACATCGACATCAAACAGCGCAGCCACCGCGGGGTCCGTCACGACGGGAATTACCTGGCCCTGAGGACCCTCGAGGGCAAATACCTGCTGAACGGAGACTTTGCCATCTCAGCCATGGAGCAGGACATCCTCATTAAGGGGACCATCCTGAAATACAGCGGCTCCATGACGACCCTGGAGAGGCTGCAGAGCTTCCGACAGCTTCCGGAGCCCCTGACCGTCCAGCTGCTGACCATCGCCAGCGAGGTCTTCCCACCAAAAGTCAAGTACACCTTCTTCATCCCCAAGGATGTCCCTTTCAGCAAGCAGAAAGGCAAAGAGAAGAAATCGGCCAACGTCATCCGACCGATGCTGACCTCCCAGTGGGTCCTGGGTGACTGGTCCGAGTGCTCCAAGACGTGCGGCTCTGGCTGGCAGAGACGGACGGTGGATTGCCGGGACGTGGAGGGCCAGTCCTCCACCGCCTGCGACAGAGCCCTCAAGCCTGAGGACATCAAGCCCTGCGGAGACGTCCCCTGCCCGCTCTGGCGCCTGGGTCCCTGGTCCCCTTGCTCCCAAACTTGCGGCGAGGGCGTGCAGACGCGCAACGCCTCCTGCATCGATTACGCCGGTAAAATCACCGCCCCGGAGAAATGCAGCTCGCCGGGGCCACCGCTGGCCACCGTCGCCTGCGTGCTACGGCAGTGCTGAGCCAGGCCGGGCTCGGCGGCCATGCACCGCACCGGTGACACCGGGGAAGGACAGCGAGGATGCCGTGGGCTTGCTCACCAGATGAATAACCACTCTCCAGCGGTTCATCCCCACCCCATCGACGTCTACCTCAGAGGGGGGAATAATGGTGGCAAAACGGGGAGGAATCACTTCTTTTCCTTTCTTTCTTCCTTTCTTTCTGGCTGGCTGCACGCAGGCAAGTTGTGATTTAAGGGGAAAAATAAGTGTATGGGTAGGGTGTTGCCAAAGAGCTGTTGTTAAACGTGGTCGCAGGCTCCCTTTGGAAGGTTCGCTGGGGTCTGTTGCTGGGGAAAAAAAATGCAGAGCCTGGCTTTGTCATCGCCCCATCCCAGCTGCAGGTGGAGGAGGTCCAGGGCGGATAAAATGGGGATCCCTCTGGAAAAGGCTTGGATCGGGTGGCCATCCCCTCCCTGCAGCGGCGTGGGTGTCCTTGAGCGTGGGGAGCGTTTTATCGGCTGTGGGTTTAGCTTGGGCGCTAAGTCGCTTGTTTGGCTGACAGCGGGAACGAGCCGAGGGCCGGATCCTGGCACGCGTTGGGCAGGAGGACAGGGGAGATGGTCGCGGCGGTTTCTGCTGGATTTACAATCCACAGGGCGACCAACCTCTGCCTCCAAACAACCCCAGCATCCGCAGAGGTATTCCCAGAGCTGCAACCCCGTGCCTCAGTTTCTCCAGCTACAAAACTGAGGCTTAATGACACCTGATCTGGATTGCAGGGTCACCGTGAGGATTGATTAATTAATTACTAATTCTGCAGTGTTTTCGCTGTGAAATGCCTGTTGCGATACCCCATCCCCGCTCTGGAGCAGACACTGGGGTGTGCCAGCCTTCCCTCGGCTTTCAGTCCCCGACGTGCTCATTTTCTCAGTTCTGCTTTAATTTTGGAGATTAGATTTGGATTTGGCTTGCGGCAGGGATGGGCCCAGGATCTGCAGATGCGGTTGCGGTGACCGGTGCCGCTCTTCACCTCTGCTTTCCCGGGATACGTGAGGATGCTGAGATCTGGCGCCGGGCTCCAGCCTCGCTTGAGCAATTCTCGGTGTAAAACCGAGCCTGGCAAGGCTGGAGCTCTTTATTCCCGCACAGCCAGTGCCTGGAGAGCAGGGATGGAATTTGGGAAGGTTTTGTCATCCCTGCACGAGCCGTGTGGTATCTCCAGGCTCCTCTCTCGCCCCCTGCCACATCCCTGCGGATGCATATACCATCCCCTTTTGGCAGCACAATGTTGAATTTCCAGTGGGAACAGCCTTTTTCTGGTAGGAAGGGGAGAAGGGCTGAAAGAGGAGGGCTCGAATTTGTGATGTCTGAGCATCCCCGTTTGCAATTGCAGAGCGAATCCTTTTTCTTGTCTCTCTTGCCTGAGCTAAGCTCCCGTGAGACCCTTTTCTCGCTGTCGGGGCAGGTTTGGAACAGGACTGCGGGATGAGCCGCTCTCGCAAAGCCATGCCAGAAACCCTACCATTTATTTGAAAACCCGAGATATTCAGCTTTTATCTCCCGTAGTGATTCCTATTGAAACCAAAGGGGCTACAGCCAAGGACTGAGGGTACCGAGGGCTCAGCTCTTTTTTTTTTATTTTTTTTATTATTTTTTTTTAGGGAAAAAAAAAAAAACAACCAACTAATAAAGCCCAGCTGCAGAGTTTGGATGCAGAGCTGTTTGGCCTGTCGTTCAGACCTACCTTCGGGCAATGTTCTGCGTCTGCTAATTAATCTCCAGGAATTTAAGCCCTCTCTCGCTCTAACAAATAGCTGGATGCTAAAGTCATGAAGCCTTTGCAGGGTTATTTTCTTTTTCCCCTTTGAGCCTCCGAGGGTTTTAACTCAAAGGCCAGCCCGCCTTTCCTCTCCAGTGCCGTAACCAGCATTTAGGATGGGGCAGAAATTTCAGCCTGAGACGGTGCCAAGGAAAACGTCTGTATTTATCACGCAGGAGTTGTGCATGCCAAGGGGGTCTCTTCCAGGTTTTGTTGTTTGGGTTTTTTTTTAATATTCACTGCGCTTAGCCAGAGCTTCCTAGATGCGAAATCCCCCTTCCTAGATGCGAAAACTCCCTGCCGCGGGCAAATCCTGCTGCTTTTCCGGCAAGGAGGAGGATGGGGGAACCGGAGGCGGTGATGCTCGGTTGAGGTGTGGAGTCTGGGTGACATTAAGTGGGATTCCTGCCCTAGCCATCCCGTAGAAACACTTAGCCTTTACGCTGATTTAAGTCAAAGAGGTTATATATTAGGATATATATGTGTATATATGTTTCCCTTCAGTGAAGGATTGTAGCAATGTACTGAGCCTCTTGTGTTAGGTATTTATTATAAATTTCTGGTTTGTTTTGTACAGTAGCTGTCTGGAAAGGAGAGGGGAAAAAAAGAGGAAAAAAATATATATATTAAAAAAAAAAAAGAAGACTGTCTGTGTTTTTACATGCTGCTCCCACATCCCCGCTCCGAAACCTGCAGCGGGGTCGGAGAGGGGACGTCTCTGCTCAGCGTTTAACCACTTCGGTACGTGACTGGTGTCCCCCTCCTCCCTGGTGCCCCCAAATCAGGGTGCGATTGCCAACCGAGCTGGGTAAGCATAACAAATCCAACCCAAATTAAGCTTTGGACTTCCATTTTAAGGGGGGGAGGGGGGGGAGGAATATAATTTTCCAGTTTTTAGCCTTTTGTTTGTATTTCTTTTTAACTTTGAAAACAGTCTGTTTGTGACTCTGCCTTTACCCCCTCAATAAAGGATTTCTTGCCCGTTACCTCTTTGTATTTGTCTCTATTCGTACTTTTCTCAGGGTATATTTTCTTTATCTCCATCCCAAGAGCAGTATATTAAATCTCCCTTTTCCATAGCTTATTCAGCCTTAAATAAATGGCCAATTTGGTTTTAAGATGCTGAACCGAAACATTACGTGACAGAGTAGGCAAAACCCTGGCGGCAAAAATTATTCCCCAGAAATTTTGCATCGTCGCTGTTACGCGGACTGCTTATGAGCAGCCTCTACACATACGTACATATAGATAATTCTGCTATTTACTAAGACAAAATACAGGCTAAACAGGGCTAAAACAGGAGGGATGCTGGCTCCTTCACCTAGCTATATAATAACCATAGGCAGTGGGATGTCGGTGCTGTCTCTCTAGGTGCAGCATTGTCCTCTGAAGCACAGGATCACTGAAATTTGGTATATGGCGCCGCAGATTTTGGAGCTGTCTCGCTGGAATAAGCATGGACTTGTTAAAAGGTAATTAGGATACCTTCGCTAGGGTCAAACAGGCTCTGCTGCTAGAGGTTCTAGCCGAAAGCAGAGCCTTGTGTTGGATCGCGGCTGGGGTTTATTTTCTGTATATTGGTGATTTCCACCCGCCGATGGCCTAAAAAACGATACCGCCACGGCTGGGTGGAGTCTGCCTATATTTCGCCCTCGGGGAGGGCAAGGGAAAGGGTTAACCCATCGCAGTGGGATGTGTCATTACGTTAATGGGCACAGCGACGCATGCCACCCTATTTATAACCAGGTGTGACATTCATTTTAGATGACTTCCCTTGGCTCCCGTACAGCCGGGTCCTGGGTTTCGGCTCATTAAGGCACAGCCTGCCCCGGCTTTTCTCCCACCTTTCTTTCTTGTCGTTTCGTTGCCGTCGCTGGGTTTGAGTTGAATAATTGGGATTTCAAACAATGCCAAAGGCTGTGGGATATTAACAGATAGGAAAAAGTCCCTAATTAATCATAGCAGCACAACCGTCACAGTTTAACTTTTTTTTTTAAAAAAAAAAGAATAGTGGGATAAGAAAACAAATCTTACGGGAGCTTCTCTGTCACCGTACCCACGATGGTACCCCAGAGACAACGGGGACCAGCAGGCAGAGAGATGCATTTCTCCAGTCCCATCAGGGGGAAATTATTAGGGTCAACCCTTGGCTGAACCCCCCACCCCGTGCTGCGAATAGTGCTGCTCCCTAATCAGGGGTAATGCTATTTTATCGGCGTGTTTCCTCATCTGCGGCACTTTCAGAGGCTGTAGGATGCCACAGGCTGCTCCCCCGTGCATGAACATCACCACGTACGTGTTGAAAATGGTGGTTTGTTCTTTGGGTCCCGATCCTCCTTCTCCCTCCCAGGGGTCTCCTGATCTCCAGCCCAAGTTATTCCTGGATATTTGCTTCCCCCTTGTCCTTGTGCTAATGCTGTTCTTTAGTTTAACGGCTTTCCTCCCTCCTTGGGTTGTATTTCCCCTCCCATGTGTTTGCAGGCAGGAGTTGTAGCCTCTTTCAGCCACATTTTGCTAAACTTGGCAAGCCAGACTCTGTAGGATTAGCTCATAGAATAATAATAATAAAAAAGGTCATAAAATAAATAAAAAAAAACACCTCCTGCTACTACTGCTGGAGACTCTGCATAAATCTGAATTTATTGTCCCCAGACAGAAGTGACCACAGTGTCCCAGCAAAGTCACACCAGCACCTGGTGCTCCAGCCACAAATCCTTCCTGGTTCCTGATGGAAACATCTTTCCTGACACATCCTAGGACTGCAATGTCCCTTTTCTGACGTTATCCTCTGCTCAGCTCATCCATCCTGGTCTTGCAACCCTGCTGCTCTTTTAGATCCCTCTTTCTCCCTACAAATACCTGTTGAACTCCTCCTTGGTCCCCCAAGGAAGGGATCTGATTCCCAGAGCTCCTGGAAAATGGCATTTCAGAGGGGCTGTTGCGATTCAGCGCACCTACGAAACAGGATCCTCTCCTAAACTGCCCTCTTCAGCCTCCTCTCCTACCAACCAGGATGCTTTAAACCCTGGGACTGCGTTCCACAAGGACCAGGCAAAGCATTCCTAGGTCTGGAGAGGACACAAATCCCAAGTCCTCCCAATGCCAGGAGAAAATGAGGGGTTGCCAGAGAAGTCAGCAGGATGGAGCTAAACTAAATTAAGCGAGCCCCGGAGACGCCACCAGGCAGGCGGTTGGAGAGGAGATGGCTCCTGTACGCCAGGGGTAAATTAAGGAGTAGGCAGCGAGTCCTCGAGGGTGGGAGCAAAGAGGTTTTCCCTCCGGACATGCCGAGGTCAGGGAAGGGAGAGGAAGGCTGTGCGGGGAAGTTGTCATTTGCTTTCGGTGTTAATGGATGCATCCTGCCAGGAGCAGGAAAGCAGGCTCGTAGCAGCATGGGATCTGCTCCAAGAGCCACCGCAGCAAAGGAAAACCTATCCCACAGGCTGCAAAAAAGAGGGTAAAACAGCCTCCAGGCAGGAATTGCACTTTCTGGTTGCTTGGATGGGGTGAGCAAGGGAGAGATTTAAGGATTAAAGCGAGAGGCCAGACACCGGGGACGGACGGCAGACATAGCTGGATGTCTTCTGAGTGGAACGGGAAAGGACGATCTCTGTTTAGACAGACAAGGAGGGCTTTCAGGGGATGGCACAGCCTCCCGCCGCGTCCACCGTGCTGCGGACGGGACCTCCTTCCTCGCAGCAGCTGCTGGCAGGATGCAGGACCGCCCTGCTAAGCACCCCCCGGCTCCGGCACCTCGCATCCCATTTAAAAGGCGGAGGCTCCGAGTCACCCTTTGAAAGCTTTTTCCGCATTTTCCCACCGGTGTTTTACACCCATCAAATTCCAGCTGGTTCAGCCAAGGGACTCCCACGGTCCCTACAGGTCCCCAGTAGATGCGCAGACCAGATTTACCACGCAGTTACTCAGGGTTTATGTCCGTGTTGCTCCACCTACGTCCACGAATCCAGACCACGATGTTGTAAAATGTGTGTAAGAGCAAATCCCCTTAACCAGGAGTCGGTATTTTGGCAATTCATTGCAACGCCTCTCGCCGAGAAACTCCTACTCCGCAGCAAAAGCAAACAGCAATAAAGGACGACCTGGTAGCTTAGGAAACTGGAGCAGGCGTAAATCTATACAGCTCCCTCCCGGATTTACTCCAGCAAACGCCGTGGCTCTGGGAATCACTGGATAACCTCTTCAGGTATCGCGGGCTAATAAATTGTTATTAATAAAACAGCTTCTGCTGCTGGAGTGGGAGGAAATTCATATCGGAGTCAGGCTGGGGAGGCTGATGCACTCCTCTGCTGGATGTGTAGCCCAAACCTACTGGCTTCCCGCACCCAAATGCCCTGCCGTTAATTGGAAACCTAACGAGCCACGCAGAGATGGCGGCCGGGAGGCGGGTGTGCCATTGCGGGATGTTGTAAGGAAAAATGAGAAAGAAGAAGAAATGAAACAAAAGGGGTTTTTTTTGTTTTGTTTTTTGTTTTTTTTTAGCAGTGGTGGGTTTGAATCGCTGAAGACACGGTGATTTTTTGGGGGGCAAATCAATGCCCACGTGTAGGCCAGCTCCTCGCCTCGCAAACGCCGCCATCTGCAAGGCAGTTTGCTTTCCTATCAGGAAAACACTGGCAATTCGGAGGCAAATCCAACCTCCGGACACTGATTTGCACCAGCCGAGCATCCCACGCTCAGCCGCAGGGGACGCCTGGGCATCCCAGCTGGGTACCCGCAGCCCGACCGCTCGCCTGATGCTGGGCACGCACTTTATTCTTGGGGCATTTACGTGTTGTAATGAATTAATTCCTTAAATTAAAAAAAAAAAAAAAG
>VZSZ01010361.1:7458-92598 GCA_013398815.1 Ibidorhyncha struthersii
TTTTTTTTTGAGGAAAGAAAGATTCAAAGCGCATACCCAGAGAGAGAGAGAGAGACACACAGAAAACTTAACAGCCTCATAATACCATGCTACACCACACCTCACCCTTATTGCAACAACGATCTTGGATCAATGACAAGACTTTCCCTATCTCACGCTTCGGTCACTCAGCATTGGACTCTGTACTCTGCAAGACACTATTGGTTCACAAATGCAAAGCTGTGTGTGTGTTTGTGACATTGTATTCCCAAATATCACATCATAAAAATATTAAAATAAAACTGTTCATAACATTTTCCTGTGCACCATCTGGGCCCTGCAAGAAAGCTGACATTATCTGTCAAACTAAAGATAACCACATTTTCTCTCTTTTGTATCGTTAATGTTTGTCATCGCAAATTTCACTTTAATGCTCCAATTACATTATGACATTCTTACAAACTGAATGGCACTAATGACTTTCATTATTATTTACACACTTCCTTAATTATAAGGCTCTCCCTCTCATTCACAACATGTTCTCCCTCATAACACTCACTCTGATATAAAGCTAATGAATTTTAAACTTTCTATTACATAAAAGCTCATGATTAATTACCCGGCTTCCCAATCTCTTTATGATGCACAGTACAGGGCTCTCCTGCAATGATGCAGCAAAGGGGGAGAAGTATGGAACTTTTATCCCCTCCTCAGTGAAAGCCAATAGAGAGATAAATAGAGTATCTTTCTCTTTAAAGCGGTATATGCAAATTTAATTGAAAACAAATATACATCAAACCATTCCTCAGGAGAAATCTAAATCTCTCTATATTAGCAGCATGTAGTAAACAGGATAATAATGCCTATTATTATCATCTTTAATTTTTCATCACAACAATTTTTTAATCTAGTTCAAGCAAATGAGACAGCAGAAGTAAAAACACATGGCTTTTACATAAGACATCTTAGTGTTGTATGCTGTATCGCCAAGATCAACTATTTATGTGGTTTTAATTATTCAAAATACTGGACTCCTTCACTGATAAAAAAGACAAGACAAAAAAGCCCAAGGTTGCACCACACCAGATGAAGGGCAGTCGTGACAAATACAAATTACTGCACTTCAGACTGACAAAGGTAATGCAATAAACCAGAGCCTAGAAGACTTTGAAAGACGTTGTGGGGGCACTGAACAGCCTAGCAATGAAATTCGGAGCTCAGTATTTAAGCACTGATACAGGCTGCAATCTGCACAAGCTGTACGTGTCTCAATGCCTGTGCTGCCAACAGAAATTGGATTCTCGCAGCCAAATGTAAATTTACTGACAGCCATGGGGGGGGAAAAAATGGGTTAATTAAAAAGTATGGCTACTCTTACCCCATTTGCTGGCTAGTAAACTTGACCTTAAGATTACGGGGAACCTGTGCATATAAAAAATTTATTTCCTGCCATTCCAAGGGAAGTTCCCTTTTATGCCTCTCCCCTGTTAGTAAATCAGGAGCCAATATCTATGCAAATATATACATAATCCAAATAGGGATATAGTCCCAAATAGGACAAAAGCACATCCTGTCATGACTGAATCACTGGATAGCCAGCTATGAATGACGTATTTGCTTAAACCAAGCGTGGGACACCTAGGCAGATGAGATTCATTTGCCAGGGCCATTTACCTATGTGTTGCCTTTATATTAACTCCTACTGCTGATCTGCTGGTGGAACAGATAAGAAAGTTTGCTTTGTTGTCAGAAAAGCCTTTTCTCTTTCAAATTTGGTTTGTTTTCTTTTTAATACTATATGCTTTAAATTTCTAATCAGTTTCCACTGTCACGGAAAACCCCAGAGGCATATTAATGAATTAATTCCCTGAAAGTTCAGTACAACACAACAGTACGGTGTAGCTCCTGCTTTGTGAAAATCCTGAGAGATGATAACCATACTTTGGTCTGCTTTTGAACACCTCTTGATGAGTGTGGCAACTATGTGGTCCTACAGAGCAAACAACTTAAAAAAAATTTATTAGGGCCTGATCCGAGGCCCACAGAGTAAACTATATGATCATCCTATTATCTTCAGTTAAGGTCTCATTCCAAGGCTGCTACTGATCAGCATTTCAGTTATGTGAATTATGAAACTCCCTAACATCAGAGAATGTTCTGTAGTTTAAAAAAATCCCCAACAACCAAAAAAGCAACTTGAAGGAATCGAAAATTGGTCCTTCCATCACTTTAATGTTGTCTTGCATGCTGTGTATCTCACAAATCGTTATTAGGAGTACACTATAAAGCAAAAAGTATAGAACACTTCTATTATTTTTTTTTTAAATCTGTAGCTAGAAGCCAGGCTTTAGAGGGCAGGCAGGCTCTTGGCAGAAATTTAACAAATAGCAGAGATGGAAGAAAGGGAGAGAGATGCTGAAAGACAGTAGGTCTCAGAATAACATTACTTTTCTGATTCTAATAAAGTTCCTTTGCTCAGCATTCAAAAAACTGGCAACTTCAGTGCTATTCCAGCCTCAATCAACATGTGATTCAGGGATTCACCATTTGCCCTTAGATATTGTATAACTGCTCTGTGTAAAAAGATAGAGTGCTCCTAAAATCCATTTTTCTCAGGATTCATCTGCTTTCTGTGGCTATTGCAGTTGTTCATCTTTTTTTGCTGACTCTAGGGTCAAGAGCACTGGACTAAGATATCTATAGGATATGTAAGTTTACATTCAAAGCCTCCTGACATTTTGGGCAGAGAGTATCAGGCTTTCACAAGGGGCCAGATTATACTCCTCAGTCACATTTACACGCCCATCAAGAAATTTCAGAACAATCCTGTTGAGAGTCAGTTGAATGCACACACACAAAACATCCTTTAAACAGTGTAAGAGATGTCCTATATGCTCTTGAAAGATTGGACCATGACTGTAACCTCTCTTTTATTTGTTGATGGTTTATGTTGCTGATAATCTTCCTTAAAATACAGTGGATAATGAACCACAGTAGCCATTAATCTTGATGATTGTTTCCATGTAAAATAGTTTCTATCTTTAGACACATTCTTCTGGAAAGCTTATGTTATCCAGGAATAATTGTACCCTAAAGAAAGCAGTGTAGTCCTTGGACTTCTTCATGTACTTGACTATTAGTAATAGCACTTGCACCATAGAAATGAGACATCACAGAGCAAGACACAAACATAATAAAACAGTCAAGACAATCTTTATACAAAGATACTAAAACAACTGGAGAAGGTTGATAATTATGTCAGAACAGGTAAAATTAGTCACAGTTTAGTAAGTGGCATGAGGGTTTGCACTTACAATTTTATGGCTCATTCCTAATGCAGTCCAAACTTGTGATAAGTTTACAGCCCACAAGATCAACTGATTAATATGACAATTAAAAGATAAATGTATTTTAATGACATATGGCATTATCCTTATGCTATGTATTTTTCAGCGGTATTTTGTTTATTATAATATTTATGTTATGAAATTCTAGTTGTTTAAGATAATTAAACGTATCACCACATTCCCCCCAAAAGGAGTTAGAGACAGGCCCTCTGAGATTCCTTATGAAGAAGAAAAGATTTATTAAACAATTTGAAAATGAGATAAGCATGGTGAACAGGAGCCTTGTTTCAGTCTGTAACGGTGATATATGGCCCTGTGATCCACTGCTTATATGAGCATGTGAGGCATGAAGCCCTCTCTCTACCTTGCCTTTTCTGTCAATGGCGGGAGAGCTTCATGGCTCGCAGAAGTAAATGACGGAGAGGGAAAGTGCTTCATAGGCATGGGGATAGGGCAGAGAGTAAGGCGAGATGCCACTATGAAAAGTAATTAGTGGCGGTGGGGAGTAATCTGCAGAAGCTTGTTCTTACAATTGATTTTGTTGTTACACACACTATGAGATCACAGTCAAAGAAAGATGAGCCATGCATCACCTGAGAAAGCTACATGTGAAGCAACATCATTAAGCAGGAGCCAGGTCTTGACTTCAAATATCAGGGCTCTGATCTTGATTCTACCTTTTGTTTAATGGAGAACTTTGAGCAATTCAACCCATCTCCCAGTGCCTTTGTTTATTCTTCACACCTGTTTCTTCTGATCTTTCTTGTGGCTATTGTAATTCTCGGGAAAGGACTCTCCATCATTATGAGTTTACATAATAGCAGTCTGTAAAAATGTAACATCCTACATCCTAGTTCAAAAATAGTCTCCTTGAAGACGACGGGAATTTTTCATTGATCTCAGCAGCAATCTCATTTGCCAATAGTATCATCTGTATGTATTCTTTTGAAATGTTTGGTATTGATTAACACAGTTTTTAAAAGCACAAACAGTAAATTATTCATTTTGATTTATAAAGCAGTTATAGCAAGTGTTTGTCACAGGCAGAGTATTTTCATACAAATCAGAATACTTAGAAAATAAGCCAAAAAACCCCCAACAGATCAGCTTTTCCCTGTGTTATAACAGCAATCACTTTCCTATAAACATACACAAAACTGGGAACTTCTTTCCTGAAATGCCTAAGAAAAAAGATGAGCCTTGCAGACCAAGAAAGCCAGTGAACCCCATAAAAGAGAGTGCCTTCACGGAGAATATCTTACTAATAGCTCCCCTGCATTAAAGGCACAAGCACCTCTGACTGTTTATAATACAAGTATATTGAACAAATGGTACTAGATCTGCAGGAGTAAAATTAGAAAGCTCACCAATTTTTGATAGAACTGTGCATCACCTGGGGACCCGGATGAATTTGATTCAGGATAAATCAAGATAGACCCAGACATTTGGAAATGCTGCAAATAAGGTCCTTAAGTCATCATACCCTGCTATGGAGAAAAGCACATATTAGGGAGAGGAATTCTGAAAAAAAAAGTAGGTGCTGCAGTAAAATCTTAGCTGTACAAGCGATTTCTTCTTGTGTCTATCATTCTTACTATTTGTAAAATACTTGCATTTTTCTGTGTCCTGCCTTTCTCCTACCAGGAGTTGGCAGCTTTTAAGACTGACTGCAGGGATGGGGCAGGCACCCAGCCTCGCATCCCTGAGCATCACAGCCAAAAGCGGTGTGCTTATTTCCAAAACAGCAGCAGGGGAGTCATAGCATGACCACCAGTAAAAGCATCACAAACCCCTAAATAGCAGAGCTCTTTCCTTTTAATTGCAGTGCCCAGCAATATTTTCAAAGGCAAGCATTTCTCCAGTGTCCCCTGTAGGCCTTTTGTCAGCTTCTGTGCACTCTTGGTTGTTTTGCTCCTCAGCAAACATGATGATAGCTGATAAAGCCATACAGATCCACATATCCATTTGAGAAAATGGGCAGAATTAAAAACAGACAATGTTTTAATGCCAGTCTTCTCCACAACTTCTGCTGAACACCTGTGAGAAAGGTGGCCAACAGCTGCCTCGTGTCCAGAGCAAGAAGCTATGCTAAGAGTGCCAGAAAAAATAGATTTTCCAGTGATATTGGACTTCACTCACAAAGCATGAGGGTAGCACACCTTGTTGGTCCTCAAGAGTCACAATTTATGCTGTCTGCCTCTTCTCCATTGCTTCCATTACCCTTTAACTCTAAAAAATAACCTCTTTCAGAATTTCTTTGCCCTTCCATTCCTCCGTGTTCCTGTCCTGTGTCCCATGCGCTCTCCTTTCTCCTTTTCCTTCTCCCTCTCTCCATATTCATGCCAGAGGGTATATCATGATGAGGTTCTCTAATCAATCGTCTGACTCATTGCCTTATGGCAGAATATTGCCATGGCTAATGACTAATATGACTGCAGGATTTCCAAATGCCATTTTATAAGATCTTACAGATTGCCTATTAACCATTTTTTAGCCTGACCAGGATTAGCTGAGTAGCAAAATAAAACAGTATGATTTAGCACAGTCAACTCATTTCTTAGCAGCTGATTTCTATTTATAGGTATAGCCTAAATAAAACAGTATAGGACAAAGTATTTCCAAACTGAGAAATGCACCATTTGTGAACAGCTTTTCCTATGATACTCAAAGTGTTCATTCGCACAGTGAATGAAAAAAATAGTGGTTGAAACTTTCTAATTCTTGAAAGATGGGAATTGATATTTACACTCATATTATGATTCATTATAAAAGAAGAAATGTGTGAAACTGCCAAGACAACCAAATACTGTTAGATGCATTTCATTTGTTGATTTTTATTTATGCACATGAAACACTTCTTCTTCCACATTACAATTTTGTGATGAGCAAAGGATTAGCCCAGCAAATTTTCTCTCTGCAACTGCTGTGTCCCTGCAACTGAAGGTAATATTTGCCTTCAGTTAAATGCAGTTATTCTATTATAGCAACTAAGTTTTATTTTAGATTGATGTGAAAGCAACATACTTACTTTGAATAATATGAATTTTTCATACGGATAAGGAATTATCACAAAAAGCAGTAAGAGTAATCACAAGGAGAACTGTAGATGGTTTTAAAGTCTGACTATATACAGAGGATGCTTTGCTGCAATCCTAATGATGCCTAAACACGTCCAGTATTATTTACGGACACATACGTTAGTTCTGTCATTCTTTTCTTGCCACGCTCATGTATACAGCATGGCATTACAGACACGCTGACCCTTTTGCCTATTCAAATTCCTGTGCTGGCATGAACAAAGAACTTGCTAATCAGAGAATTTTGGTACTTCCTCTGGGCAATCAACTGTTATACTCCTGCAGTTTGAGCATTCCTGAAAATACAATAATATTCGATCACTTCTCTTGCATAAAACTAATTTCAGCATCGACAAATTTCCCAGATATCCATTTATAAATACTTACTGATGCCTTCTTGATCAACTCATCTGGTCACCTTGCCACTGACGATAAAATGACATTGATGTGAAACCAACATCCTCAGAGATATTGTGACAAGGGTGAAGTGCCAGGGAGTGCTATTTTTTTTGCTGCTGATTGTCAATGGATTAACAAGAAGCATTATCTTGGGTATAAAAGAATAGAGCCCAAAGCTAGAGAAGGAGACACAACATCAAATTGGGAAGTGTACTGTAAAGATTAGTGTGTTAGAAAACTAATGAATAATGTCACAAGACCTTAAACTAGCTAATCTCATTGAGACAGCTTGTTAGATCATCAGATTCCCTAGCTGAGAGACCTGCTTCCATTACTGCTGTGTTTGTGGTGTCAAACCCAATTAGTTTTTCTCCAGATGAATTTTCATTCATTAGAGTTGGAAAGCCAAGTAGAAAAAAAACGCAGTGGAACTGCACTTGTTTCCGTTTCACTAGCAGAGTTTTCTCTGTACTCAGGCATCACAAATACAAGAAACACATACCAAGATCAGCTCCAGTAACTGTCACAGCTCTGGTCCTTCCCCACAGCCCTCCAAGCTTCAGCTTCGCTTAACACCTAGCCTCTAGCACAGAAGCAGTAAGGAGCTCCGCCATATTAACCTGAAAAATCCAACACAGCAGGAATATTTCCACCTCTTTACTCAACCAGTGCGAATTTGCTGTCAGCCCTCATCTCGGCCAAAATAGGGTATGCCCTGCTTCAGTCTGCCAGTGTTTCTAGTTCATCCTGTGTACGTGGGGTTTTTCCCCCAAGCTGAATATGCAAAGGTAACCACGGCTGACTCCATCCTGTGGTTCCACCTTAGCATGCTCACATCAGGTTACCCTATCTTACAGTGCAGTAAGAGTCACTCCACTCCCCATGTTTCCTCTAAAGCCAGCATCTGGTAGAAGAAAGTAGAATTTTGGCAGCTGGTGTGAAATTAAAGCCCTGCTGAATTCATGCCACCGATTTCACCTGAGCCTAATTTTTACCACCCATCTTTACAGGAGCGTTATACAACATTGGCTAAGTTTTAAAAATTGCTAATTTCCTGTTATGTAATGAAAAACTTCTATCTTAACCTCATGCAGTGCGCCTAATAAACTGCCATGCAAAACTGCTGAAATATTAAGGCTATTAGGTTGTCTCAGTTTTTAAGAGTAAACACTGCAGTCATTTTTATTTTTTTAACTCAAATGGAAAACTTTCCAGGTGTTGAGTTTGTAGTGACATTTTCAATGTTCCTGAAGCATTATGAGGAGAACCTGTGAATTTTAAGTAGTGACAATCAATAAGGTTTGAGAAATATTATATTAAAACTTAAATCTCAAGCCCATGATCCTGACAGAGCTGACACTTAGTACCTACTCAGTCATCATCATTTTTATCACTTTTCCTACTCTGTGAAAACACTGCTGATCTTGTTTTGGCTGTCGACTATCCAAGCATACTATTAAACTCCTCATTTAGTAAGACAAGCAGTTTCTAATGGGATTTAAAACTCTAGGTGCAATGCAGTCAACATCAAACACTGGCATAAATCTCTTGCACTAAAATTCATATTTGTCATCAGAAGCAGGGGGGAAAGGTGTTGTTTGTTTTTTAAAGCATCTGTAGCTCACGATAGCAAAGGTTCTATATTCAGGAACACGCTTTAAATTAGTTTGGGGTGCTGTTAAAGAAGCCTACTCCCTCCAGCTGAACTGAAATTAGGTTGATTTCTTCCAGTTTTTTAGCAGCCAGATAATCTGAATGTTCAGTTTCGCATCTGTTATACAATTGCTTCTTTATTCTGAGTCATTTGGTAACCCCTAAAAATAGTTCACTCTTCTTGAATTAGCAGCACAGCGTTATAGATCATGTAGACAGAAAAGCCTATCTCCTTGCTTTTGCATAGCCGATATGCTACAGGGCTCCAGTATCGGAAAAGTCATTGCAGTGTATCTTAACTCTAACAGATGTTACTGCTGGCCTCCTTGAGAGCCGGAAGGAAAAATAAAACAAAGAAAAGCAATGGAATACTGGCCAAAGCAACTGCTCGATTCCAACAGTAAAACTATGTCCATGAAGGTGGACTGTGAGGGAAAAATGTTTGTTTATAGCAGCTGGCTTTGGAGGCACGATAACTAACTTTTTCAGGTCAGTACTCAACTGCTTTTATTGCACCTGGAATAGAAGGTGATGCTATTTTTGCAATAGAGGAACTATCTGTTTTGCAAACAAACCCGAGTTTCTGATGGAATCAGAAAATTCAAGATCCACCTCTCCCAGTGATGTCCTGCACGTAGGAGTCCCAGGAACAGAGGAATACATTCGTTTGTTGTTCTGGAGTACTACTAAGCTATTATTTGATACTCAGCAGGAGGTGTTCTTCTAGGATTATTCCCTCAGGTAAATTAGGTTCTCTTTTGTTTTGCTTTTTAGCTATATGATATGTCTCGAGAGAATTATTTTCCAGTAAAAACATTTGAAATAGCCGCAGCAAGCTGGTGAGATGAGAAACGGCAGCTGGAAAAATTACAAAAGTCCAAGGGAAAGTATGTTTTAAAATACAATTTAATCAAAGGCAGACAAGATCAGTCACGAAGTTAGAAAGGACTTTCAGATGAATGACAAGTCACTCTTAACAATCCAAGCTTTGCTGAGAAAACAAACCAATTTGAGAACAAAAAAGAACAATGTGCTGGAATGTCATGCAGACAATATAAACACAGTCCATGCAATTAATGCACCAAAGGAAAAAAAATATTTTGTTGTTGTTGTTTGCTGCTTGTGGGAAATCCTAGCATTTTCCATGTCATTCCACAGAAAAAGAAACATTTAGTTCCTTGTGTCTCACCTTCCCCTTTCTCATATTCTAAGAGGGTCATAATAGTCATCACATATAATACAGACTATAAATTTTCATTGAGAAGGCAAACGGGTTCATTTTCCTCATGCATCTCAGGCCTTCCTGAAAGTGTTTGTGGTTATTATTTGATATCAGTTGCATTAAGAAAGTTTTCCCCATCTGTTCATTTTTGCAAAGGGCCTGCTATGAACTTTCATCTCCTCTTTTTTTTTTTCTATTGTTGTGTCCAAAGGGACTGTGAAATAGAAGGAAACATACTCCATTTCTACCACTAAAACCAGGAAAGTCTTTGCTGTGCTGGAAGAAAGGATAGCTTTATCCTGGAGTGAATTAACTGCTTCCCTCCTTGACAAAACGCAGCTATGGGTTTCCTTTATGGGATCCACGTTGGAGCCTGTGCCTGCTCCAGACAGAGCACGTGAACCTACACTGCACTGAATTTGCGTGGTGAAAAGCTCCAAAACTATCTCTCTCAGCTGTTCTTGTGCTCCACAGACTCATCATACCATCGTGCCACACGCCAGGGCACACTGCGCACAGACAGCATCAAGTCATAAAATCACCTTTCCAGTTAGCTGTGATTTTGCCTTCTTGTTATTTTAGTCATTTCAGATGATCCATTCTACCTCCCCCCCAAAAAAAGAAAGCAATCCCACAGAGGTGCCGTAGAAGGTCTATGAATATTCAAACCAAGTTCTGCGTGTTATGTAGATGCAATCAGCCACACTTCCAAGGTCTACCAACTCAGGAGGATTAAACAATTATGTAAGTGAAGTTACACTGGTCTTCTTGTCCAGCCTCTTCTACAGCCAGCAAATAACTTCAGTCCCTATAGCATGCTACAGCATCCTAGTTTCAGGAACAATTTCAACTGAGAAATGTCTTCTCCCTCTAGGTAAAAGCCCACAAAAATAAGATATCTCCTGGGGTTTACTGTGCTAGNATTTGTGAGATGTGCACACATACACACACATAGAAATCACCATAGTGGATGTGATCCTACCAGAATCCTTCCTCTGATCCTGAAGCGTACTAAAAGAAACACTCTTCCCAAGCTCTTTCCTAGCCCTAAACTTGAGATATTTTTCTTTATATGTATAAATGACCAAGATTCAAGTGTATGAATTTTGCTAACAATACCCCATAGAACTTTGATATCATGGCAAAGAGTATTTCTTTTCTAACGTTTAACATCCCCATTTATAAATTCCACCAGCGTTGCAATACAGAGGCTCATCTACCTGTTTACGACCACTCACTGCTGTACATACTTCTATGTAACCTCTTAGTCTTCTTATTTTTAAGGTAATCAAGTTTTTCACTTCATATGAGAGCTTTCCTATGCCTTTATTCATTGTTGTCATTCTTTTCTGAAATACCCTTTAACCCCACAGAATCCTCTCTAAGATAGATTGACCTGTTCTATACGGGTTACTCCAAGTGAAAATGTATTTATGAGTCACGTAACATGTCAACATTTACCCTTACCATTACCAATCACTTTCCTAATGGCTCTTAATTCGTCACATTCCTAATTAATATTTTTAGCCACAAATGCACGTTGCCAATAAGCCTGCAGTTTGATGTCCATTTTCCCATCTTACTATTGTTCATGCAAAAATCCTGTGAGGGCTGGCTAGCAAACAAGAGACTTTTTTTGAAAGATCGCCAAGATTTCAACATTCCACTTCAGAACAAGGGTCTCAAATATTTCAAGGAAGGAACATGAGAGAAAGTGTGCACAAACCACACACAAAAGCTTGAATGCTCTCCCTAGGCTCTTCACGGTCTCCCAGTGACCGTGAAGCCACCAGTAGCTCAGCAGTAGAGGGTCACAGCCTGAATCAAGCAAAGCCATCCAACTTCTTCTCTCTCTCTCCTGTGATAAAGACTAACAGATCATTGATGTGCAACTTTCTTTTGCAAGAACAGTTGTCTAGATCCTTTTGCAGACCTCCTACTATTTTATTATGTGGCATATACTGTAATTTCAACCCAAATATTTGGAACAAGTATTTTCTTTCTCTATATACTCATGTATATACATTAATACTGAATATGGGGGAGTGGATAATGCAGTAAAATTTGAGTTTAACCTTCATACAAAACACAATTTTAAGTAAAATGGTCAAAATGGCCTTTTCTTAGAACAGTTTGTTTGGATAATTAGAAATCAGTGACATTCTTAACATAAAGCCAATACCCTTTCATACAATCTGATTGTATACTAAGTGTTCACTTTGTAACTTTTTCAGATTACAGTTTTGTAATTTTTCTGTATTTTTCAATTTTTCGTTTCATTCCGTGAGGCAAAAGATGAAAGGAAAATGAACTCACAGCAAAGACTGAGCTCTAGTGAAGCAGTTGATTGTCTCCAGAGAGAGTTATTGAGAAAACTCTGTGAGCTTTCAATTGTTTCATGAAAACTAATTAATGCTAAATGACATTTTAAAATCTTGTGTGTATAATCATGGTGCATGTATTGGGTAACCTTAATTTAAGGCTGGAGGAACATGTGAAACAGCTTAGGAAAAAAAACCTGGCATGAATATATACTCATTTATTTTATCCTTTTTATGATTTACTGAAACATATTCTTCACCAACAGCAGTTAATAATATGCGTAGCAACTCGGTGGAGTGCTTGCGGATATGTCTGAAGGCTGCAGCCTCCCAAAGAGATGTTCACAGATCCAAAATGAGAGCATTTCAAACAACCTCATGATGTTTTAGACAGAAGAATGCATCTTTGTTTACTTTCTGATTTTCAAATCTTTTGGCACAGGAGTGCATTTAAAGGCTTATGCGTACATATGCATGTGACTATGTATCCACAAACACAAGTCAGAAACTCCCCCTCTTTTTCCTGCTTAATCATATCATCCCAGGCATCATACAGACATTTGGCCCCACAGCACAGCTGCCTCCCTACGTTATCTTTTGCAACCAGAGAGAAGCCCCAGTTCTGTGGATCCCGGAGCACAGTAAACACAGAACCGGGATTACTATTCATGGCTGGTGCTTCTAACAGTGGCTGTGCAATGTCATCTCTGAGACGAGAAACACACAGTGCTCAGCAGTGCTAACAGGCAGGCAGCAGTCCTCCTAAACTCTCGGTAAATCTTTGCTAATGCTATCAGCTGGGGGTCTTGCCATATGTGTGTCGCAAAAGTCTGGTCTCCTATCTCCTGCTTTAAAAGTCTTGTTTCCTCTTCCAATAGAAAGCAAGCTACAGGCTTATGTAGAGTAGCAAACGTTGATGTATCAGGCACAGAACGAGTTTTAGGAGCGTGAGTCATGCTGTTGGGATGTAGCTCTGCACCTGCTTTTTAATAGCCACCTCTTTTATTATTTATCTTTTAATGGAAAAAATTCACCATTTGTGAAAACTTAACTTTAGCTTTCATCGGTCTTAAGAAGTACAACACATCAGAAATGTTAAAGATAATTACAACAATTTTCATATATTTCAAATTAACTGCTTTGTCTTTAAGTCTTTGCTCAAAAACATTTCTTGTACTTTCCAGAATTAAAATATGTTCAGATTTCTGAATTTGAAGCATACAATCTGACTCGAAACTTCTATTTTTTCATAATCCGTTCAACACAGAGATATATAATAGATAGCTGTACGCATACATTTTCAGTTACATTAAAAGTATTTCTTTTTTTTTTTTTCCTTTTTCAGAATTTTAAGAAGCTGGAAAATTCACTTTATACTCAAATCTGCCACAAAGAATGGCAGAGCCAAGACCGTGAGTTGATGAGATTTTCTATCTTAACTTTCTAACATGCTTCGCTGGGATATTTCCTGAAAAAAATGCAGGAAAGCTATCTGGAACTGTGCATCTCAGTTGGGTTTTTCTCCTTCCATTTTGCTTCATGACAGCAAGACAATATAAAGAAGCTATATTCAAGGAGGGTGCTGAGTTATTGAATTGTCAGTTAACTTCTATAACACATAGGAATGTAAGGCTAAAGTACATCCAGCGCTGTATCATAATGACTGATTGATGATGTCTTTAACAAAACTGTAGACATCAATACACAGTTGGCCACGGAGATTCACAAAGAGAATTCTACAAAAAAGCTGCTGCCATGTTCTTCAATTTCTGTTACTGTCTGGTTTCAAAATGATATCAAATAAAGACAATTATAAACAGAATATATAATCGGACACCTGTCCTAATCATCTCCATTATCTTACAAATAACATATTAAAATGTGTAATTGCTGCTGGTATCAAGATTTCTCTTCAGGCATTTTATTTAGTGCTTATTCTGTCCACCATTTAGTTTTATTATTTACCTAAATCTCCTTGGAGACTTACCTTCCTTCCTTTTTTTTTCTTTTTTACAGCAAGACAAATTTCCGTCCTGGTGTTTACAATCCACTGCTTTCAATTGCTCATTGCTACTGATGTTTTCTTAGTCACAGCTTTTTTTCAGTTAATGCCAAATACCTTTTATTTGCCTAAGTGGGATCATTACAATGGCCAGATGCTAAAATATCAACCCCCTCCATTACGAACACCTACAAAATATTTATTATGTTGTAAATCACTATCCTGGCATAGTGAAAAGCAAGTTTAAGACTCAAAAGCACACACACACACACACACACACACACACAGATAAAAGATGCATGCAAACAAATGTGGTGAGACGGTTACTGTACATTAAATGGTAATCAAGTACTTTAAAGATTTCATGGTATTTTTCCATCACAGACAGACTTCATCTATCCACAACCTTCCCAGAAAATAAATATTGCCTCTAGAAGAGACCTATGAAACAAGACACCGGGAAGAGGGGAGCAGTTGTGTGAGCCTCACTGATACGTAGGTGCCACGTGTCGGGGGAGGCACTGGAAAGAGGAATCTCAGCACGGAGGGGCTGAGGTTGGCATCCATGGCCATGCGGTTGGGATGCGAGGGAGCAATGCGCGAAAGAGGCTGGCGATGAACAGGGCGATAAAGACCTGCGGGAGGGAGGCTTCACTGAGAATCCTAAACTCGCTGTGCTGAAGGAGGAGCCCCACCGTGGGCTTCAGTGTTTGTATCTGTGAGTGAAGGGGAAAGGGCCAGGCAACTTTTCTTGGCATTTTCATTGCATACGAAATGGAGGAGGGACAACTTGATTGCCAGAGACACGGAGAGGCAATTAACAGAAGGAGAGAGCTACATGCACATACACCACATCTTCTTCCTCGACTGTTTTAGTGCTGCACTTTTCTAACGCCATTTGCCAAAATACCCAAATTCTTCATTTGATAGAAAAAACATGCTTTTCACCTGCTTATTGTACCACATAAGTAAAATCTTACTTTTCAGAAAATGACTGCTTTTTTATTTATTTCTATCTTTCTGTGAAGTAAAATCTTACTTTTCAGAAAATGACTGCTTTTTTATTTATTTCTATCTTTCTGTGAAGTAAAATCTTACTTTTCAGAAAATGACTGCTTTTTTATTTATTTCTATCTTTCTGTGAAGTAAAATCTTACTTTTCAGAAAATGACTGCTTTTTTATTTATTTTTATCTTTCTGTGGTGAAATGACACCTCCCACACAGATACAGTCTCCTGCTATTTAGATATAGCATGCCCTAAAATGTTAATTAATACTGTAAAACTGTTTTTCCTCCCTGAGCAACTGAAAAGCATCTTAAGCTGTGATCCGTTTTTTTACTTTCTTGTTTTTACTTTTAAGCATGTGTCTCTACATTAGTGGCTGACTTAAGCTTGCAACTCTATTACATGATCCTTCCACTTCCAATTAAACTCCTAATTGATGGAGGTGGCCCTCAAGGCATGACACACAGGAAAAATAAGCAGCGAGAAATCGTGAATGGCAGTAGTAGCATGCAACCGCAGTATTTCATTTCCAGCTTACCTACTAAGAATATCCACATATTCTGACTTCCCACCATGACTTTTTAATTTCCAATGTGTTTTTTTTCTTAATTTACTGATTACTACTACACACCACACTGTAGGAAAATAACAACAAAAAATTGCACCTGCTACGTGAATTATGTATGTTGTTTCCAAAACCCCAAAGAAAAAGAAACAGCAAACAATGTGCCTTGAATGGTGATCTGAAGTTTACTTGATGTAGCTCGCCAGCCTTGCCAAGAGAAGTAAGCCCCAAGGGAGAGGAGTATTGATACCAATGGACAGGAAGCCTTAGAGATGCCCTGGGAAAGATGAACGGCCTCCCTGAATGCTGTTCCAGCAGAAAAGAAGAGGGGAAAAAAAGCCTGCTACACATTAATTACACTGCCAAGTGACACAGGGTGTCCAAGAAAGTTACGGATTACCTGAATTGTGACAAAATAAAGGGTGAAAAGTGGTTTCACATAAGTTCTGGATCTAAAATGGTTCCATGCATTGCAGAACACCTTTGACTGCCTAAATACAATCTGCAACTTCCAAGGATGCCTTACAGAAACTCAGTGATAGATCCTAATTGCTCACTCTGTCTCACACTGCTAGGGTAGCCAAAGCTGTGTTGTATACGGCCTAGATTTTCCAGTGGAGTACCTATGTACTGTCATACAGAAGTCTAAACTGGGGCCGACTGAAAAGAGGTGTTCAACTCAAAAGGAGCCGGAATGACCCAAATTTTGTGTTCTGCTGCTGATAGCAATCTCTAGAGCTGTGAAGTCAGAGAACTGGGAGATCCTAGAGTATCCTGAGGCTGTGGTAAAGACCCATTGCTAAAGGCCATTTTTTTAAAGATCTTTAACAGAAAACTCAAATACTATTACATCCTTTGCTTTGTGTGATTCCCGCTGTTAAACAGCACTGCTTCCATCACATGTGGAGTCTCTCATAGAAGGGGTGAAAGACCATATCCAGACTAGGCTTGCCTACAAAAGTATACAACCCATGATGAGAAATGCTGGATCCTGTTATGATGTTGAACAATTCAGGTTAACTGAAACTAGGTCTTGTTGTCCAAATTGTTCAGAGGTTCAACTATAACAGAAAAATAACTGTGGTTTGTTTGGTTGTTGGTTTTTTTTTGTTTGTTTGTTTGTTTTTTACTTTACTAATCTTAATATCATTAAGATACCAAAATTTCCTAGAAAGAAATGAAGAAAGTTTAGTGTATCTTGTAAACTGGTCACTCCTAGTCTTTTGCATGCATTCTTCCTTAGTCCCAAAGTAAGTATGTACTACAGAGTTCAAGGAGCATCTGGATGATGCTCTTAGTCATATGGTTTAGTTTTAGGTAGTCCTGCGAGGGAATTGGACTCGATGATCCTTCTGGGTGCCTTCCAACTTGAGATATTCCAAGATTCTATGATCCTACGATTACAGTGAACTCTTAAAACATAACTAAAATGCAACCATATTTATGACCAATTTTACTGTGGGCAATACTAGACCACCAGAGAGTGCGTCAGATACCTAAGCCTTCTACGCTATCAGGTCTTATGCAAAGAAACAGTTTCTCAGAAGAGGACCTAACTGAAAATAAAACAGTTTAATAAAAAAAAAAAAAGGACTTTTTCTATATATTCCTTGTGAGACCCTTTTTTCTCTTAAGTGTTTTCAGTTGTCAATAAATTTCATTGTAAAACTCTGGCCCTGCTTTTCTTTGGCTCGGCTTCTCAAACATTCTTCATATGACCAGAGATGACTTTCTGTATCATGAGAAAAGCCAGTTATTAGGGGGGAAAAAACTCACCTCTCTTTGGTAAGCTTTGGCTCACCAACGATACTTGTATAGTGCCTGTTGTTTCTTGTTGCCTTGTTTATTTTTCACTGTTATCGCTAGACCCAGTAGCAGAAAATACTCAGATGATCCTGATTGGGAATTAAAACAAACTTGTATCTCACTCGCAGGACAATATTACTCAAGGGTCTTCCATGGAAAGGGACAGGCCATTATCAGTCCTGGCATATCAGCCCCTACTTCGCTTGTCTCCCTAGATCACAAACAAAATTGTTCTGCTTCTAGTCTTTTTATTAAGTTCTGACACATTCCCGCAAAAGAAATTAGAGCTGTGTAAAAGGAAGAGAGGATTCAGAAACTCCAGAAAAAATGCAGAATAACTTTGTTCTCTGTTTTATATTGTATTTCGATTATTGTTTCCTTGAAAAACCAAAAACTTTAGATTGCTCAATAAATTGAGTGATCTGGACCCATCTGGTTATAAGAACCCAACATTATGAGTACCAATATGCTTTCTGATGTTTAATAAAGGTAGAAGGCCCTTCGTAGTTCAAAGGAGCTAAACAAGATTTTGAGCTTAGGCTGGGAGGCAAGTTTAAGCACTTCATAAATTTATTAATCTTTTCTGCTGTGCTCCAGCCAGTAACGGACCATTCAAGAATGTCTCCTTAACTCTGACTTGATGCAGGAGGTAAGGGAGAACCTCAATTTTTGCACATCTGCTCCTTTTTATGCTTTTATTTGATGTCGTGAGATTTTCTTTCCCCTCGCATACCTCACATTCCTTTGTGCTACCCCACAAACTGAACTCCAAAATCATGTGAACAAAAACACTTGCTGGATAAACTGGTTCACTATTTCTAATCACTAGCACCAGCTGCTCAGCACATCCAAGTGACTAAATGCAAGTACACGATGTTTGCCAAAAGTGTGGCTCAGGGAAGGAAAAAGTCAGGGAAAGGAAGAGGCAGAGATATCAGTCACAGCTCGCAATGCAGCACGACTATGCAATTTTATCATGGACAGCAAGACTTTGTAATTAAAACAGTTTATTACAAAACAGCCTGCAGCAGAGATGGAGCAGGTTCTAGTATTTGCACTTAGAATAAAGGGTAGATTAATACTACTTTTTTTTTTCTTTTCCAAATGTAACAGTGCATTTAATTTAGAAAAAATATTCTGAGTGATGCTGAGAAGAAGCACATATTAAAAACTCTCCATAAACAGTCACAATTAGCAAAAACCAATGAGCAAGACAAATCGGGGTCATTCTTATAAAGAAACTTGATCTTACGGAAAACTTTTCTACAGTTACAGATAAGTCTGCGTGCGCAGTGACAACAACCATGTGATAAACTGCAGAGTATTATAAATAGCATGCTTACCTGCACCTTACTTCACTCTCAAGGCTACTCCTAACCTCCTGCTTTCTTAAGCAGCTTCAAATGGCCGGTGTATCTTCAGTTTACTCCCTTTATGAGAAGGCATTAGCAAAGAGTTTTTAATCACACGGTCACATACTACTGCTTTGCAGACTCCTTGTACCATACAACACACTGGACGGACGGCACTTTAGGAGAAGCTGTTCAGTATTTAATTTCTCATAAGTGTTAATGGTTTGGCTTTGTACTTTACTCCTTGCTCTGAATATAACAGTTTGCTTACAGACTTTTCTTTGGCACGTACCATTTTAGCATTCAAGCAGTTTTGGAAATACTGATTTTTCTTTTCAAAAGTCTGTGGGATTAAGATGTGGTACTAACTCCATCTTACATTACAGGAATCGAGGCTTAGCTTTTAAAAACAGAGGCTGAAGAGGCATTCAACTTGCTTAGAGAGTTTAAACGTACTTAGCATTCAATGGCATCTTTTATGTCCAAAGCACATCTCCCACTGATTTCATTTGATGCTGTGAGTCCTCAAATGCTCATAGAGATGAGCCCCTTGGGTTTCTGTTAAAATGAAGACCTTTCACTCCCAATTGAAAGACTGGTTTCAGTGAGGTGCTGCTGCAGTTGAATTTGAAAGTCTTTCTGATGTAACTGCCTCTCAACTCCCAGTTACTGCAGCTTACATGGAAGTTACTATGCCTTCAGCTGAGGAGGAGGAGGTGACCACATGAGCGCTATGGCTCCTATTCAGTGTAACATAGAAAAAACTCATTGGATCCATTACAGAAGCAATGAGTCAAACAGCACTGCAGCTTTCACATGGTCAGTGACTGAATCTCAGTTAAGGGGACAACATTTTCTGTTTTAAAGCAACAGTTTGTGGAACTATTCAAATGGGACTTGTAAAAGCTTCTCTGCCTTTGTCTTGTTTGAATAAATATTGCATCCAAACTTCATGGCAGAAGGAAGAAAAAAAAAGCCTTCAGGAAAGCATTTCACTATGATAATTTTCTTTCTCCATTTTCAGCTCTTCCATACAATCCCCAATTTCTGCAACAGGTAAGGCAGGGGATCTGTAGATAAACAGCAACCTTTGCTGCACAGTATGTATTTGTCCCTATACCAGAGCTATTCTTTGCAATGAAAGAAACATGAGTCCAGAGGGAAAAATTTAATCATGCAGTTAAGGCCTATTTTGCAAAGAGTAAATTATTCATGTGCAGAGCAGGGAGGGGCTAATTAAAGTGACACAGGCAAAACTAATTCTGCCATTTCCTAGTGGAGATCTAGTAGGTTAGTGTTGTTCAGATGCAACAACACTAAAAGGAATTAAACACACACTTTGCTGGGGTGGGGGGTACTTCACAGAAGTTTCTGAAAGCAAAGCTTGCATCCGAGGTCCTTGAAGAACCACTTCAGGTTCTGGAAATAGTTCACTTACATGGATTCAAGTGTGCTGCTTTGTTGAAACCTCCCGATATTAACCCTGACTTGCTTCTTGTCCAGCTGGACTCCTCATCCCATGGTCATTCTCCTCGCATAGCTAATCACAGTTTTTCCTTTCTCTCCAGATCTCTTTTTCAGATTTTACTGCAGAGTGGTTTCTAGTAACCCAGACGCTACCCCCACTGGCTCCCCTTCTGGCACTGCTAGTGATCCACAGAGTCCCACTCAGCTCCTGTAACACCTTTTTGAGTGGGATGGGGACTGAGATCCACCTTCTTCATCATTTGAAATATGCCTGGAGGACAGAGCTCCAGTTAAGATAGAGGCCTGTATACACCAAACTCATTTTTTCTGAGCCAAAACCAGAATCAAAATGGCTTTTTCTTTGTTAGAGGGATCAAAGCAAATTGGTCAAACAAAGTACCAACAGAAGTAAACACAGCTGTTCGGTTGTCAGTGACTTGACTGATCAACCATTTCAAGGAAATGAAGACCAACTGAAAATCTGTGCAGATAATTAAACATGGTACAGGCAGCAACACATGCTAAAGACCTCATAAAACACACAGCATGTTCTCGAGAAGGCCAAGACTTGTCAAAGACCCTCATGAGAAATGTGGCATATATGATCTGTGCATGTCAGATAGTTTCAGATATTAACAGTGTGAGTCAAAACCTCTGTGCAGTATATTATGACCCCAAAAAAGACTAAGAGGGGCAGAAAAATCAATAGTCCATTGGTATTTCCTTAACAGATCCACAGCAATGCCAAGACTGGCTGCTTAATCTCACTGTATAGCTGCGGCTTCGGACAGCTAAATTATTTAGAGGATTTAGTTTACAAAATGTTGTGAAAGCATGAGGAAAATTAGCTGCTAGAATTAAAAGAAATCTCCACTGTACGTGTCTGAGCAGTAGTTACAAAACTTATAATTTTAGTGGATGCTCATGGGAAGAGCAAAAATGCATATCTCCAAAACAACTGCTATTTTCAAAGATCGGATTCAGGTCTTTGGGGAAACGAAGCTTTTCAGGAAAGTCTGACAGAGTGGATCTTCTATTTGCTTGGGTTTAGTAAGAGAAAAACAGCCATCTTTTTGCCTAGCTTTGTTCTTAGAAACAGCTGGATGGCATTGGCTGAATTTTCACTGAAATTTAGCCCAAAGCATACACTTTGGGAAGTTTCTATCCAGAGAATGGCAGAGAGTTAGGCAGATCTATTAATAACTGAAATAAGAGAGGTTTTTATTTAGGTGGTGGTGTTTTTTAAAGGGTAGTGTCTGGCTGTGCCACCTGCTCCACCTACAGCAGTATCTGTGTAGATGACAGTGGCCACACATCAACTTTCAGGGCTGTCCTCCCCATGGTACAAGAAATATAGTTTCTGAAGAAATGCTGTGACAGTTTTAGGCTGGTGTTTTGAGGGTTGTACTAGAGAAGGTATTGCAGATATTAAAAGTTTGATTTCTGCTTTCTTTTTCTGTTAGTCATCAGGTGAAAATGATGCAAATATAAGCATGTGCGCCCTTTATATTCCATGAATATGTGTACAGACCACAATCTAGTGTAGGTATCTAGAGACCTTTCTACAAGCCTTGCTTCCATCCTGCCACATTCATGATCTGCATCTACATACAGATCCATCTCAAGCACTGATTAAAGATCTATTTGTTTCAAAAAGCCAGTGAGGTCTAAAGCCTCATAATTCTGCAAGCAGGAATTTGCTGAATTAGGAAGTAACTGCTCCTCAATACTATATTTAATACTTAATAATAGGAAGCCTTGCTCTTCAACCTTGAAGGCTGTTAGCAGGTGCTTCTAATCTTAGCAGAATGAAGAAACATCAGCAGCCTTTGTGCTACATGATCACACATTCCTCCTTCCTTCCCAGGCTGGAAGGTGGTGCTGCTGGTCACTGCACCAGGGCGGCATGTTGGCTCCAGTCAAACTAACTGGTTTTCTCACCAAAATAGTCACTGGAGTAAGATTTTCCACTGCAGCTTTGCTGTTTGACTGAAGTGCAGAACAGGGACCTAGTTCATTTGAGAATTTAGCCTGAACGTCACATATTTTTGAAGATTTGGCTCACAGTGTATTAGCACTGTAATATGTCAAGCGCTGGATATTTATAGTGCTCTTAGATCCCTGATTTTGGTTCCTGTTTGAAGTAACGATAGTAAAGCATACAAGATCTGACCATTACATATGAATGAATAACAACTGTAAAATAAGTGCAAAGACCTATCAGGTTACTCCATTTAACTTCAGAAGCCATAACAATGCCAGGTTAGCATTTTACCTTGAATGGTGCAGTGATAGCATAAAACCTTCCTAACCAGTTATCTAGGGTCAGCCTTAATGGTACCATAAAATTTCTTCAACATGAGGCATTTTTTGCTTTCTGAGAGCTATGTAAGTTTGCTGTAAGTGCATTTTTACATCTGAGTATCTAATGAAAATAAATTAGCAAGAAGTACGTATTTGCCCAAATGTAATACAAAGTCTTAAATTACTTACTAGTCTGATAAAACCCTCTTATTTCAAAGAAACATTTTAGAATAGAGGAATGAATACATATAAAGCACCAGAATACCCTTTTGTATATACTCTGCAAATATATATTTTTATATATATATTACATGTATGTCCCCTTGATAAGTTTGAACTGACTTTTGCACTTCAAGCTGGATTAAACTACCTTGCCGTGAATGAATAACACTGCTAAGGCTCCTAATATTGATGCATTTACACTTTTAGAACATAATCGATATTTCCATGTGTTTACAAGTAAATTTGTTAATTAGTTTCTAAATTAAAATATAATTTGAAATGGATCCTTCAGTAAATTTAGCGTCTGACAATGGCCTGTTACCTTGTCCCAAGCGATTTTGATAACATAACAATGAACAGACTTTGCATTTCCTATATAATTAACACTCAGATGCATTCTGCTGTGTCTACCTGGCTAGAATGAAACGGTCATTTCCCTTCCATTACTCTCCATTTCTAAAGGTTCATTTTTCACTATGGGACTACTAAAAATCAGACTAACAAATACTTTCAGTCTCTCCACATTGACACAAAAAGTAACGGTCATTTTGTAATGGGTATCTTAAGAGAGGATAATGATTGCATGTCAGCTAAGGACAGTCTGATTAAAAACAATGGCAGAAAGATGCTGTTATGAAAACAGGAGCTTCTCTCAAGCTTCCAAAGGGGGGGAACAAAAAGCATCAGTCTCTGCAGAAAGATAAATATTCAGCTACATGTGAAAAAGTTTATTATATATTTTGTTGTTAATTCTTAATCTTTGTTTAAAAATAAAACTACTGATGACAAGATTTAGTGCAGAAATAACAGACAAAGACACCACTGCACTGTACTGTGGTCTAGTGTTCACGAATACAGGAGTCTTTAATTTCTTACCTATCTCCCTTTCAGCATATCCTTAAATGAACATGTCTTTTATCAAATGCACAGATGGTGAAACGAGGCTGTGACTAGAGTTCTGCTTTGATATGATTGCTGGCAGTCAGAATTTAAAAACTAACTAGTGCATCAAGTGATCCTAAAATCTGTAAAAGCTGTTTTTCTCGCTGGGACAGTAGCCTTTGCTAGTTGCACAAAGAAAAGATCTCAGTAGGAACAGTGGTTGGCTTACACTTTTGAAAAAATACACTGAAGACCAGATTAAATGATCCGTCTGTCAGTTGTCTCCATAAACAAATGGACATTAAGTTCATTACACCTTAATGGCTGAACACTGAAAAGATGAGAATGTCATATGCTGTATAAAGGCAACGGGCGCCTTCCCAACAGCAGATAGCTTTTATTTCTGTCACCAAGACAGAGGTATTTCAGCCACCATATTTCTTACTGAAGATATTTTCTCACTTTAATTTCCATAAAGCTGGGACACTGGGACATAGCAAACCCAGGAATTATTGTTGTTATTTTAGAAATTTACAGTGGAAGATGTCTTTCTGCTTACACAGAGAACAATGGAGATGCTAACAAGGTCAAACCTGAAGGATTTTCCAGATATTTCACTATTAGCTCTGTTTCTTTCTTTTTTTAAAAAAAGTGAGGAGAAATTAAATGTTAAATCCCTCCTTTCCTTCCTCCACTGAAAACAAAATTAATAAATTAAAAACTAATTCCCATCACTCATAATTGAGAAAAAGAGGGTTAAGAGGAACAGAAGTAGAGTAACAGGCTTACATGAGCAGTTAGGACGCATGGGCTTTCCAGCTGACATATAATGCACCTAAATACCCCCAAATACTAAATAGATCTGTTCAAGCTTCAGAGGAGTCAGGCTTGAGCTGAGAGCTCACAACATTTAAGCCACAAAGCCGTCTCTGAGACCACAGTCCACTTGACTCTCTCCAGCACGCTGCAAATTCCATCAAATGAAATTTCCAACTAGAATTTCTGAGGTTGGATTTGGATAATTCAGAGAGGCCAAGTTCACCATTCTGTGGATGCTCTTTGTAGCTCTAATCCCTCCAAACCAATGTGAGCTCATTTCCAATTTCATGGGTCCAACTGGCTCATGCAACTGAGCTTTAGGAAAGTCTGTGAAGTTGAAAATTGCCATTCTGCTGGATGCCTGCAAGTATAATGATATATGTATATTTCAATCTTTCTGCAGAGAGATGTTACTCACACATATTCTTTGCATATCAGCCAACCTGTAAACCATAAACAATGAATTTTTTGGGGCCAAGGAATTCATGCTACTGTTTTTTTTAATATATATTTTATATTTAGATATAACTCTGGCACTTATGCTCCACAATAAATAGAAGCCAACGTTCAGTAAGCATAAAATCAAAGATGAGACTGAAAAGAAAACAATACAATTAATTTTTTATTGCCTATTCATACTCCTCTATCCGTCAGTTACTACATCGGTAACTTTTCCTTATCAGCTGATATGTCTCCAAAGAAAAGTTGAACATCTTTTTTTCTTCATATAAAAGCCCACTGTCTAGCAATGATACTTCTCTGCTTAGCATTTAGAGAGTGCTATAAATATTCTGTTATACATGACATTAAAAAGTTTTCTTTTAAAACTGAAGGCCAAATTTATCTTTCAGTGTACTTTTGAGACCAATTTGCTCATGCGATTTTGTTGCCTGCACGCTGCCTAGTGTCGTTCCCTTTCTTCCCTCCTCTCCCCACAGAACTGACAAATTCCTTCTGGTCGCTGGGACAGAGCTCTCAAACTTTTAGGGTCCTACAAGTTTCATAGACAAGGGCAGGTAGGTAGAGCCAAACCCACTGGTCGTATTTACGAAAACACAGGTAAAAGTCAGCTGTTCTTTCGGGTAGCGGCCAAGCAGCCGAGCAGTGCATACAATGCTCCCAGCCAGCCCCAAACACATCTCCTCCTTACCTGCTGGGAGCACCGGAGAGGACAGAGAGGGAACTTTGAGGATGAGGCGAACAGACAGAGGATAAAAAGAGAAATCCAGAGCAAAGCCATTTTGCTCTTCAGGGACCAATGAATTTGCTGCAATACCAACAATGTAGGCTCAGTCTTTCTATTTCTGAGTTAGCACAGGTGCTGTTGGAAAGCATTAATTAAACAGCATTAAATTAAAAAAAAAAAAGAGGAAAGAAAGTAGTTCATATTTTGCAAGGGCCAGGCACGCTATAGTCGAACCCTGATCACTTCTCAGGAAGGACATGAGAATACCGGCCCAATGCACTTCTGTTGTTCCCCTGTGCTGTTCCACCGTGTCCGCAGTCACCCATCACGGTTCTCAGTCCTGGGTCTAGACCTCTGGGACATCTGTCAAGTACAGCCCACACCCCTCACAGCCTTTCTCTGTGTGAATCCTCTAGACTGCAGCAGGCACGTCCTGGACATCTTCTGCACCTCATCTCGGTCACATCCAATCTCCAGAAACAGCCAGGGTGCAGGACTTAGGGTTTCTCAGGCTAATCTTCGCGTGGTGACATGACAGAAAACTATGGATCACAGGCTTAACAGAGTCCTTCCGTCACATCACAGTCTCAAAGCAACCAGACAGTTACAGATACTTGAAAAATATGCAATCTGTCTTCCAGTACATATCGGTCTTACTTCAGTGCCTCCTCCTGCCTTGTGGTAGCCCAGGCAAGCCTATACTAGTCGGATCCGGTGACCAGTCTCAGCCTAGTCTCCAAACTACCAGTTCTTGACATGAGCCCTTCCGCAAACCTGCTAGGATTACTTTATTATTTATGAATGTGATATTCTTGGTTTTAATTTTCAAATTAGTTTGCCTGCAGACAGGTAACAGACACTTCAGCGCTAACAACTTGGATGCTATCTGCATGTTTACTGAGGGGCAATTTATCCTGAGACTTACTTTTCCTTCCTTTTTGTTTTTCTTGACAGCTCCCAAATTTAACCATATACTCTGGGAACCAGTCAACATAGAATTCATGAAATAGGATACAACAATTCCAATTTGGTCAAAAAAACAGGAGCTTAAAATTTAGTTGCAACTGAATATCTTTAAAAAATCAGTCTTATTGCAAGCAAGGCAAAAAGTGCACACTATTTCAAAACTGGAAATAAAAGCCAACTAACAGACAACACATAGAAGTTAATTCATTTTAATATTCTTCTTGAATTTCAAAGAAGGGACTCCTTTCCAAATTAGGTCAGAACAGGAGAGGAGGCTAATACCATATAATTATATTTCTAATACTTTTAGTGGACCTTTATGACTTAGGCTATTAAAATTGTTTTTCGAAAAGAGCCTTTTCACTCTGACAGCCAAGTTGTTGAAACTTGAAGGGAAGCCATTAACTCTGCCATCAGCTTCTTATCATAGGGATATTTCTCATATCACAATGTCAATATTATTATTTTATACAAAAAAGAAGGGGAAGAAGATGGTGTTATGAGAGAAAAATCTGAGTTCAAATATTGAAAGAATAAATTCCAGTAACTGTAAAGAGCTTGGATAAAGGAATGCTGAGGGAAATCGTCCATGTGCTGATAGGAAAATCAAACTTGCTAAGAGACAAGTACAGCTTCTTTATAGTCATCACCTATAAAGGTCCTACTCCCCAAATTCAGTGGATTATTGTGCATTTTCAAGCTTATACCCAGTTTTCAGGCATCCTGAGCAGCCCAGATCAACACTCAGACACTTTGGTTCATAAAAAATTCTCAATATCTTCATTTCAGTCTGCTTAAAAGAAAGGTTTTTATGTTAAAAGAAAATTCTAGAGAATAGGAGCTTGTAAAATTTTCATTTTTGAATGTTACAAGTTCTCACAGTTTTGTTCAGAAATGAGTTCAAATTATTTGTGTTGTAAAATTACCTTGTGAGATGATAAATGAAATTTTCCTATTTTTATATCTTTAAAGCCAGCCACTGCTTAGTGCTAATCATCACACTTTATATTCTTTTTCTGTTTCAAAGTATTTTCTGTCCATATAGTAATGAAGCATGTTAATATAAGACAAGACAACCAACCTGGAACTGCAAGAGTTCACTAAAAATCAAAATAGAGTGGTATTAAGCAATAAATTACTACAGTAGCTACTGTCCCTGTATTTTCAAGAGATGTTAGACAGTGATCCATTTATCCTGGATTTACTGTCCGCACCTCAGCTGTTTGCCTGTGAAGGCCCCAAGTTTGCTGCTCGTAAGGGGAGATGTTAGGGACAATACATTGCAATCGGTATGGGCAAACCTGCCTGTACAGTGCGGTCGGTAGGAGCAGAGTGGGCACTCAGCTCCGTGCTGGTGATTGCCATGGACTTGGCTGTACAGCCAGGCAACAGCCAAACAAACACATCAAACGGCGCCGGTACCACCGGAGCTTCCTGCATTTTGCTGGACTGCTGCTTTGTGCTTGTTTTGGCCTGGCTTGACAAACGTTTTTCCTCTGTGATTTCTCTCATTGCAAGGTAGAGGCAGGCGGGCTCTCTCCTAATTCACTGGGAGTGGTGGGAAGTTGAGGTGCTGCCCTTGTAAACCACCTAGTAACGGTAATTCGTTAACAGCTGACCAGATCTCCTCTTCCTGCGCTCCACCTCTAAAACACAAACCCTCTTGATGGATTTTATTACATGCTGTTAAACTTGCCCAGTTTTCATTCTCCCCCTGTGTTCAGCATTCTGCAGCATTTCACCTTTCCAGGGGAGGGGGGAAAGGGGAGCACAGTATAATGCGGTTTGATTTAAATTATTACCCTGGTGCACATTTTCTTTGCGATGCTATTTTCCCTGCCTGTTCTAACTGCTGAGCACAATTGCTACAGCTCAATTATTAAAGACATTCTAAAAATAGTGCCATGCAAAGCTGTCTACAAAGAAAAATCATTCAAACGCAGCAAGAGACATAGCCTGGGCAGTGAGCTTTCGCTGTTATTAGCTTCTTAATTCTTTCTTTTTTTTTTTTTTCTTTCTACCTGTTGCTTTCTTGCCTCTACCTTTCCATTCTTCCCTTTAGCAACAATAAGTAAGAGGGACCTCCAGGACCTTCCCTCTGCTACCCAAGAAATCTGCATTAGCTTATACACACATTGACACAATAAAGCATTTCCTTTTTAGCAAATGCCAATGCATTCACTAACTCTCGTTTCGTGAGAATCATGAACCCGCGTGTACAGGAGTACAGCCAAAATTAATTAAATAAATAAATACATAAGCACCAGAGCTAGTATTTCTAACTGTGTGTCTTTTCATGCACTCTTCAGCGGAGCTCAAAACAAGGGCATGGTTAACCCTCTGGAAGCCTCAGAACTAACGTTTCCCTGCCAGGGTTTTTCAAGGCTGTGATTCACTTGATGATTCCTATTTGGGAAAGCATTTAAGGCTACAGTTAAATCTCTAATTAGGCACAGGTAAGCGCTCCCCTCAAGGAAGGTCTCTCTTATTTTGAATCACTAGGTAGGAGGGGATGTAGGAGGGAAAGCGACAACGATATCTAAGAAGGTTTAGCTTATAGTCGATGTGGGTATCCTAAATCCTGGCTACTCTTTCAAAAGATATCTTTAAGGATAAATAAGGAAATTACCGCTGATCCAAAATAGCGATATGCTAACCTCTTTTTTTTTTTTTGTTTTAAAAGTTTCCCAAATGATTTCAAAACAAACATTAGCAATTACATCCAGATGTAGAGTAGTGTTAAAGAGGAAAGGCAGAAGAGGAGGGAGAAACAGGAGAAAAAAGCTCAAGGCTTTTTGGCCCCCACTGCGAAGCCTGAATGGATACACAGTGCACGCATGTGTGCCTCTCCGTCCAAGGCAGAGGCCACGTCCCTGTTTCTGCCAGCCCCAGCAGGAGCCTTTCAAGCGGGAGACTGGTGGGATCACGGCAATTTCACCTGGCTAGAGGCATCTCTAGTTGTAAGGAAAATATCTTCCTTCCCCTTCCCATCTCTGTCAATTCCACGTCCCATTAACATTCAGACTAAATCTTCAGCTACCACCTCTCCATCAGGCTTCACTTTGCAGGAACGGCTCTACCACCAAAGCTGTGAGGACTGCAAAAGTGACGAGGGACTTAGCCTGAAAATTAAAATCCGGGGGCTATCAGCTCAGATGTTGCAGGGTGCGTGCAGGACATAACAGCAAGAAACGAATATAAATCTTGTAGTACTGACAGCTCTGAACCATTTTACTCTGCTTTTCACAGTGAGCTTAGGTGGCCATACACCTCTTTCACATGCCCTGTCATATACAAGAAGGGCGTTAACTGCTAATGCCAACAGTGTGAAGCGGTTCAGGAATTTTTCTGCCAGCTTTTGCAGCAAAGGAACCTATTTAAGAAGCATACGATCCTCAAGACTGTCCCCCCTGCTGTCTGCAAATACACACAAACAGATGAATGCACATCTTGTATGAAATTAATGTCCATGGTCATTCTGAGCTAGACAATAGCAATTGAATACATACCTCTCCGAAGCAGAATACAGAAAAATATAGGCTCTTTCAACATTGCTCAGGTATCATCACTGGGACATTACCAGGTTTTAATACCAATTTCAGCTATCCAGCCTAATAGAAAACCACATGAAGAACAACCATTTACCGGAACAAAATATATTTCATATTCAAACTGGTCATTTGGGATATACGGTTGCCATCGTGAAGAATATCTAAGTTCATCAGCGTTACAAAACTAAATTTTCAGTGATTTTTTTTATCAGAAGAGAAATAAAAATGATAACAGGATAATATTTTTTCTGTGGTCAATTACACGAGATATTTTGATTAGACAGATGATTGCACAATGGTGTCTAAACACTCAGTTAATAGAAACAACCTCTTGCATGAGAAGAAATTGGATAGTACACTAAGTTTCTATATAACCTGCATGCTTTAAACCTATATGCTTTAAGTTCAGCAGGTGACTTAGACCACAGAAGCAGCAAAGCACTGAACCTTAAAGAACAAGAACTGAAATTTACTTCCTCTCAAAAACATCTAAAGTAACTTGTACAGCACTGCCACAACCAGCAATATGACATGAACAGAGTCACCCCCTCAGGTCGACTGTGTCTTAAAACGTGATAAAAATATTTCACTCAATTATTCCACCTTGAAGTGGAAAAAATATGCAAAAGAGCATTACAAGTAACTGAAAATATAACATCTGTGAAGTACTGCTGATTAATAAAAATAATAAAAATCAGATATAAAATACAGTATCCCTTTGTTAATTACAGATTGCTCTCTTTAATTAAAACACCATAACTAATCCTTGGCACTTCCTTTAAAAAGACAGCGTTTGCCAGAGGCGCTGTAAATACTAATGTAGCCTTTCTGTTGAGGTTTTCATCCGTGCAATCCACACGCAAATGGAAACAAGCGTTGGGCGCTCCATTTGGTACGTGCTGAAAGCAGAGAGAGGGAGCTGATTTGACCAAGGCTGCAAAGAGAGCTGGTGGCAGAGCGGGGAGGGGGCAGACGCAGGCGGCGCGGCCAGGGATGGATGGCTGCTACTTTGCTGCGAGTGCCAAGAGTGACGAGACATTTATGCTGTTTGTCGCAGTGATACACAAAGAGTGAAACACATTTTCAGCCTGAATGGCTTCAGCGAGATCAGGGAAAAGGAAAACGCTCAACATGTCTCCACAAAGAGAGAGCGCAGCGAGTAGCACAATGTGCCGCAGCCGCCATGAGTGGCTCCAGCACTTGCTGCCAACCTCCTTGGAGACGCGCTGAAGCTCCCTTACATTTCAAAGGTGCAGGGCAGGCAGCAGAAGAATTGGGTTCCCGACATCTCCTCTGTATTTACATAGCTAATACATCGCTGAATACCACCAGCTTCCCTCTTCTTGCCTGCCATTCAAGACCGGCCATTAAGCGCTGAATGAACTAAGAGTAGCTAATCTGCAATACTTTTCACATGCCATAATTTAGTATGATTTGTTGAAAGTGGCCTTCTTTGACAGCCTAATTTACTGTGGAGATGTAATGCCTTTCAAATGTTTATTGTGAGCGATGTATCCATGCAGTAGCATCAGCCTTTGCTGATTTTATTATTGTGCTTCCGGAGGAACGCAGATGTATCCTTCAGGTTTTATGAAACTCACAACGTTCTTGTCATTTTAAGGATGAAAGACCTAAACCAGCAACACTCCACCTGAGTATTTTATACACTGTCTATTCTATTTCTCGTACTTCCTTTGGAGACTAAGTTTGAAAAGAAGAAAACAAAGCCAGGAATCACTCTCACAGGGAAAAGCTGTCCCATCAAACCAACACACATGATATGGAACCTGATGTTCTGCCCCTCTCCCTGCCCACAACCATGCCAAACTCCATGCCAAATTTGCAATGGTGGTTGGGGTGATGGGGTTTTGGGGGTCTATTTTTTGTTTTTAATAACTGTCATTAATTCTAAAAGAAAACAAACTATTGAAAACAGACAGCTTCCTTTTTTTTTTTTTTTAACTGTTATTATTATTTTTTGGCAGTGTTGCCACAGCTGCTGCAGGCTGCTCTGGGGAAGGTGGAGCACGAGCAGAGTTCACCACCTGCACTTGGAAAGAGTTCAGCTGCAAAGAGCTGGATTCTTGCTCTACTCCAGTGCGATACACCTGCATGGGACCCCTGACGGGGGAGCGGACAAACCACTCCAGTAAGA
Source organism: Ibidorhyncha struthersii (assembly GCA_013398815.1). Classification (NCBI taxonomy): domain Eukaryota; kingdom Metazoa; phylum Chordata; class Aves; order Charadriiformes; family Charadriidae; genus Ibidorhyncha; species Ibidorhyncha struthersii. The sequence goes on from VZSZ01010361.1 coordinate 39,741, forward strand.
CACTTTGGGCTGCTGGGAGCCACGCTTCCCCTGCCAAACTTTTGGGAGAGTTGTGCCGGCTCTCCAGGCAGTGAGGAGGTGGAAGCATCAGCCCCCAATCTTCTCCTGCGCCCCACAGAGCTTCTTCGCTCACAAGCTGCTTTCCATCCAGGTTGAGTAATGCTGCACTACTTCTTTAATAAGCTGTATAGAGAAAAAGCTCCCAGAAAGCTTTCTTTTTTCTATAGCTCAGCTTCCAATTTACAGGCATACACCCCATTCTCACAACGTGGTTAGCAGGGGAATTTCACATCGCAGGATCACAGGCTAAGGGAGTACAAAAACCCCCAAAATGAGCAGGGGAAAAAAAAAAAAAAAACCAAAACAAATCCCAAAACCAAAACAACCCCAAAACTTGTCACCATTAGCTAATGGCTATGATATTTTAGGCTGAATGAACTACGTTGGCTGCTCATGTGTACAATACCACAGAAAATACGTGACAACAATGAGGTCACTGAGGGCACTTTAGGCAAAAAGTAACCACAGCCTACAATGCTTGGCACATCTAATACAACCTGGCTGTTTGCCAGTCTTTGTCAAACCGGGGAATTAAAGATTTCTGTATAGACCTTGGAATAAATTCATCCTGGCTGCAACATCAGGGATGAATTACATCTGGATTTTGCACATATTTGGTAAACTGGCACTCCGAAGTCTCTACTTGCATTTAAAATAATGAGGATATTTTCAATTTCCCAGGCTTTTTATTTTAAAAGGGAAAATAAAATTTTAAAAGCATTCAGGCACCTTGCAGTGTGAATTTTCCTCTGTTTTACCCCTCTTCTTTTTTGTTTTTTTTTTTTAATAGTTAACATCTATTTTAAAATATCCAGGCCAGAACTATGATCAGCAAACACAATTAAACACTGACTCAGACTGAGGCTTGCGCCAAATGGCAAACTGCCCCATATAAAGGTACTTTCAGTGTCTTTCTATTTATCTCTCTCTGCCTTGAAGTCTTCGGTATTAAAGAGCAGTGAGATTTTGGGACAGCTGGGTAGCATGCTGGGAAAAAGGAGCAAAAAGGACCATTTTATTTTCTTGGCCTATCCTAGCTACAAACAGGTTTCCTACAATAGAAGAAGAACAAATGAGCAACTTCAGAAGAAAATAGACAGCTAAAATCTTATATAAGGGACCATTTATGTCTGAAAAAATCAAGCTGATGTAAAAACAGCATCTGAAATAAAAAATGTGAGGGAAATTTAAGACAGAAAATGACTTCCCAATGTTAATACTTATCATGTCAGTCAAAGCAACTCGCTTTTTGGTGGTATTTTACTGCAATATTCCAAGCTATGGAAAAACTGAAGTTTCATTATAATGATGATTGCCGATTCTTTTCTTTATAGCACTACACCTGCCAGCTGAGTGCTGGATAAGCTCAGGTGAGGACTCCAAGCTTGCAAAACAAAATGAGCTTTTCACCAGATCTTTTTCCATGAGGCAGAGACTGCCTTACACCTGCTGACTATGAGGACTTGGGCAGTCTTCCCACCACTTCCGTCCTTTCCTCCAAACTCCAGAGACTACCTCTTTCTTCAGTGGTTGTTGGTTGGTCTCACATGCAAGTATGGGCTCTGCAGGGCCAGAGGTTGGTTACCAGAGCATTACTTGCCTTAGGGAAATGGGTTTTATCACCATCGGGTCAGCTGATGCTTCCTTTTTACCATAGCCTGCAGGACTTCACATGGGACTCCTTCTCGCCATGAATATTCTCACTCATGCCCTCTTGAGTCAGGTCAACTGATGAAGGCTGCTGTAAATCTACAGGTGCTTTTGGTACCATACCCTTTGCTGTCCCTGAAACCATGGCTTTTCCAAATGACAGCTGGGACTGTTGCCTTTAACCACTGAACTTTAGCAAACACGGTGACAGCTCATGACCGCAGCCCTGCCAGCTTCAGTGCTTCCCGCAGGGCTCCAAGTGCCACATTCGTTACAGTCTCATAAACCACATTATGGCTGTTTTTCTAACCATATTTTCATCAATGCATAGAAACGTCCCTGTATGATGTTAGGCTGAGAAAGATCCCAACAATTGGACTCTTTCCTCCTCTGCCAGGGAGATTTGGGGGTTTATGCTGCGTTTAGTCCCATTGCTACCCAGCAGTGAACAGTACTCTTGCCTTTCAGCTGTGATAATCTCCAAATAATCCAAACTATCCCGTGGTTTTATCATCTGTCTGCATATGCCCATTTGCCTCAAAGTGATTCTCCTGCCCATTACAAGTTTCTGGTAGCCCAAGCTCTTCCACATTCCTCAGTGCAGCTCCAGGCAGTGTTTTGGCAGCCATCAGTCATGGTCCCCCCCCTCTTTCCTTGGGGTCTCACCCATCAGTCCACAATAGTACACCTCATGTACCCGATGATGAAATACAACATGACTAGACTCAACGTCTCTAAAACTTCAGGGAGAAAAGGCTTTCTAAGGTTTCTAAACTGGAGGTTACACTACATCAAGACGGTTTCCCAGAGCCTCCGTCAAACTCTCAGATCCTTTTACTGAGCTCTGCACATGCTATCCTCACCTCCTCAGCTGTAAATGTGCTTTTTGGGAATCTGTCATGCTCTTAACACTTTGCCAGTCTCCAGACTGACAGATGCCAATGCTCACAGATTAGCGCAAAAAGAGTAGAAACCTGGAGGCTGGAAGGTAGTTCTTGGGTTTCATCCTAACGTGCTGCATACCTCTAATTGGGAAAATATGTCACAAGGAGACAGGGAAATTGTATTCTTCCTTGCATAGCATATGCTTCTTAAATAAAATAAATAGATAACAACCCCCGTGTTGCATACCAACAACGCGCAGTATACAGACGGGACTCAGGGAGCCAGATGTTTAAAGCAAATATGTCAGTAAAGGAGAACATCAGTCTGAGCTGAAGGGAAGCTGCTGGCTGGATGATAAAAGCAGGCATGGCCCTTTTCTTCAAACTCAGCGTAGCCCTTGAACGTTATGGTGAACTCTCATCTTCACATGATGAAATCCTGAGCCTGGGTGGGCAGGGAGGGAGAGAGGAGCTGCTGGGGAGGGAGGGGGTGGAACTGCAGAGCCTCTGAGTACTGCTAAAGTATAAAGACATTAAAGGGCCATCAGCAGCTCACCAGCAGAACCCTGCGTTTATTACGGCATAGCAAATTTTCAGAGATGAGCTCCTTTCATTTAGGTCTGCAGCTGCTTCTGACATCTCCCAGCTGAAAAGGGCTGAGCATTCTCGCAATATTAAAAACTCAGCTTCTTTTCCTCTTGAAACTGTAGAGAGGAAGAGCAATAAAAAAATGAAATAAAATAAATAGTCTGCTGTGTCCTGCCTGTTTACTCTCAGGCATAGGAGGACTGTATCAGATTTAACACGGGGGAAAAACTGGAGCCAAAAGATTTGTTTCTAGAATCTGTGCTCTCACCGACTGTATGTAAGCCATATAAAATTGAATATGTGACTCTGATCTTTACGGTAATGCTGTGAGTCATCCACTAATGGTCAGTCTCCCCCGGCTGGAACTCATTATGTGGCGAGACTCATTATAAATAAATCCTTTTATCAGAAGAATTTAAATTCCCACTGCTTGTTCCAGGTGCCTAAACAGCCAGGGTCTAATTAACTAATGACGCTGGCCAAACTGCAAAAACGATTTGTCTACCAGGTGACATTACCATACATATATGCAACATCCTCTGGCAGCAAACTGGGCAGTATATATAAAAGATCATGGCTTTAAAAGTTCATTTTCCATAGGCACAGGTCAGAGATGACACAGGCACCACATCTGTCATATAGCCAGCTAGTAAATGAGACTGCACTGTACACCAACCTGTATGTACACACAAAGCATATATTAATGGATCAAAAGATGACTCTTGTCTCTACATCGTGTCACTGCTTTCACTGATGTGGGTTTGCCATTTGGCTCTGCAAGCACCTCGTTCATCAACACGTGTTGCGTTTACAATTTTAATGCCACAGAAAGATGAAACTGAAGAAAAAAACAACACTTTATCACACAGAAACATTAATATCTCTCGACTGGAAACAAATCGCCCAAGGGATCTGCCGGATGCCTCCAAGCAGAGGAATGCTTTGAATGAAGCTAGGCGAGGCATGTGTCTAAAGAAATGTTTGATGCTGGATTATATGGTCTAACAGAATAACGCCACACAAATTAAAATAGAGAACACGCTTATTTTTTTCTATAAATCCAAATGAATGGTATCTAAATAGATACCTATAGAAAAGATTAAGCTAAGTGGAAACCACTTTCAGCTATAATGTAAAAAAGAAACTCTGTGATCTACAAGCAATGTTAAGATGTGCTAGTCAACACCAAGTAACAGCTGCTCTTAAGGTTTAAAAAAAGAATCGATTAAAATAAGTATTTCAGCTATTGCAAAAAAGACCAAATGAAAGACGAAAACCCGCACTGTGTGCTATTGACATACCAGAGGAGAATACAGAAAAGAAATTCAGAACTGAAAAGCCAGTAAAATAGGACGTTAAGTGAATTTTTAGAATTCTGTGCCTTGAGAAAGTCAAGAGCATTTTTGTTCCCAGTTCAGAATGAAAACAACACTTCAGCTTTTTTCTCTGAAATAAATGTGGAGCTTTTTTTTTTCCCCCAAATCTGGTATCTGTGTTAACAAAAGCGAAAAGACCAGAATGAACCTGAAGAACCAAACCCCCCTCTTTCTTCTCTCCCAGGCCTAGTGTAGACAGAGTGGGAAAACCCAAAATGTTATGGTCCCTGCTTCACCTGACCTGTGCCTGCGTGACTCTGGACAGGCACTGTGTCCCCAGTCCTGCTGGGGACGGTGAGGGGACAGTGAGAGGGCTGGAAGAAAGCAGTGAGGATGAAAAATACATTATGGAAACCACTGCAGTCACACTCCCTTTCACAAACATGTTTCCCTCTGCTCCAGCAGTGCACTCATTGTAAGGAGGTTTGCGGATGAAGAGAAAGAGCATCTTAGTCTTTGATGTTACCGTCTCCTTCCGCACGAGAGCTGCATGGTGTGTAGGTACCAGGCAGGGCAGATCCTGACATCTGTGTCTTAAAAGTAACCCTCGTTCTGGAGGCCAATTCAAAATTCATTTTTTATATATATATATATATATGTATGACTGAAAGGGTTATGAGGGAGGGAGGGAAGTGAAACGTGCCGTAATTTTCCTCGCCCAGCTCTAACCAAAAGAAACAGACTTAAGATTCAAAGGTGGATGAACAGACGCATGTCTCTAAAGCTACATTGCAGATACAAGTGTATTTGCAAAGAAGCAACAGAAGGCTTGGTTATTCTGGGCCATCTTCAAATACTGCTGTTTAGGAGTAGTTTAGATTTTTTGAAGACATGAAAGAGGTTTTTTTAATTTTTTTTTTTTAATGAAACTGTCAAACTTTGCAACTGCAGCTTCTCTCTCCCTCTCCTTCTTAGTTGATTATAAGAGAAAATTTTTTTAAAAGTCCAAATTTTTTTTTCCAGAATCAACTGAACCATTTTCATGTTTTTGTAAAAAAACCCCTACATTGCTTGTCTTCCCCAGCCTGCACCCCCCCACACCCCTGAAGAGGAAACCTACATTCACCTATTTTTGCTGATATTTTAGGCCCTAGAATGACAAATGAAAGAAAAACATTTATGGTTAATTATTCTGGCTTTCTTGTTTGTTTAAAACTCTTCATTACTGATGTATTATTCAATGCCTGAAATGTTAAAAACAGTACAAAACATAGTTTTTCTTGTTAGAACAACAAATACATAACTTCTTACTGCCAAAGTCTTTGGCCACTTAACTATAGCACATTCGCAGATGCCATTTTTCCTCTCCTACCACATAGTGATTTTCAATATAATTTATCATGTCAAACAACTGTCCTTAATATTTATGAATTTTCTGACTGAAACGACAATTTTTCATGATATGCGCTTTCTGTTTTAACACAAGAACTCATACTGCTATAGATAACGTCTATGTGCTGAGAAGAGCTGGCTAAAAGTACTTGATGAAGCATTTTTTGAGAAGATTTGGCATTCATTTTAGGTCATTTTCAGTGAACATCCCACATAATTTAAAATATCTCACTCAAATTCACTTTTAATTAGAAAGGTTCATTTTTCAAATCAAAATCACTTTTCATTTCAAAATGGATGCTAATGGACAGCAAAAAGAAATTTTCCTAGAGTAAAATGAAAACAAAAAGAATCTCCAAATTCACCTCACATATGTTTTTTCCACCCAGATTTTATAGATTTTTGGGCCACAAGAATTTTCAAGTTGTTTAATCTTTGTAAAAAAACTATAGTGGAAACATCTGAATTATAAATATCAACACCGCCTTAATTAATTTGTAATTCTTGTACATGTGAGAACAGTTCCCCTGCCTGCTCCACGAGGAGCTCTCCCAAGCAGAAGAGGATCTGCTTGGGCATTTGGAAACGTCTTGCTTGTTTGCACCACCAAAGAGAATCAAAGCCCCAGCGCTCCTAGTTCTTTTTTCGTTTCAGGGGCAGATCAAAAACATTCAGTTTTCCTAACCAGATGGCATCGTTTTAAATTGTGACCGCATTGCCCATGTGTATCCCATATACTGTGCGGATTATTCCTCAGAAGCGCTTGCTGGTGGCGGACCCAGCGGCACGTCGTACCTTTGTTCTGCTCCTTGAAGCTTCCATAAATGTCTCCCCTTTGGAGTCGTGTGGGCTTTCTGTTGCATCTATGTCACCGGCAAGTGTGAAGCCCTGCCATATTTTAATGATATAAATGTTAAGGAAAGGCAAAGCAAACAGAATAATAAATAAGAACATGCTCTCCCCCTGTTGCTACTGCTAAGGTACTATTTATTTTAAGCCAGAAGCGTCTGCTAGAAAGGTGATCTGAGGGGTGGGTGGTTTGAAGTGATGAATTATTATTCTTTTAAAGCATCACATACAGGCGGCATCTGTTCTGCCAGGTTTGCCAAGCAGATGTGTTTGCACCATGGGATCCCTGCCCACCCCCTGGACTATCTGGCTGGAGTTCACATCGAGGCATCGCTGCAAAGCAGGTCCTCCACAGTGTCTGAGTGGGCACAGCCTCCCATAGCTAAACTGAAGGCATGCGGTTTGTCCAAGATAATACTCCTGGTGTGTATTTTTTTGAGTTCGAAATGGGATTTGAGCTAATTGCAAATAGCAGCTTTGCTTCAACTGCAATCTGTTTTCTGTTTTTCCTTTCCTGAACAGTCACGCAAGTTAAGCATATTCTGGGGACTCTGTCCACTTAGCATGTGTCTCTGAATGAGCAAAGGTGCTCGCCTGTAGGTAGGAGGTTGTCCTGCTTCCTTGGAAGTGGTCTCTCTCTTCTTGTAGGGTGACAGACATCAGGCAACAAGGACAACGTTGCATTTCGAGGAGCCAAATTTACCTACCTATTTTATAACCCACTGACAGAAAGTGAAGAATAAATGCCTTAATAAACCAAAAGCTTTTGGGATGAGTAGAAAACAGAAGGCAGAAATTGTCAGATAAATTGTTTTAGTAGTTCAGCCAGCCCCTTTCCCTGGCTACACAGCTCTCTTTGGAGGAAAACACTAAGATTAAGTTATTGAGGGTAGATTACCATCAACTTTATCAACTGTGTCTGAATCATATGATCACCCCCACAGTATTAAAGTAACTTAGGGCAATGAAATCAATGGAGGAGGTAGGCTGCTTTACACCGGCAGAGAAGAAGTCTTCCTATGCCTGCACCAATAATAGCTATGAAAAAACCTTAAGTGGGTTTACTCATGGGTGAGGGAATAGGGGTGGAAACAGTTTCTCGGTAAATCCAAAATCCTGGCCAAGGATCCAAAAGGGGATTAGTATTACAGTATCCCTCTTACTAGCTGGGCTGAGCTGAGCTTGTTAGAAAGGTGTTAAAGTTTCCTCTGCCAAGAGCACTTTGCAATAATCAGTTTATGAAAAATTCAATTTGGCAGCAAATTCTTGGCAGTCTCAAATCAACTGTACCTATTATACCCCTGTCACAAGTGGATGGGCAAAGGTGGCTCAGCACATCAGTCTCTCCTCCCCCTCCTCCCCGGCCTTGAAATTTGCTCAGCAATGCTGGAGGAGGGAAAAAACAGTGTTGTGTAACTAGTCTCCAAAACTCAGACAGCCATTAAGAACAAGACGGATAAAAAAAAAAAAAAGCCAGAAACAAGACAGCCAGCTGCAAAGCTTCTGGCAGGAGCTTCCAGGTAGAAAGTCTGTTTGCACGGGCTTCCCAGGGCAAAGGAAACAGCCTGTGCCCTGTCACGACAAAATATTCACCCTGACTGGGAAAAATGTAAATGATGCTGAAGTGATAATGAGCACTCAAGTGGATTTCTTCCTGAAATGAGTCACAGCTGCTGTCAAAGCTCCATCAATTTGATTGCTGTAGCAGAGCGAGGAAAAAGCTCTCAGGAATGCCACCTGAAAGCCTTTGCTGTGGAAGAGTCATCCCACCAAACCCGGGCAGGGGCCCACCAGCACAGGGCAGCGTGAACATCTTCCCCATCCAGCTGGGAACAGGGCTTCCACCTGCCTTGTCTGGGGAGAAGCAGCGGTCCCTTCACAAACACAAACCATGGTGTTATGGTGCATTGCTGTGTGTCCCGTTAGTGGCTCCATGACTGTTTTTCCACTAGAAGGCATTACTGGGACCATGAAGAGTAGGCTGGAGAGGAGACAGATGGTATTTTCTCTCTAATGTTGGTGTTTGAGAACAGAATTTGCACAGTTTGTTCCTCAGTCAACCCTTACTTTCAGGATAAAAAACTGTTACCTGCCAGAACGTGAATGGTTTTGAAACATGCAATTAAAAAAAAAAAACCCAAATTTTAAAAAGCATGCGGAGGGGGAGCTTTCATCTTAAAGAGCTATGAAATTTGCATTCCTGAGGTCTGATGCTATGGTTATTAATCGGATGCTTTGGAGGTATTAAAGACTCTCTCTCACTAATATCAAATGTGAACGTCCTTTCTTCCTCAAGATTTCCCAACAGATCTTTAAAGCCTTGGAGTTCCTTTCATTCTTCATGTGCGCTGTGATTATCCTGTATCTGCAGAGTTTTCCATTACACCCAGAGTTTAATATCTTCCCCTCTCCAGCGGATCTCTTCTTTTAGCTAGGGCTACATTTTGGGTAACTGCTATTCTAAAACCTAATTTGCCCATTTATATTAATACATGCCCTCAGAAGAACAGAATTTGGAAGCTCAGCCTGACATCTGCTGTGCCCATGCTCCACCAGCTTACATGGTGTTATCCTGTCATGGGAATCCACAAGCCTAAGTAAAAGCCCCAGTTGCAATTAAGTGAAATCTCCTGCTCCATTTGATGTGGGCAAATGACTTCATGTTGCTCGTTCCCATCTTCCCGGCTGTACTGAGAGATGGGCAAGGAGCAGATGAGAGTCGTAAGGTGCACGGGCAACCCTTGTGCAGAATGAGACTTCTCTCCATTCCTTCCTGGGAAGAGCAAGCTGATTCCCATGTACAGGAGCCTTTTCAGGGTTGAACATTGCAGAGAGAGCATGAAGTAGTTTGTTGTCAAAGTGAAAGGAGAATGAATTCCCATAAGACCTGACAAAGCCACGGACAAACCTGTGGAAATGGTGGGCGAGAAGGTAAATGTTATTTTATGTATGCAAAACACAGTCTCTGGGGCAAATGATGTTTGTCCAAGGAGCACCCAATGCTGTAGCTGTGCTGAGGCAGGAACCCCTGGCCTGCTTGGGCCGTGTTCCTGTGGCTCTCCCTCACAAGCACAGACACACACTCATTCATATACATCATCTTAATTAAAAGTCTCCAAAATCCAAATGCAAAGCATTCCCCCTTTTCCCACTTCGTTTCCACCGGCCGCCACTCACTCCGCTGAAGGTGTAAATAGGTCAGGTGTTTCCATGGCCACAGCAAACCAAATAAGCAGTTGGGGTTCAGCGAGCAACGTGGCTTTTTTAATTGTTCCAGTGCCAGGTAACACGAGGTGTGCGGCACCACACTGACAGTACCTAACTATCTCCTCTTGCTCATCGGCGACGTGATGGCTGGCAATGGCCCCTTCCCCCCCTGAAACTGTTATCTCCTGCAAGCTTCAACAGGCAGCTCCCCTCATGGGGTAGCGCTGATGAAAAGTACATTTCACACGGAAAACGTCTCTTTGCATCGCCACTACAAGTACTAATTGCTGGTTCCAGTGCGGCATTGAACCTACTCGCACAAGGTGCAATTAAGTTGTGACTCACAGCCACAGGATGCTGCAGAGGCCAAAAAGCATAAAATAAGCCTAAAAAAGGACAAGACAAATTCACGAGGGACACGTCTAATCAACAGGATGGTTGGGATGCCACACTGTTCAGGAAGCCCCTCCTAAATGTCTCAATGCCTGAAGGCGAGGAGCTGTAGCACAGAAATGAATTTTTTGTACTTATGTGCTATTTCTTTCCCAGAGTCCCTGCTGTTCCCCAGGATCCCAAGCTAGATGAACACACAGTCTTCCACCTCCTCACCATGCATAAAAAACAAAAATTGGGATGAACCGTGGACCTGATGGCTCTGAATCTGAGCAGTGCAGAGATGTCTCTGGCCGTAGTTGATGGCCTGGAGGGGAACACCCAGGACACCAACGGGATCAGCCCTGTGCAGCATTTGACCAGTGGTCACAAGGCTTTTTCTGATTCTAATTTTTTCTGTGTGTTGTATCATCTGGCTACTGTGGCACAGATCAGTTTTCACTCAAGTGAAAAGCACCAGATCTTTCACACATCACAGACTGAGTTATTTGTCAATAAAATTGTTCATTTAAGACTGATTTATCTCCCTTTCCAGGGGCCAGACGTGAGAATGTCCACTCTGGCTAGTGTTGCTCATGAAAGCACTGTCTGGAAGATTTTGTCCCATAACCTGCCACCTAAAACCATCCCCACCTCGGCAATGATATTCACTGAAGACTCCTGGCAATGCAGAAGAAGGTTTTACGAAGAGGAGTCAGAGCAAGACTTTTAGCAGGCTGCCTTGGTGACCAGCAGGAGCCCTCCCTGTTTCCCCATCCTGTAAAACAGACATACCAATCTCTTCTGCAAATTGTCAAGCATATGGACCCCTGATATAAATACTGCTACAAAAGTAAAAAAAAGTAACAGACATATTAATAATCCAAATGTGCTATAAGATCCTGGGATTTCAGTTCAGGGTCTAACGGCACATGATTGAAATATTGCAGTTTCTCGGGTCCTTTGTTTATCCCCCAAGCTAGCAAAGGAGAAGGGTCCACACCAAGACCTCCTCTCTCCTGTAACCAAACACAGCTCAAACCTCCACAGAGGGAGACTGAGTTTTCCTGACCAACTTCTTCTAGTACAAGCTTACATCCTTCTCTAAAAAAACATCTCAGCTACGCTTCCCACCTTTTGGCAGTCTGGTTTACCAAAGGATGTTGTGACTACGATTGCATTGCCCGGGCCACGCTAAAGCCAATGATGTTCTTCACCTCTGTTCACTCATCTCAGCAAGCTGGGGCCTGAAACTTGGCCTTGTCTCCTACCAACACTGCCACCACAAATAACCAGTGCCAACCAAAGCAAGTGCTCTTGCTCTTGCCCCTCCACGTGTCTTCTCGCACAACCAATGGGGCTTTAAATTCACGGTGTTGTTGAGGGCTTGACAAACACTTCGGAGGGCAATAACAAGCTCAGCTCCCGGCCATTCCCCAACTTATTACCTTGACACTGCTCGTACACCCCTGGTGTCTAGAAGTGTGAAAAGGGAAAGGATTTTAATTTCAAGGTAAAATTCCTCAAACTTAATTGTTATGTGAGGCTTTGTGCTTAGCCTCCAGTCTCTCAGAAACCTGATAAACATACGTTCGCAGTTTGAAAACATTATTTTTTTCCTCCTCGGTATTTTTTTTCCTAAAGTGAAATGAGAATCAGTAGAGATTTTCCGGTTTAACAGCATAAGATCTGGCATAATATACCAGTATCACCTTGTCATGACAAATAAGCTTTACTTATTCATTGGCGTTAGCAATGTCCACGCAGCCCTGGGAATAGTGTGGTGTTGTTTCAGCTCATGACTGCGCTGTCAGCAAAAGGAGAGCAGTAGGGCTGAAATTCAACCCCCAGATACGTGTATGCTGCTTGGAGCCTGCAATGGGGAGCTGTGTTATGGGTGGCTGTAAAAATGTTCCTTGGAAAGTCAAAGAGGACATAGTATAGGTGGCAGCAGACCTGGTGCTCCCCTCTAACTTCTTCTCTGATCTTCAAGAAATTGGATCCCTCATCTGTAAAGTGGGGATAAGCGTATTGACAACCACTCTGTAAAGCATATAAAACCCACAAAGAAGAACAGTAGCAAACCAGATAACCCCACTGCTATCAGTCAGCTGTCTTCTAGGGGAACTTTCTTTAACTCTCAGATTCTTATAATTAAGATAAATATATGTTGTATATAATTATCTATTTCCCCCTGCCCATATTTCCTCCACCCCCATTTTTTCTTCTATGTGAAACTTGGTAGTCTTGCTTACCAACTGGATTTAGTCCTATTAGGGTTATCTGTAACAGAACAATTTGATCATTAAAAATACAGGGTTTAGGGAACAACAGATTCATGAGGAGGGAACGAAATGCAATACTATGGAAACTATATAGCAGCATTTAATATTGTATACACCCACGCTTGGAAAGTCCTGCATTATAATCCTATGATGCCAACGATGTACTGAACAGCAAGTAATCCTAAAATCCAGTTAGCTTAGGCTTAGCGTACTGCAGGAGGACAGAAAGTAGCAAAAATCTATCCAGTCACATTGAACTACCATAGTTATGGGACATGTTCAGGAAAAAATGCTTTATTTTGTTTTGCAGACCTCACTTTCTGAATGCTAGTACTCAGTAGGTCTATATAGCAACTGTTAGGCCATTGCCTAATATTGTAAGTCAAATGATAGGTCACTACATGCCTATTCCAAAATAATCCTCCCTCCCTGCCAAGTCCTAAGTCCCAGAAACCCTTATCATGCATAACAAAATGGGAGATATGCAATCAGGTGCACAAGAAGGCATTGAAATGACAAAGCTTCTAAAATTACAAGTGTACTATACCATTTAACTTCAGTGCTGATTTTATGAACAAACACCAACTGCCTTGGACAGTCCTAGTAGTCCCACTGGAGACACCAGCACCCCATCTGGGAGGGGACATTAAATGCCCTTCTAGCCCCTCCCTTATTCACTAACACCATCCATGCTAATTACCAGTGGCTCACAAAACCTCACAGTTTTAGCAGTGGAATCTTTGGAAACTACAGTGTGATTGTATAACAGGTTTGGTTTGGGTTTTTTTTTCTTGGTGTTTTTCGTTTTGGTTTTGTTTTGCCTTTTTTTTTTCTGCAGGATAGTTGTCCTTTAAATGTGGACAGCTGGATAGCTGTCGTTACATGGAGTGGGATTCTCGAGGGGGAAAAAGCCAGCAAAAAAAAACTCACAGAAAGCATTCTGAAATACATTGTACAAGACCTTATATGTTGAGGCTAGGCAGATCATTTTAGTACTCCCATTCCCTGGCTGCTCACTAACCCTCAGACACATACTGAAAAAAAGGTTTTCAGTATGAAATTCCTTATGCATACCTTAGGTTCTTATAAGGAAAATAAAAAGGAGGGAACACTGTTTCACTGACTTCAGGGCGTTGTGGATAAGACTTCTGAAGCTACCTCAGAATGTTAAAAAATATAGCCAGTGTATTCTCTCCTTTTTTGTTTTTTAAAACAAGACATGCTAACCTGTTTCTTGAACAATCCCTTCCAGATTTCTATATCAATTAATAGATTTCTTAATCAAAGTCTTTATTAATTTTGTAATGCTGCATCCAGGTAGTATTTATCTACCCAGCAAAAACTCGCATGGAGCACTTACCTAATTGACAATTGCAACGGCAGCAATAGAGGTCTGTTTTCTGGTATTCAAATAAAAAAGAGCAAGAGAGGAAAAATTCATACAAAAATGGGGGAAAAAAGGTTAAATACTATAAAAAATGATAAACAAGAACACTTGGAAACTCCAGGGTAGAAGCTGAGTCTGTGACCCTCTACGTATTACCATGTATCACATATAATGAGTCAACGCCTGGGGCAAACTGTCTCGCTCTCCCCATCTTCGTGGCAGCCCTGATAACAAGTGCAAGAAAAGACAGTGTTTTAACCATGGATACGGCGATGGAGCCTCAGCTCCAGACAGTGACATTAGACCAGCTGTTTTGTAACCTTAGCTGTGACAACTGAGAACCTACAGCTGCAGCAGTACTTGACTTGGGTCTGCATCAGCCTTAGATTACACCGACTGTATGCAGCAAACAGTTTTATTCATGCCTGGCTATTACAAATAAGAGTCCCTGCCTCCCTACCTTTTTTCCTTAGAGAAAGAAAATCAGAAAGTATTTTTGCTCCAGCACTGCCTGGAGGATCTATAGCAACATGATCTTATTTATTACCCGTCACTTCTACGCAAACATTTCCTACCGTGTCAGACCAACCATTTATTACATTGTTTCTCTCTGAGGTCTCAACATCATCCATCATGGGTAGTCATCTCCCCTGCTCCCGCTCCAGGCCTTTGCACTGCACAGGGATCCACCAGCGTGGACACCAGGGGCCTGGGCTGCTGCTGTTTTCCGTTTCATCACTCTTCCACTACCACTTGGCCTGCCTGGACCTGCCAACGTGTTGCTAAGGGTTCAAGGGGGCACCTCCTTTATGAGCCCTCCCTCCCAACATCCCCTTAATATAGGAGATGTCAACCTGCCTGTTTTGCGAACACCTCACCTCCTTCTTCCTCTAAGAAGGAATGGATGGAGGTTTCCTTCCCTGTGAATTTCCTTCCCGTGCTGCCTTCCCACCCTCCCCTCCACACGCATATAGGGACGCCTATAGATTTTTACCTAACCTTTCTTAATCACTGCAGGGAAGAGGTGGGAGTGTGAGCAAAGGTGCAGCTGCCATTGTCACAGCAAGGGAGAGGCGGCTGAACTTGCCAGGAAAATAACAAGGGAAACCCAGCATTAGATAGATCTAAGACAGATCTAGATTCAGGACAAAGACATCTAAATGTAATCATTTATAGTAAGAACGTGTTAACATTTGCCAGGGAAGTTTGTCAATAACAAGTGAGGCAAGAACAGGAGCCACCTGGACAGGAACAGACTCAGCTCCACGTGGGTATGTCCTCCTCAGACCTCCTCAAAGGATGGGTCATACAGTCCTCTTAAGTACCTCTATAGCTTCCAGTAAGATTGTTCATGCATTCTTTTTCTGTGTTTCAAATAATCCTCCCCCCCCTTCTGGTTTTTAGGAGGTGAGAGTTTGTAAACAATACACAACAGTAGCTGTAAACAAACTTGTCTGGAAATTGCCTTTGCTCTGGGGAGCATCTGGTAGAAAATCTGTCCCAGTCTTCTCTTCCCAGTCTCTCTGCCAAACAGCCTTTCTCCCTTGCTCTTTGTCTCTAGACCTTGGTGGGAAAGGAACAGGCCATCATCAGATTTTCTGTGCCAGAAAGGGAAAGAAGCGTTCCTTTACAAATTCACAGAAGTGTAGGATTGTCAACATATGACTGAGGGATGCCTTGCTTGCATGCTTCGTTATCACCAGCTTCACCAGCAGTGGTGTCAGGATCCTAACAGGGTTGATTTTATGAGTAGCTAGCCCATGCTTTTGTATGTTATAGAAATCATATTCTCAAATGCATACATGTATGTATAGTCCTAGGACATACGAAAAGGCAGATGTTTGTAATAGCTGAAGAACCAAAAGGGATTGTCATGCTCACTAGCTAGATGTGTACCTCATTAGAGTATATTCTTCTATTTCCTTAACACCAAATAAAAATAACTGTGGCCAGGTAGTGTGTTTAAAGTAGTGGCAAGGATTCCCATACTGCTTAGAAATGTAACTGGATTTTCTCATAATATGTTGCAGTGACATTACAAGATAAATGCCCAAGAAATTATTAGAATGATGGGAGGGTAAGTTATGAGTATGATGTACTACACAACATAATACAGGAGCCCATAAAACTATAGTGTCAGTTTCTTATGAAACTGATACATAATTCTAATTAAAAAAAAAAAAAGGCAAAAGAAGAATTGTGCAGATACAGCATGACTGCATGACCTGCTTGGTTATGAAAGGTCAATTGTAAAACTTATTTGGATATGCCCTCTAACTTCTATGCAAGATCAGTGATTTGCATACGAAGCGGGAGAAACATTTAATTCTTCTCAAAATTTTGTAACTCTGAGCATTTTCTTATAATGGTTAAATAAATAAATGAAACTTTTTATTAATATGCTGTCCTGTCATCATCCCCCCTCCCCNAAGATCCTTTGCAAGACGACAGATCTGGCTTTTCAGGGACGCAGATCACTGCACCTCTCCTGAGGGACTCCTAGCTGCCGAGTTTAGCAGCAGCGAAATCCACTTTCATCTTGTATTTAAAAACTAGCATCAAATTTGCAAGTGGCTTCTCTGTGAGCTGCTTAGAGAGGCACTTTCAAAGTTGCAAATTAATGACTTTAAAAGGGAGATGGCCATGTATTTTTCCTGTGCCTTGGCACGTCTCCCTTCACCAAAACACCAGTCCTCAGCGCTGGCCCATCCCCGCATGGGACCTCCTGCTCAGGAGCACTGTGGTTTGAGGTGCAGCAAGTTCTGGCTCACACATCAAAATAAGAGGAATAGAAACCGGGGTGGGTGCGTGGTGGGAAGTAGAGAGGGATCTGGAGAAAGGTTTGGCTGGAAGCGTGAGTCAGGGCATTACAAGATGTATGGGATTATCATAGCTTACATAGTGTCCTCATTGCCAACCAACCACGTCAAGACCCCAGAGCAGTGCTGGCTGTGGAGAGGTCAGGACCAGCAGGAAGGTAGTAGTGTTACAGTAGCACAGTGTCCTCAGTCAGAGGTACCAGCCCAGGAAGGATCTCGCAGCCCCTCCAAGATGTTTAGGTTCCTGCAGCAAAGAGCCTCTGGTGCACTTGGAGGCATGACCACACATGTAGCACTGACAAAAGGTATTTTCTGTCTTTCTTGTCAAAACCACGTTCAAATGTTAATGGATTCAACCAAAAACCTCTCCTGGGAGAAAGATGGTAGACCTAGACTGCACCTAGAGACACCCAACACTTATGAAGTTCGACGTTCCTCATCAGTTCCATATTGTATTTATTTGGCCCAGACAGTGCTTATTTATTCCACAACTCCCAAAAAATTGTTTCACCGCTACCCATAGATGGAAATAGTGAGGACAGTGCTGATCCAAAGCCTACCACAGTCAAGGGAAGGATTCCTACTGATTTTAGTGGCTTTTGCATCAATCTAACTCTCCAGGAGCACTGCTGAGGCCAACCTTCTGCCCTTTGTAGCACACCAATTCAGACCAGAAATTGCTGAATTCCAGAGATGCATCTTTTTTTTTTTTTTTTAATTTATTTTTGCTTTTTTTCTTTATTTTGGAAGCAGCAGCAGTATCTGGCTTCCAGCACACAGCAGACTGCCACACTGCAGACAAAGCCTGCTCGACTTCCTAAGCAAACCTGCCTCGCTCCACCCGTGAGCCTGCACGTAGGCACCACGCAGGCACACGCACACGTTGTTCAGCAGAAGTCACACTGCGGCACACGGATCTCTTCTGATCTGCCTGACGGCCCTGCGTCTCCTCACACAGTCAACAGAGAGGGGGTCACATAAAGGGAACAGGACACTAGAAATGAACGTGTGAAGCATTACAAGCCTCTCGGCTCCCCCTTCCTCTCTCCAGCCTCTATGCTAAGTAAACACCACCTAGACATTCTGTTGTTTTTACCAAAAGAAGCCATTATGGTTTAAAAAAAGAAAAAAAGAAAGAAAGAAAAAAAAGGAGATGGGAGACTTTAAGATATTACCCCTGAGCAGACAGATCCGATACTTTTAGAGCAGAGCAATAGCACTTTTCCCCTCCCCACAAGTGCAGTCAGCACATTTGATTTCTTTTTCTATATCTCTCCCATGTTTATTATTAAAACACGTCATCACCATCTAATCACCACTGGAATTGAAAGTAACTTTGCACAGGAGCATTCTAAAATTAGAGAACGCCGATTAAAATTAATGCAAACCCAAAGTGCTGTGCTGTAAAGAAAGCACGGCCAACAGATGAGCAAACGCAACCCAGATCTGCTAATTTCACCGTGCCGATACTGGATTTTCAGTAATTTTTTTGTGTGTGTTTCCCTCCTCTAAGAGTAGCACCACAAAACCGCCAGCCCGGAGCTCTGCTGAGACCTTCTCCTTACCCCATCCACACAGCTTGAGCAGTCCCAATCCAGGAGCTTCCCGTCTTTCTGCTCCGGAGGAGTCACGGTTTGCTTCTCCCTGCAGCAGCCTCCCTGGGTGCCCGCTGCCCCGCTCCGCGTCCCACAGACAGTTGGGACCAGCCAAGGGGGCCGGGGCATCGCAGTGACGGGACACGGCCCTTCCTGATATAATGGGAAGGCCGGTGCCAGCACCGGCATCGGTCCGGGCGGGATTCCAGCTCGGCGGCCGTCCCACACCTGTCGCAGGGCACAAACCGGGACAATCAGCTGCGCAGCTAATATTAACCACCCACGCCGCTGGCACCAGGGAAGCGTGACAGGGACGGGAGCATGATCCAGGCATATAACAGCTTGTAGGGAAATAATTGTCCAGCTTGGCCTTTAGTTAAAAGGAAAACAAAAAAAGAGTGAATATCCCACCAGACAGATAACCTGCACGGAAGTCCCAGAACCCCCCATGGTCCTTTCCCATTCATCACACTAGCCTGCTTTTCTCTCCAGGAGTGGTTTTGGTCCTTCCAAAATTGCTGGCCGCAAATAGGAAAGAATGTATTCATATTTACTGTCTCTGCTACCTCAGCACCAACCACCTCAGGTCCTCCAACAGGCAGAAGAGAAACGCCAGGCTGAGCCTCAGCTGCACCGAGGGTGACGGTCGCATGATTGCACAACTTAGTGGCATGCATTGATTTGTGGCTACTGGGAAAGCACCATGACAGACAGTGCTGTTGCATACAGCAAGAAGGTAAAATAAGCTAGTGCTATAAGTGACTCATAAAAACCAAAAGCAAGAAAACCTTCTCACCCAGCATAACCTGCAATCATAACATAGCATGTTAACGTCCTGCTAAAAATAAAACACCCACAGAATTGGGCCACTTTTCTTTTTTTTTTTTTTTTCTTCTCCCCAAGGATTTTTTGCAGTGCTTGATTTCTTCTGCTGCCTGGATATTGCAGAGGTCTCCAGGCACCAGGGGATGCACTCCAGAAGCAATAAGCACCAGAGGGCAGCTTAAATACGAACGTGAGCTCCAGCTCCAAATTCTCTGACCCAGCAGTTTACAGCAGATCTTCCAGAGCCCTAGCTGTAAGCTTCTTTGATGCATCCATTTTGTTTCCATAAAACAACTATGTTCAAGAGGAAAGGGATAGAAAGCAAGAGCTACACGTTCCTGCTCTCTGCAAGACCTATCTGGAGGGAACAGGACCCAATGGTGACAGTGTTTGTGGAGAAACATAGGTGGGGAAACTCTCATACTGGGTTCTGAAAGGTGTAAAGTCTTGCTGCTGGCTTCATGCTGGCGGGATGGTTATTTTAAACCATGTCAGGGACCAGATGGTGCCTTTTTAAAAAAAGTGATTATAAGCTAAAATTTAAAAATGCACCAGAAGCATTTGTGAAACTGTAGGAGAATTAAAGGGATGAACACCAAAAGTAAACATAGAGAGGTCTTGGGTTCTGAAGCTGCTGCAGTCTGAGAAAGACAAAATGAAACTGGATGTTTCCACTTCTGCAAAATGTGGGAGGCTCCCTAGACAGCTGAATTAGAGAGAAAATGTGACACAACTGAATCCCTACATTCCCCTTGCTTTGTCTGAGTAACCTCTTTGATCCCTGGTGAAAAGAAACTTGATTCATTTTCACAGCCAAGTCTCTCTTTTGATAGTAATATATAGATCAGGCCAAGATGCGGGCAGGTTCTCGCCTTCCCTACTAGCTGTACTGTTTGTTTACCCAGCCAAATCAAGATGGGCTTGAAAGACTGCAATAGTCAAATATTCTCTACTCATTCCCTGACTAACCATTTGAGTCACTCAGTTTTTTAAAAAAGGTTTCAGTTTAGCCAGACCATCTATCTTTAGACTAAATCTTTAAACAGATATTTAACACTTAAATCTTTCAAATACCATTATTGGTAGACTTGGACAATGCTCTTCATATTTTACAGCCTTTCAGAGAAAAGATGTCAGGTGATGAAAGCTACATAATCCAGCCCGCTAGAGAAAGGAACATTTCTCTTAAGGAATGTGGATTCAGATCCTCTTCTTTTAGCCCTTATAATACATACCAAATTTGAACACGGGAAGCCTGCTTTGTCCTGATGTGACACAATTTGTTAAGCGACCACGTGCAGCCACTTATATAAACAGATAACTTTAATTGTTCTTTGCTTTGTTCACTTTCTGTCAAAGACATTAAGGTTACTGAGGAAGAGAATGACAGCTTTCCTTAAAAGAGGAAAACACCAGACGTCAGCTTAGTGAGGGATGCTTGTGGCTGAGGCATGGGTTGCATACCCATTTCAGGAAATGTATGTCCTTAGCTAGACTTCTCATCGCAAATAATTCAAGATCAAATGAAGACCAAATCTAGCTGCAAAGCCTGAGTGCAGGTAAGAGACTGTTTCACCTCTGAGCGTACCGGGTTTTAGCTGTCTGCTTTAAAATTGTGTAATACATGGGACAATATGCCAGCACATGCCATTAGAAGGTGAGCACATCAGAAGAAATATTCGACATGCGAAGGCGCATTCTGCAAGAGAGTTATAATAAACAACAGAGAGATTCAGGAAACTACTTATTTCTTTTTCAATCTCAGCTTCCAGCCCTCTGCTTTTCAGTGTAGCAGCAAGCCAACTATTCCTGCAGGCTTGGTGTGTCCCCCTATGGCCACCATCTAGCTGTAATTCAAGAACCTGAGCACAGCTGGTATCATCACTCAATATTGCGCAAGCACTTAGGACACGAAACAAGCTGCTCAGACTCTGGCATGAGGCTAATGTTGGACCTGGATATGCCTGCATGCAATGCCCACAAGAGATTTTACCCTACTGTTGAGTTTTCTCATGTGCATGTTGATTTCTTTTTTTATGGTATCCCAGAGTTTCTAATGACTGTATGGTCTCCCATGATGTTGTCAACCTAGCTTGCTATGCATTATCACAAGAATTAGTATTACAATAATGAGAGGAAAAAAAACTTTTAGTCCAGCCCCTCCACCCCCTGTACTTTGAAACGTACACTCAAGGATACAAGAGGACAAAAATAGATATGATCAGATCCACAAGAGATGGACACTCAAAAGCCACATTTGGCTTTTGCCGCCTTCTGGAGGTGCCTCCAGTTTTCACTATGACTGGTCCAAATATCTGTAACTGGGTGTACTCGATTGGACCTCATCAGCAGTACTAAACAGATGGGATTGTAGTTTATATTGAAGATTAGGCCAATCAAGGTCACAGCTTATGTGTCTCTCCTCTTTTTTGCTTTTGCCGAAACACCTGGTGGTTAGATCTGTGACCCAGTATATGAAAAAAATAAGTTAGGTTCCCTTCCCTGTCTCAAGGGAACTGAACCCAGCAAAAGGCCCTCCCGACTAAATCACAGCTACAAAGCACCCCAAGGAAGATTTCTGCGATTCCAAACTGTTGCTATTTTAGTAGATAGGTAAAATAAATTCTTATGAATAAGACAAAAGTAATATGCAGTTTTCCAGCCAGTCTGTATATACAAGGGAATATCCAGATATTTCCACAACAGGAATTTAACTTGGCAGAATGCCTTAATCAGTAGACCAGAGGTTTATTTTTGAACTCCGTCAGCCACCCTTTAATTACCCAAACAAAAATGTGAATGTTGTGATGCATGTGGATCTATTCTCATCTTTGGTTACTAATAATCATCAAATTTTTGTTCTGTTTCAGTCTTTTCAGTGTATCAGTCCATCTGAAAAATAGCAATACACGCAGTTCTCCATCCAGTGTGCAGAATGGGGTGTGTGATGTGCAGGGCTGTGTTGTGGGAGATAAGGCTGAGCAGTAGCTCCTCTGAACTGCTTGAGTCCTGAAGCAAGATTTCCAAAACGTCCTAGCTCCATTCCTACAGAAGTCTGTAATTACGCCGTCTCTGCCACTCTGGGGAAGGCTGGATTGATCATCAGGTTAGCACAAAATTAATTCCAGGCCAACCCTTATGTGACAGATTGGCTTAATGGTTTCTAAAATAACTCCTCAGGACTTTGCTGCGCCAACTCTCAGAGAAGCAGCCCCTCACTATATCAGAGAGCACCGGGGGGAGCAATTGTGAGCACACAAAAACAGGGATCTCTCAGCATCCTCGTGCTCCCTTCATTAGGATTCAACATATCCTACAACAGCGGAGGTCAAGGCAAGAACCTAATCACACAGTTACACGGGCCCATTACTGAGATAAATAAATTTATATAGTATGAATTGAAGCAACTGACAGAGTCATGGAGGGCAGACAACCATATTCAAAACTATTCTGTATGTTTTACCTGCACATGAAAGCACATCTCCCAAACAGCACAGAGGTAAAGAGCTCCAATGCTTTTGCTTGCAAGCCCAAATAGAAAAGGTGTCTCCAAGTCATGCAAAAACACATTGGAAAAATATTTTAAATCAGAAAAGGAGTTTTGGAAAGCGTAAGGCATCTTATCACAGGAAATTAATATCATGCTACGCAGAGTATATTTAGCTCCTAGACCAGGACCGCAATACACTTAATTTTTATATATTTTTGACAGGTCAGAGATGCTTTATCAATGGCAGCAGCGTTATTGGCAACAGCAACTCCTGGCTCAGCCCTAAATTGGGTACTGCTTTAGAGTGGCTCATGTAACTCCTGTGGTACATGTATCACCTTTTGGGAATCCCTGTGCTTGACAAACCTCTCCCAGGCACAAGCTTGTGCTGACCACAATAAACTCCCTAAAATTTCCTAGCAATTAATATCACAGAATCACGATTAATAGAATTGCTGATATTTGAAGGCAGGGAAATGAAGATATGCAGACAGAGAATAGATCTCAAAACTGACGTAAGTATTTGGGGCACACAAGACAAGAAAGGCAATGGGTGTTGAGGAAGTAACACTGGATTGTGACCCGATTTGTACTCTGTGATGCAGCATGGGGAAAGAAACAATCCTGCAGCCTCACATCTCTGCTTTTCCAAACCGACACAGCTTCGCCGATTGCATCTCAGCCACCAGGGACTTGTGCAACTTCTGCTGTTTGACAAGAACCTAGCTGTGCCGATGAGCTGACAAATCCAAAAATGCCTCCCGCCTCCAGCCCCTGCTGTGTGCCAAATTGCTATGTGTGCGCTTGTGCACCACTTAGGATCCATCTTCGGTAGTTGCCAAGAATGCTCCCCCCTTCCCCCCCGCCATTTCTTCAGCAGAAAGAAGCAAGCAGAGAGAGGGAAGAGGGGGTAGATGGAGAGGCAGAAAGAGAGGGAGCGTGCTGTATACTTAGAAAGCCAACTTTTATTTTTAGAGACGCGAAGCAGTGCTTGAGCACAGCTTGTTTTCACCCCAAACAGAAAAGATTGCTCCCAAAAAGTAAAAATTAAAAGGAAAATAACAAAAAAATAATATCAGATGGCAGCTCGGCATGGTACTTAAAAATGCCCTTGAATGATGCAAGACCCTAGCTGAAGCATGAGGGAAAATTAAGAAGTCCTAATGAGCAGAGACCAAGGCGCACACAGACCCCTCGCAGATGCCTAAGTGGCCATTCCCATGTCCCCCCCCGCAGCCCAAAGGGCGCTCCCATCCAACCTGCCTGCTCGGCACTGGCAGTCCTGCCAGGAGGAGGAAGCAGCATGTTGAAGTGTGCCTGCCGAAGAAGAGGAGAGGCAGCAGAGATGAGCAGAGGGAGTAGGAAGCACAAGTGTGGCACAGGAGCTCAGTGGCCAAAGGGCCAAAGGATGAGGCACTATCGATTAGAGATTAACAAGAAAAGGTATATCTGAAATATGCCTGGTAGGAAACAGGATTTTATCATTGTTATGTGAGTACACTTTTTTTTTGTGTTCTTGTTGCTTTTACATATACATTGCTCTGCTTTATGCAAGGGAACACGTGCAAAAAGAGGCTGTGCTGAATGACTGGGGAAAAAAATACTACAAGACCAATCTAGTTCAATCGTGGTTAATTCTCAGTCTCAGAAAAACATGTTCGCATGGTTTTAAGGATGGTTTGGGGGAACCTTGAGACTTTTTTCTGTCTCTTCTTTAAAGAACATGGACTTGAAAACAACACTAAAAAAAAGGAATACATATCTCTCCAATTGCTCTTCAGACGTCCATATACTGCAGTAATCTCCTCCTTCATTCCTCTTTTGGTAACACAAAACAAGTTTCCATAAGTCAATGAGGGGAGAGGTGACAATGAGGACTAGCAGGGTAGCAAGAAGTCAGTTCCTCTGCAGAGGTGGGCCCCCCTGCACAGCATGATGATTTGGCAGAACACGCAGGTTAAGTGCTAGTCATCAGAGATCCGGCTTTGAAGGGCAACTTTCATTTCCAGTGCCTGTGTTGGGCTGCCGTCTGGCACAAATGAAGCAGAGCGTCAGGAGCTTATTAAGGATGCTTGACTAGATGCATCATTATGGCTAGTGCTGCAATTCCTCTATTTATAAGCAAGATGTATTTTTCTGAAATATACTGCTTCCAATCTTTTTTTTTTTTTCCACCCTCATTTCTAACCAGCAAAAAAGGAAGATCTGCAACTAAAACGAGTCCATCTTTGGATGGCAAGGCAGACTCAGCTAGACCTCTTCACTGCCAGGAACCTTAAAAACACTGCGGGTTCATGTTTGAAGGAATCCTTTGGAATTTTTAACCTCTCATTTGTGAAATGACACTACCCACAAGTTTATCACTGTCAGAAGCTATTAGCAAGTGCAAATATCTTCCAGATGAAGAGTCTTTACATTTTCTCTTTAAAAATGCCAGTGGTTTTATATTATTAGTGTTCACATTTGTGTGTTGGTTAGCAACAGCCTTTCCAGCTGCACTGAAAATGTCTTCACAATACAGGGAGGAGAGCAACTTCAAGGCAGCATTACCAGCCAGGCAAGCCATAATTATATTTCACTCACAGCTCCCCTTCCACCCCCAAATTATGTGTGAGGCTCATCCCATGCTGCTGCCAGATCCACCCTTAGCATCACTTACCAGGGCTAACTCACATTCTACTGTTGAATTCCCCTCTTAGAAAGCTTCCTACTTGCAAGCAAGAATCAGAGCAAATAAAGATTATTACTAACTCCAGTTCCTGTTTCTGATCTATCACAATCATCTCCCACTCATTAGCATAACTGCCTCCAGTTTTGGATACAATAAGACATCCTTGTCTCTTTAAAAAATAAAAATAAAAAAAAAACCCAAACTATCGGAGTTTCTCCAATTCATGGCACTCATTCTGTCACATGTTTATTTATAGATTGATTTGTTAGAGTGGATAACAAATCATTGCCCTGTCCCCATCTATAGCTGTCACCAGTCAGCTTAACTAGCAAGACTAACACTGAACTGGACAAACACATATTAATCTCCTGATTAGTCTTCAGCCTGGAATACATCATTGCTGTCATTCTGGTATTCATATCTCATGGCCAGTGATTCCTTACATGGAATCAGAGCATCTATTTAAATAGTTCTGTATTCTGGAATTTGGCAGCACAAATGTAATACAGTTTATTGTCATCCTCCTGCTGAAGCTGGTTTTATGAGTGACTATTTCTGTGAAAGTAACTTCTGAAGGTTGTGATTTAACCACTGAAATAATAAGGAAAAGGAGAAACATGAAGAGTATCATGCTGCCCAACTGATCATGCTCTCTCTCAGATGTTATTAGTTTGTAGAGCAGCAGAACTGTGTTACAGCTTTCTTTCTCAACAGGTCTGTATAATTTTTTTGAGATTGGCACTGCACAAAAAGCATTGCACGAAAGATATCCTGAAAGCTTGGCTCAAGTATGTAGAAGCAGATTTTTTTCCCTTCTTTTTTTGCATTCTCAACTTTGCATAACAAAATATTTATGCACAAATACTCACTGTCAAAAACAGGGTTCTAAAGATTTTCAGAAGAGTGAAAATGGGAGGGAAGTTGACCGGCGTGGGACTACTTTCAGTGACAGAAGTTTTGGTCTCCATCCCCAGAGTTCCAAATATCAGACACAACAAATGTTGCATTGTCTGCTCTCAGCAGTAGAAACCCATCTGGCAAGTCAGCCTGATTTTTTAAAACAAGATCATGGACCATATTGTGTCATCGCTTTTTATGCAAACCACCTCCCTCCATCTAAATTTCAATGGCAATGGGAGGGGAGTTCAGCTCTAAAACTGATAACAGGATATGGTCTATGGGGTTCTGCATAATGCCTGAAGGTTATCCAAAATATCCAAAATTGGAAACATTTAGACAAATCTACGAGGAAACTGGCAGCACAGTTAAGAAGTTTTTGTTTCCTAATGCATGAGTAGACATTTTAGAAGCTGCTAGTGATTAAAGAAAAAAAAAAAAAAAAAAAAAAACAAAACCAAAACCAAAACCACAACCCAAAAAACTTACCCTTCTCACTTTTAAGTCCCATTCCCCTACAAGTTGGCTCACCATTATATTTGCTGTGTCAGGGAAAGGGACTGTTTAGGGCAAACAGTGGACAGTTGACAGCAGGTTCTGACCCCCTTTTTTTTTCTTCTTACACTTATTGAAACTTGAATGAAAGATGCCAGTCATAGTCCAGAGAGTGAAAGTGTGGAAACTTTTCTGACAGGGGTCTCTCTCTTTCAAGAAGCCTGTGAGTTGAACTGAAGCACACCCTCACATTTTTTAACAAATGAAGATGAAACTTAGGGTTGCCAGGAGCAACTGGGATTGTCCTTTCTATGTGGCATGTGGCAGCCTGGAGTGGTGTGGGGAACAGTCTCCCTGGGAGGTCACACTCCCCTCACAGCCCCAGTATAGGGAACAAGCTCTAGGTACGACTGCGAACACATTTCTGTAGCTTAGATCTAATTCACGTATGTTACATGACAGCGAAGCCGTGTTTAAGAAAGTAACTGCAGTGCAAAACAGGTTACGCTTGTTATAGCGCCTCTGGAAATACAGCAATGCAGCGGCCAAGGGGGAGTAGAATAGAGTGAGGCGGTCTGAGATGCCATGATAAAAAACGGAGAGAGAGCACGAACCTAAAAGTAAGACAGGGCCGGCTAAGGATGACGTCCCTGCCAGCCACCTCTACTGCCACGCGTTTCTAGCTGAGCGTTTAGGAAAGCAAGAGGTCCATAACTCATTACAATTCCTGCCTGCAATTGTTTAGTAGAACCACCATGAAGACCTGGAATGGATGACGGACTGATGTTTTAGAAGTAAATAGTGAGCTCTTTATTAGAGGAACACCTACTGTATAAGGGAAACAGAGGGGTAATACATCATGGGCCACTACAGCGAGTAAAACCAGCACTCATCTTTTTAAATGAGAGACCATGAGTGATAATCACTCTTCCCGATATTATACTTCTCTCCTCTTGATCTTTAAATGACAGTAATAAAGCACTACTGTCCAGTTAGTAGTAGGTTTTTTGGTTGCTGAGCATTATCAATGTATTGGTATGTATTTGTATTCTTTAATACTTTTTAAACACTACAATATCAATTTATTTGACATCCTCTCATGGCAGAACCACAAATGGATGAACTTTTACTTTAAAATGGATGATAAAGGGGAAAGAGAACAGAATGCAGAACATGAGGCAATTGTGTAGCCTGACAATTTATAACACTACCTGCCTTCTGCTGCCTGGTTATTTATGGCTGGGTGGGGAGATAAAGGGAAGAAGGATAGTCGCAGGGAGGACAGCTTAATTTAAAACATTGTCACTTGCTCCCACTAAAGTCAGGAGTCAGGTTCTCAATATATGTAACAGGTGCACTGCCTCTGAGCAGATCCACTAATAACAAAATCAATTTAAAATAAAGCGTTCCTAAAAGAAAGATGAATGAAGAGGGAACAGAAAAAAATCAGAATGCACGTTAGGTGTGGACCACGACATTTCAGCTGGGTACTGCTAGCCACCAAGACAGAAATTAAAAGTACCCCCAGTTTCCAGCTCTGTGGCAGAGCAGGGGTTATGTATCTGGGCTCTCCTAAGGATCCTCTCACAGTAAACATGTCTTCTAACTTCCCATGTTAAAAGTCCGTGCCCAGCATTATGGGTTCATATTCCATATTCGGACTCAGATCAAGGCTGCAGCCTGCTGGGCTGTTCAGCGACACAGGCAGGAATGGCCAGAGGCAGCGGGATGCCTCTACCATCACCCACCAGACTGGCAACACGGCCAGTTACAGACCATCTCTCCATTGGGTTTACAACACGCCAAGCCAAAATGCCTCCAATGACAGAAAGCAATTACACCTTAAACATAGGGGTTAGCGAGAATAAAGGCGTATCATTGCTTGGATCCAATTATGTAAAATACAGATCGCCCAGGTTTGCTTTTTTATCTTTTTCTGTCCTTTCCCTCTCCACACCCACTCACTGATTCTTAACACTAGCTGGGTAGGCGTAGCTGTGCCCTTGGCTATTATAGTTTGCAAAGTGTTTTAATGCTTTAGTATGAATGTTTAAGTATCGTCCACCCTCAAATGCACACAAACAGATCAAAACTGACATTCATTATGAATCTAACACGGGTAAATATCACCACTTTCATTTCAGAAAAAAGAAAAAAGAAAAGCAGCATTATCTTCCCTGGCTACGTGCTCTCTTTACGGATGGTAAGAATTCATAAAATCTGCTCACATAAACATAAAAAAAAAATGTAAAAGAAATACGTAAAACATCCACTGAATGCAGGCAGATTTTGCTCAATTCTTCATTGACATTAATATCAGTCAAGTTCATCTGGGCTGAAGTCAGCTGAGTTAAGCTAATGTAAAAAGAAAAGCAGTCCCATCCCTTTTAACTTGGGCCCTGGTCGCCCAGCAATCCATCTATTGGAAAGAAAAAGGAGCAGGCACTCAGTCATGGTCCTGTGTTATAAAGGTAATAAAAGGGCTGCAAGCTCAAAAACAGAATTCATAAATCCACCATACATGTACATTTGGAGCCTTCAGTTTCACATCAGATCTCAAAAAAAATGGAAAATGCCAGAGCATCAGTACTATTGACTGTGAGAACAGAAAGCTTCTAAAACATTAAGTGTTCCTACCAAGCATATTGTCAGGACGATGAGCAGTGATAACACAGCAAGAATCCACTGTCACCAAAAGTGTTCTCAAAATAAAGCATAGTAACAGATTAATTTGCAGGTCAAAGACTATCATGTGATCAGGTAATATCACTGCACGGCTTGGTCCTGATGACAAGGATTATAACCAGGACAGATAATTATGTGGATGATATCCACATGAACAGCATCAATAGCTGAAGAAATAATTATTTCTGCTACTGATGAAAGCCAGCAAAGCAGCATTCTGCTGATTTATTACTGCAGAGCAATAATGGGACTATATCCTTATCCTACGCTATGTTTATTCGAGTAGAAACAGCTCTTATGCTGACCAAATAACGTTGGGATAGGACATGACAACTTTCAACATTCTGGGAATGTTGTTTTTTTGTTTTGTTTTCCCAAATGATCATCACACTGAAAAGAGAAGAGAAAGCATAAATATAATTGGAATAATTTCACTTTTATCCTCTGTTTTTTGACTTTGTTTCCATTGCTTATTTAAACACTTGCTTTCTATGTTTTTTCTCTTGAATGTTATTAGGATTATTTTCCAAAGTTCTCACAGATGAATACTTACTCTTCTACCTGCAACTGGAGTTACTAACACCCGGCCCACTGGCAATAACTCAGCCAAAGGAGCACAGCCCTTTTCAGAGGGCTCTGGTGTCGATTCACTTTGCTATCGGCTACCACCCATGCCTTACTGTGCGCCATGGAGCTAAAGGAGGCTGCAGGCAAGCTGTGTCTGCTACAGGACCCTGAAACTCTTCTTCCTATGCTGATTACAATTTTGAAATATGCAGAACTTCTCTTCTCCTCTAAGTCCAAGCCTTCTTTTACTTCTGCCATCCTCTCCTCCCTATCTCTCCCCAACTCCTCTCTGTTTTTTGAGTAATTTTACTTCTCCCTAAATGCCCCCTCCACCACTCCGTTCAACAGTATCACTCCCTGCATTTGTGGGACCTCACTACAATTTTACAACAGTACACTTCACACAATAGTTCCAATTACGTCATTAGCTAGTCCTTCAAACACCTTGGAATCATGGCCAAATCCATCAGTCTGCAGAGCAGGGACTCAGGACCCAAAATGACTTCGATAACATTTAAGCATGAAAACAGTGATAGATATAGCAGAATAGCATGTCAGCTGGGAGCCCAAGGGGTTAAAAAAAAGAAAATCTCAACTATTTAAATATGTCTTCCTATAAACTGCATGAACACCTTTTTTTTTTCTTTCTTTTTTGACACTTGTCTTTTTAAAAAATATATTTCTGTTTTGACATCCTGGTTCTGAGCGTATTTCACTCCTGCCAACCCACTGTTTGTGTTTTGAATAACTGGGAACAGACAAAGTGCTGGTCCAGAGACAAGAAATCCTCCAAACATCTGTCAACCACTTCAGCCCCGAGAGCTGAAAGCAAACTCCGCGGGTAGCTCTGCCCATCCTGCTGCACCCGGAGGCTGTGGGAGTCGTTAATATGCCTTCTCAGCCAGTCAGGCAGCGGAGGATGAAGGAAACAGCACAACTTAAAGCCGCAGTGGTATAGCAGTGGTCTGAGGCTCCCGGGATGGTGGAGTGGGGCAGGGAGAAGGTTACGGATAACAAGAAGTTCTGACAGTCCTACAGCAGCACTGAAAAGCAGAGCATCCCGTATCACGGGTAGGGGGTCAGAAAGGAGAAACGAAGGAAAATTAATCCTCACACAGAAGCCACAATTCTTATTTAGCCGTGATTTTCATGAGACCAAAGGCTTTACACGCTGGCAATCTGCAGAGATCCTTTACCATAGCCCTTCGAGGGTCTCACTCCCTCCTAACCGACCCCTAAGTCCTCCTGGGTTGAGAAAAGGCTGGGCGAAAACAGACTGGAGAACTAATAAGCAAAGGGAAAGGGTCTAGGCTTGAAAAATGGATGGAGAGGGCTCATATGGATAATAGCGAGGAGAGCACCCTGGCATGTCCCATGCTGGTCTCCAGGGAGCTGGTGGACCCTGCCCGGTGGTGCTCTGCCTGGGGCATGGGGTGAGGAGAGAGCAAGAGCCGTACTCAAGGTGCTTGGGGTCTCCCTCTCAGGCTGCCTCCTCCTGGTGCCATGGATGGCCAGTGTAGACAGGGCCAGGAGGAGATGGAGAAGGAGGTCCTGTGACTTGGTGAGCCCTAGGGCAGGTTCTTCCACAGGGAACGAGCTCCTGAGCTGAGGACCTGCGTGCATGGGGACTCGTGTTTAGGGAAATGAACATGGCACCGCAAACTACTGTACAATCCTCATTTAACAGGTTTTTGTAACAATCTCTGTAGCCTAAGATTCTCTACAGTCTTCGAGGTTATAGTCTGAAGACAAAACCCTGTTCCAGGGCTGACAAGGCAGATGTGCCCTGGTGCACTCTCCTTCCTAGATGTGCAAAATCACCAGTGACGTTTGGAGCACCTCATTTCCAAAAAACATGCTGCTGACAGATGCCAAGAAACAGTGCTCAGGGTCAGCCTTCAGCTAGATAGGTCTAAAGCTTTGCCATACTCTTCTCTTAAATTAGCAACACCCTATGCAGTGGCAAATCTGTCAACCATTAAAAACTCATGAGTATCAGTTTAAGAATGACAGCTAAGCTCAGTTTTTCTGGTTGACCCAGTGGGTACCAGCACTGCTTACCTCCTTTCCCCCCGTGCCAAGACTGCTCGGTGACATCACCAGGGGTCCATGTCCCTCTCCATCCCCATAGTCTTCCACACACATGCTCACTCAGGCTTCAAAAGTTCACCCTTAAGCGTTAATGTAATGCGTATAAATCAGCAACCTTTTCTCATGTATACCTAATGCTGAGAAACCACATATAAAGACCCAGAAGTATATAGACATTCAGTGAAGGCAGATGAGGTTAAAGACACGGTCATATGACTCCTGTGCCTGTATCAGAGGGTTAGTGCAGCAGGCAGGAATCCTGATGTGAACCATGAACTCACCAAATGGCATTTCTTACTGAAAGAGAGTGGACAGCAGTCCCCTCCTTGCTTTTACGACAAAACGGGCTTTGCTTTCTATTGCATTGTACTTTGACATCAATTCTCCACCAGAAGTAAAGCCTCTAGAAGGTTTCTCTGGCCTTTCAGGAGGTGTTAAGCCCTTTAGCGTTGCCTGTGAATGTGACACATACAGTCAATATAATCACAAAGCAATGATAAGAGAAAGAGAACCTTGAAAGACCATTTAGAGTCACAGCCTTGAAGAAAACAGCATAAGGAGGATAAAGAACATTTTCCTGTGTGGCAAAGTCATTCCCAAGTCCTTTAGCTGCATTTGTTTGCTTGTTTGTTCACAGGAATAGCTAAGGTGTCTCACTGAGCGAAACACATCATGTCCCTGAAGACGGCGGCACTATCAGATTCCTGTTGCTGCCTCAAGAAGTGGGACAGCAGAAAGCAGCAGGAGACATGGATAAAATAACGACGCTCAATATTTAAATTCACCAGCAATCTGAAATTAACCAGTACTGCTGCAACCACATTAGGCTTGGAAAGAAGAGACAGACTTCAACTTTTATCATCTGTGACTAACACTGTTTTGTTCGTTGCTTCTGCCTCTCAGTTACGATAGAAATTAAAAAAAAATAATCACAGAATTGAAACACTGAAATGGTGTTTCTAGGTGCAAACCAATTCAAATATTTAGGGAAATTAAAATAATATATTAAAATAACTTGAAAAGGAAGTAGCACAGCTTCAACAAGCAAAAGCCTAAACTTTAATAAAAGTAAATAGAATATTCTGCAGTGAAGTTAGACTAAGAAACACATACACAATTGAAAACTAAGAAGAGACACTGGGATTTAATATCTATTTAAAAAAGGTAGTAACAGTTAGAAGGTTGCTTCGTTTGGTTTCTTAAATTAAATAAGCATGTCTCAATCTTTGTGAAAGAAAAAAACAAATTAAAACACAAGTGTTTCTTAGTTAAAATAATTCAACAATTAACACCAAATGGAAGAAACTAGGCCAGGATTTGCTTCTTCCCAAAATTGTATCTTGGGAAGTGATAATCCAGAGTGGAAAGCCTCATGATGAGCTGAATTCTACTCTTGGCTCTATCACAGACCCCTTGCGTGACCTTAAATAGGGAATATTCTTTGTGCCTCAGTTTCCTTAGCTGCACTGTAGGAAAGAAAAAACTTTGATTCTGTAAAGTGCTCAGGCTTATGAATGCATGTTTTAACGTTAAGCTCAGCACTTCCTGAACCCAAACAGCTTCTGCTTTCCAAAGCGGAAGCTGTTGGCATATGGGAAGAGTAGCACTGGGCTCTGAAATACCAGTGTGAGCTCGTATTCAGTTTTGTTTTCAAGCACCCCCTGCTCAAGAAACCAGGGTGCAAGCTACCTCTGACTTTTACTTCGTAAACAGAGATTACTCATGTTTTTCAAGTAATTCCCCCCCTCCCGAAAAAGCCAGTAACTTTCCCTTATAGGAACCAGTTCTCTGGTCGTCTTCTGCTTTGGAGATTTAGCTTGCCATGTGTGGTGCGAATTAGATGCAGTTTGCTCCTCTTAACCGCAGCTTTGAAAACGGCGGTTTGACTGCTGCGGCTTGTTGTGGAATCGAAATGCAGATCAGCCACGCGGCTTATCACAACTTGTAATGCTATCTCTTCGATGTGCTACAACCATCTATAACACCTACTGCTCACATCTGTCAAGGCTTTCACGTATATATGAATATATGTATGCATACACAGACATCAAAATGTGTATATCTACCACCATTCATATATTACCTAAACTAGAATTCTTAATAGTGGTGTTCAGCAAAGGGTGAACGGGTCATAGAAGTCCTTTAAAACGTGGCTAAATGGAACCTGTGATGAACCTCTCTATTCGTGACTCTCGAAAAAACTAAGGACCCACTTGGCAGCCATGAAAGGCACGATGGGCACCCAGCCCTTGCAGAGCAGCTGATCCCTGACACTGCTGACGACAAATACATTCTGTCCTAAGTACTGCCGGGCAAATCTCAGCCTGAACAAGTAACCCAAATATCTTTTCTATTAAATACCTCCAGTATTTGAACAGAAAACAAAAAGGTACGGGGAGCTGTTCAACAAAGTGGTGGTTGAGAATACAGCTGAGTAACTCCAGCCATCCTTGTGGAGGTCATTAGGTGTGTGATACTAGGCAGACATATACACGAGAGGAAGCTTAGTTGTCTGTTTCTTAAGACCTGAGAGATGTTCCTTTCCTAGATTCAATGTCTCTTGGGCAGAGATCTCAATTTTGACCATAAGGCAACTGGTTGACAAAGAGCCTATCTGCAAAGTATCTTGCTTTACACTGAAAAGGAACTGACATTGAACTGGTGGTGAGCTCCTCCAATGGTGGTAATTAGGTCCTCGCAAAAGAAAGACAGCCTTGAAATCTTTAAGTCAGCAAAACCCATTGGCTTGAGCATGGGAAGCCATTTGATTCCTGGACCTCTGTTGCAAAAGAGACTGCGCGGCAATCATCAGCACTGCAGAAACTCCCTCTTGCTTTTTCATCCCTTTGCCTCTCGCTGGTCCCCACTGACATTGCACAGCAACTCGCGTATGCAGAAATATTTATTATCAAAGTTCTTTTATTGTCATTTTTTTTTCTTGCCCGGTTACTACTTTTCTTTCACCAGCTGAGGTGTTCGAGACCTCACAGAGGCTCACTGCAGCATGCACCTGTCAGCTCTCTAGAATATGTCAAAAAAATTACAGGCTAAGAGAGACTTTACATGGGCATCTGGATAAATACAATTCTTTCCTCACCTCTGGGAAAGTGGCAGTCTTCCCTGGGCCATCTAGGGGAAATGAAGGGTGCATGGGATTTCAAGCAGAAGTCTACATGTAAAGAAGAGTGCTGTGGGAAATGGGAACACTAGAAACTATTTATCCAGTGGTACTAGAAGTACATACATTTATGCATACAATCAGTTGGCAGGAACATTAAATCATTCACTATATTACTTTTTATGTGAAACTTCTCTGTTGCACATTATGCTCTATATTCCTGCAAGTACTTTGTGATAGCACAAGAATTACTTTAGGCAGACGTTCAGCAGGAAAAGCAGAAAAAATAGCATTGTTTCAGATCTCGATTATGCAGATTGGCTTCACTCATAAGGAAATTAACTCTATGCCACAGCTGTGGGGACTAAAATTGCAGAACAATCGATATTTTGAAAACTTTGAAAATCTGCCAAAGGAGAAAATTACATGATTGAACAACAGCTTTTATAGAATCAAAGTAAAATATTTCACTAATGAATTTGTTTAGTGTTTTGTTTAAAAATTTAATCGGTGAGTTTATTCTGAGATACCCAACAATTTGTCCAACCACATATAGTTTAGAAATCCCTGTTAAACAAAGAACAAATTAAAAAAATAAAAAAAGTCATTCCTCATTTTCTAGGCCTAGCAACCTTTTAATGAATGTTTTAAAACGTTCCTTTAACTCTTCTCTGATCATTTTGAGTTCTGTAATACATCTGATCTGGGAAAAAAAAAACACAAGACCCATCCCACAAAGTGTTTTAGCCCAGACACAAGGAGGAAATGGAGGAAGCCTGAGGAAGAAGTAGAATCAAAAGTGTAAAAATGGCTTTGAATATTTTTGAAGGATTTAGGATCCTTGCAGATTTCCTCTATTATAAAAATAACTGTTACCAATAGTCACAGTACTGTGCCTTGGTATGGTAAGAAATTCCTATGCTTCAATACCCCAGAAAGAATGGCAGCAAGATAGGACCACTGATGGTGAGCAGTTTGAGAAGAGCAGCCAGATGAAAAGCGGTCCATAAGCCCATCCCCAGATGCCCTGGGCAATTGCCAGCAACCCAGAAGCTACAGAAACGCAACTCAATAAGAGTTTCAGTAAACTGGCTTCCAGATACCTAATCTGCTGATATAGGTATGATTCACATTCATTATACTTGAATTATTCTGAGACCCTCCAAACTGCCACCTCCAATGTCACTTCTGTCAGCTCAGACACTCATTTTTAGCATTATTCTTTCACTTCCTCCAAACGGAATGACACAATGAAATAAATGTGCTGCATCCAGTATATTCAGGTTACAAAAGTAACTGATGCCGGCAAGGCTGGTCATATAAATTCACCTCGAGATTGCTTTGGAAGAGACCTGTACTGAAGGATTCAATAGCGAGGTAATCGCCTTATTCCAGCAAAGAGAAGAGAAAAGGAAATAATTATATTATTTCTTTTTCTGTCACCACTTCTCTCTTATTTGTGGAAGGAAGATAGGAAGTTCTAGCTGTTCATGAAAACATAGAAATTAAGAAAAAATAGTGTCGTATTTTATAAAACGGAGAGTTGTTGAGTCGTATCATTCAGTTATTCTTTATCGCAGCTACCATAACCAGAAGCCAGCACTTTACAATCCAGGACAGCCATGCTTTCTTTGCTGCTTAATACTACAGGCAGTGCCTTATACCATAAACCTACCATTCATTATAGGGAACAACTGACAGCTTCTTCCCCTAAGGAGACCGAGATTACTTAAGTCTGAAGTGCCATACCCTGTCAACACAGGTGTACGGAGAGAAGCTCATTTACTGACAGGCTTAGTAATACAGAAAAATAGCCACTGTCCAAAGTTGATAATCAGAAAAAAAAATAAAAATAGTGATAATAATAAAAAAAAAAATTAAAACCAACCCAAAAGGTTTGATGCTCAGCTGATAAAGAGTTAATAGTTCTCCATTTGTTTCATTGGGGCTATACTATTTAAGACCGTCAGAAGATAAATTGCCTCATGCATAGCTTGCAGACTGTTTAGCACGTGGGCTCTCTAGCTGCAGAAAAGCATTCGCAGGAAGCTCTTGCTGTGTTGTTGCCAGTCTCTCCTCTCATATAGCCGTGATTGAAATAGAGCGTGTGGCACAGTGATGTAGCGATGCGAGAGGTCCAATGTACAGCAAGCGTCTAAAATGACTGACTTCGGTTGTACAAAGATTTCACCTAGACCACTGAACTCAGTCTAATTATGTGCATTTATTCTTCATGCTCACAGATTCCTTTAGTATAGCTCCTCTCGAGTGCTGATGTCAAGCACATCATTTATAAGACAGAATTTGCTGAAAGAGAGGCAGCTTTATTATATAATTCTACACTGTACGAAGAAGTAGTGAGGCTGGAGCTGGAGATTCCTGCAGTACGGTATGCTGCATTTTCTCCCAATTCAAGCTCTACCTACTTTTTCTTTTTCCCGCTCCCTCTTTTTTTCCCACTCATGGGAATGTCAAAAGTTTACAAAACACCTGTTTAGTTACCCACACTTTCTCCATTTTAAGTCAGAGCAGGAAAACATTTGCTGACCCAGATGTATAAATTACATCATTACCTAATGAACTGTTGCAGAACTCATTTGAATGTAGCTGATTTTGTAAGGAGCGTGAATCTTCCAGTGATTTAGACAGGAGTAGTTCAGGGTAGACAATATTAATTTAGGGATGAGTCATTATGTTCAGTACCAGTCTGGGGCCTAATGATTTGATTCAAATTAATTTAAATCACTGGGGAGAAAAAAAAAAAAAAACTCAAATTACACATACAGCAGAATATCAAACCAATCTTTTTCCAAGATCCAAAGCACTTAGGAGCTCGTCCTTGCTAGGTTGAAATTTTCTTTTTCACATTGCATCGTATGTGCACAATCTTGCTCAAGTGCAACGCTGTAGATTGCATCGGTTAAATTCACTGCAGCCCCGTAGTCCCTCTGAGGCAGAGAGGTCTGGGGTTCAGAAAGTTTTATGCCAAATGGAGAAAGGTTTCTGCCCCTCCCTGATACAGGTGATACTTCAGAGTAGGCAGAAAGAGCAGGAGGACTGGCAGAGAGATCCAAATTCTAGCTGATCCCTGATGCTAGAGAAGGGAAGATTGG
The DNA here is from genome assembly GCA_013398815.1 of Ibidorhyncha struthersii. Taxonomy (NCBI): domain Eukaryota; kingdom Metazoa; phylum Chordata; class Aves; order Charadriiformes; family Charadriidae; genus Ibidorhyncha; species Ibidorhyncha struthersii. The sequence goes on from VZSZ01010361.1 coordinate 78,097, forward strand.
GGGGAATAAAAAGGAGATCAGAACTATGTTTTTCTCTTCTTTGGTTGACATGATGGAGGGCTTCTTTTAACACATCACTGTGGAAACAGGATAAGCCTTTGGTTGTCTCCACATACATCAGGCCAAGCAGACCCAAAGCCTCTGGGACCTGCTACTCGTATATTTGCTCCATTTATGCACTGTGGAAAACGCGTGAAGAAGCCTGCAAGTGAGATAAACCTTTCAATGCTAGCAAGCTGAACCAAAGTCAGCAGATTGTTTATTCACAGAGGTGGCCCTGAGTTAGGTAAACAAAAACAAAGTGCTGTTTAATACTCCTCTGTAATGTTTTCTTCACTGGCTCTCCTTCCATGCCTACCCTGGGGGCAAAGTCACCCATATATTTGGGTCTAGCAAAACGGGGAGGGGAGCAGGATCAAAGCAGCACACTGGATTTATAGAGCATTCTGGGGGAGGGTCAGTTTAACCCTTGTGAAACAACTATTATGAGTCGTGTCATGCAATACTCACCTATAGTATATGTTCAGTAGCAGGATCATTTTACGTTGTTTGTTCCATGTAGCATTCGTGCCTGGCTGTCAGTACGATGCTTCTTTCAGTGGGGTTGTTGTAGGGAAGCGGAATATGAAGCAAGGGAAAGAAACCCACAGAGTTGCTGAGGACAGAGCAGAGATACCTTCACAAATCTGCTTTCACCAGAAGTTGTTTGTTTCACGGATGCTTTGATCCTAAGCTGCAGAAGGCTACTTTATTCTCCTCTCATTCAGAACACCTTAAGGGAGGATTACTTCTCTGTTTACCTTTTAAAAAGATCATTGATAATAATTTGGATGGAGATGCAACAGGGAAATTCTTTATGCTTCTGCTTTTGCAAATTATAAAGAAGCTTTTTAATTAGGAGCTTGCTTGCTTGCATTTTAAGTACAGGATTAAATGCATACCGACTCGGTGAACCGGTGGTGGCTTTGCACACTAGGGCACATGGCCTGCCACACACCTGAATTTTTGAGTGACTGATGATACAGGAGATACAGCCTTTTTTTCCCCATGACAGACACCAACCTGGACTCAAATCCCAAAACAACAAGATTAGGGGACTAAACCGAGCTGCAGCTATACAAACCGGACTGCAGAAAGCAATACAGGGTTGTGATCAACAGATTTGGTTTTGTTGCTGATTCTGTCAACAGGCTGGGGAGGGGGGAAATGACTGTAACAGTCACTTTTCTGCATCTCAGTTTCCCTCTTTGTAAACTGGAACTCATGATATTAATCTCCTTTGCAAAGTACTGATAAGGAGTGCCATGTAAAGTCTTTTCTGACTACATGTAAATAAGAGACAGAATTTAAGATTAGCCCACATTCAGGGTGGCTTGTGACCAAAGGTAGTGTTTTAACAAATGACCCCAGAGATAAACACCCACAAAATGAAATTTATGGCAACATATATTCCTCTACAAAAAGCTGACACTGAAATGCTTGCTTACACTGTGCTGGCTGCACTGGCTCCCTCACTTGGTAAAAATCAAATTTCTCACTAGCTCCAATGGATGGTTTTCAACTCCTCAGGTTCCTCCTTTGCTGCAACCCAGTCAGCGCATCCAGCCCTAGCTTGTGCAATGTACAAACCGTTCGCGTACTTCACTGTATTCACTGAGGCTTCACAGCTCTGATCGCAGCTCTTGCACAATTTCCCATGAAAAGATGAATGACTTGAGTCTCGAACTCAGGGTCTGTCCACCTCCACACAAGAATACTGCTGCACAAACACTGTCGGGAGCTGCATGATCCATGGCGGTTAGTCCAAGAGATTTCATAACCGTCTGACTTTTGTTTTCCACAGCCTATATCCAATTCATTAGAAGCTGGTAAATGTCAGCTCTACAAACAGGACAAAAAATGATTCAGTCCTCTGTATATAATCTGTCTAATAAATTCAATAGGTGTCACTTTTGTGGAAGGGTCTATACACCTCAGCAGTAATTTGTCACCAAGAAACAGTTTCAGGGCGTTTCACAGTTGTGTGTCAGTGTTTATTTCAGGCCTTATCTTCAATGAACATTTCTTGCTAAGAGAAATTAATTCCTTGCATCTGTCACTATAGGAACAAAGCAAATGCACTTTATGTAGAAGGCCCATTATTCAGTACATTAGGCACTGATATGACAGTTCTCCTCATCCCACAGTTGCACACAACAATAAGTTGTGCACTCATCACTAAGATTTGCAAAATTTAATATTATGGAGGTAGGTACTTTCCCTTTTTTTTTTTTTATTTTTGGTAGTACTTTCAAATAATTTAACCATGATGAAAAAACAAAAAACAATCCCAACCCAAAAATTCCACCCCTCCTGCTGATGCTGCGTCATCATTTCAATTCAGCGTGACAAATTTAGGCAATTTGAAAAGCAATGGTAAGACAAAAAAAAAAGTAGCAGAGGGTTTATTAGGGGGACAAGTCTTATACACTACACTGAAGTATACTAGAAATAATTTTAAATGAGCAGATATGTCTGCAGCATGACTTCTGCTCAACTCTGGCCTTTCAATCCTAGCCTGCCCTCAAATATAACAGCCTAAATAAATTCCAACTCAAGACAAATTGTTGTGGACAACTTCCTAAAGGAAATAATTAGATATTAAAAATTCAGTTATAACATCTCAGGATATCATTCAAAAAAGGGAAAGAAAGGAAAAGCTAGAAGTGTCAGGAAAGAAAAGCAGACAATGACTTGCTCATCTGATGTCTGCTGCAACGAGGAAAAGTCAGGGAGATTCACATACAGGAGCTTTTCAATCAAATGGAGGAAAATGAAAAGTGGAGGAGGAAAAAAAATAAATATATTTATTCTTTGTTATCCGAGTTACTGGTTTCCTGAAACATGGCCATACTGTACAAACTGCTAGGTGATGAAATTAAACAAGCACAATAGCTACATTGCACACTCTAAATATTTGGAAAAAATACGTATGCACAGAACAGCCACTGAAATAAGAGAGGCAGTTCATTGTAGCTGCATGTTGCATTCATTTTTTCCAGTGATGCCAGAAAATATATTAATTCTGAAAACCTGCTTGCTAATCCCTTTAAGCAAACACTGGAGAAAACTCAATTGGGATGCATTTAAGCAGGCACCACAGGAAGCTCGTTCTGGGACAAGCTCACAGGCAGACAGTTATTTTCATCTGATTTGAGACAGAAAAAGCATCACGTGACACACAAGTCCAGTTGGAGCTAACCAACATAATATAAACTGCAGATCATCACAGTGCAAAGGACCGCATTTGTAATAAAGATACCAGCTGCAAGTGCTAGAAATGGGATGCAGAAGAAGTTATCCTGCATGCCTCAGTATTAACGATGCCCATTTTCTTAAGGGTTTGTGCCATACATTTGCACGTACTGCTGCCATACTCATCTTAACAGTTGTAACTTGTCTTTGGTGTCTCCTGCTCCTGGGCTATGCTGCCATTCCTCCTTTCCCTCCTCCATGTCCTCCATTCCCTCTGTTGTTCCCCAGATCTCTCCTACACCCCTCAACTATCGATTATGTTTCAATGTATTGTGTTATGACCAGATTTGGGCTTTGTTTGTGAGTGGCAGGCATAATGGTTTGGGTGGGTTTTTTCCCCTTATTAGGCACTAATAAGACTTTTTCTCCTCCCTTACCATCAAGTTTCACTCAATACGTAGGAATCTATGTTTTTTGAGACATCCATGCCTTTATTAAAGTTAGGGAAAGTTAACAAACAGGTTCGGGAAAAGCCCAATGGTGCGATTGTAAAACCATGACTAAAATGAGCTAGAAAACTATCAATGAGCTACGGCCATTTCTAGCTTAATTCTCGGGTCAAAACAGGAAGCTAGAGTCAGTGAAAATTAATCTTGTATCATTAATTTCATGTATTTTGCAACCAGCATGGACTTCGCAATACATATAGGTTAAACTGTTCCCCAGTTTTCATGAATTAAACCAGCTACTTTTTCCTCTCATATAAGCTCTTGGAAGAGCCCCAAAGTCATTCTGCCTCTTCTGCTCTTGACAACCACTTTATGGCAGCCTGGGATGAATACAGGTACCCTGTGCACCCCAACCCCTCTCACCAGCTGTGCCCCGAGACCATACAGCCTTCACCTCAAGTATTTACATGCACCACAGTCTTCAAATACCTCAATTTACCCACTTTAAACCAAAGAAATAGTGTAAAGCAGCTCTAATCCTCTTTCAGAAAAACAAACGCCTGAGAAATATTGCGTTTTGATCAGTAATATTCCACTCATCTAGTTGAAATCTAATAGTTAAACTGTCTGTTAGCTGCAATTGCTTTTTTTGTCACAACATTTTTCAATAATATATCTCTGCTCTGAATTAGCAAAGGCCACTGAATGTTTTCTTAATGACTAGCATATAATCCCTCAAGCACTGTGCAGCTGTTTTTCTCCCTCCTATTTAAATTTCTAAAAAATATTTGAATCTCCAAATGAAGGAAGAATTGCTCTGAGGTTTGCTGAGTTTCCACTGTTTTTTAGCAGCCTCTGTTTCTTTAGCTAGCTCCTCAGTCATTCCAGAAATATCCTAGCAGCTCCTATGTCAGGGGTCCTTTGGACCACAGGATCACAGTTGCAAAATAAGATGTTTTTCTATTCCTGGATGAGTTTCATCCACTGCAGGTTAAGGAACTGCTGTTATTTCCCCTTTGCCTTTATACATTCTCATACATTCATATGTATTTCTCAGTCCTGTGCCACTCCGGTCCCATTACTCCATGATCTCTTCAGCGCAGGCTGCCTCTCCTCTTGGGCATGAGCCTCTTGCCTGACACACGAAGGAACCAACTTGGCTGGCATCCAGAGGTGTTACTGCCACATCCACCACCCACATGTGCACGGATACAGAAGTGCAACCAGTCTCATTTAGAGGAGAACTTCTGAAGAGCACAGAGAATATAGTGGCATTTTAGCTACCTGGAAACTAACCCATTCCAGCTACTTGGAAACCAGCTGGCCTTCCAGTACCTAAACAGGGGCTACAAGAAAGCTGGGGAGGAACTTTTTATCGGGGAGTGTAGTGATAGGACGAGGGGTAATGGTTTTAAACTGAAAGAGGGTAGATTTAGATTAGATATTAGGAAGAAACTCTTTACTCTGAGGGTGGTGAGGCACTGGAACAGGTTGCCCAGAGAAGCTGTGAATGCCCCATCCCTGGAAGTATTCAAGGCCACGTTGGATGGGGCTTTGAGTAACCTGGTTTAGTTGAAAGTGTCCCTTCCCTCGGCAGGAAGGTTGGAACTAGATGATCTTTAAGGTCCCTTCCAACCTAAACCATTCTATGATATTTTTAGTTTAATTGGATTTTTTTTTTTTAAAAAAAAAAAACAGTTTCCAAACATGTGAAAGAAAAGTTTGTTTTCCAAGCCAGTCAGAATATTTCTATTCATCACTCGAATTAATGTTTTCTTTGCTGGGTTAATATTTTGCCATTCTTAAACGCTCTAAAATTTAAAATTAATTTGTCCCCCTCTCCAACTGCTGCCAAGTGAGATTTCTAGTAGCTTAATAATCCAGAAACAGGCTGTTGGTTCAACACTATTTTCATGCCTATTGTTTAAATCTGATTATTTAGTATCCCTGGGATAATGACAACGGATTTATACATATAGAGATCATTTTATATTTATCTCCTTAAACTTTGTTTTTCATAATCGCCTTAGTGTTCAACAATCACTGTCAAGCCATTATCCAGTCACAGGTTCATAACACATAAATTTCATTAAAAGGTATTACAAAAATATTGAAAGGTTTTTTTTTTTCCATCATGCTTTAGCAGAACAATGAAGAGATGCCATGCACAACAATTCCCTCCTCCACAACAATTGCACAGAAACGTTCTTTGTTTGCAAAGCTGCTTTGTCCTGTGATGCTTAATTAAGGATATAATGGAGAATATTATAGTCATTTTAGAGTAGTTTGGAAGTAATGATGCCTGAGGCAAAGCATGGAGTTCTATTTAACTCAGTGTACAAGTGTTGGCAATGGTCTTTACAAATGGACCCTACTGCTATCCCAATTTTCAGAAATAATTTGCGGTTCCTTTTCTTCCCTTCCCTAATAAACGTACTTTTTAATTTCTTGGGTGCCACACCTCTCAGCAGCAAAGTTGCATTTTGTAAAAGCTTATCTTTCTCCCTTTTTAAACAGCATGCCTTGAAATAACTTTATAGTGATATAAAGTTTTCTTCCCAGAGGTATGTAACTCCTATTGCAGGTTGTATGCTGCATCTACCAAGTCAGTCATGTGGATCGCAGAAGCGCGATAGCCACTTAAGCTAAATCAAGAAGATCTAGGGGTGAATTTCATCCAAAAATCAACCAGCTAATTTCCATGAAAACTCGCTGCAGTTTTATGGGTTTTCAAGAGAAAGAGCTCTCACCACCTCAGTCTGGTGTTGAGGAAGACCAGGGTGGGGTTGTCACTCAGCCTCAAGACATAACTGTGTCAGACCATGCTGTGATATGCAACGGAAATAAGGATATGGCCACTATCAAGTTGCAATCCCTGGCTGGCATCGGCGTAGGTTTGCAGGTCCTGGTGACAGGTTTGCATACAGGTCTTTTGTCCAAACTTGTTCTCCTGTTATACAGTTCCTGCGTTCCCCCCACCCCTCAAGCTCTACCGAGGCTAAAAGGGGAATTAGTTTTGATATGAACAGCCTTACTATAAAAGGTTTCCAACATACATTTTCCATTTAAAACTCAGTTTCATGAAGGGTCTTTGGGCTGTAGTAAAATCATGAGTTTTAATGAGTATTCTACAGAGAAACTATACACCACAGGTTGATGTGGGGGAAGATTAAGTACTTCTAATGGAGATTTTAAATTTGTCTCAAACTCAATTTTATTGATGTTTTTAGCAATGTAAAGAATCAGAATAAAAACCTTAAATTCTTAATTGGAGCACCTTAAACATGCAAGTCTGCTCCTAGAGGAGAAGGCTCCCCTGACTGAGGTGAGCCAGGCTACATCCTGGAGCAATGAAAGATTGTCCAGACTCCAAAATATTTGCCCAAATCCAAGTGAGATCTCTCCAGTGTAGTTTGTGTTTCATAGTCATTTAGTTTCTCTGACAAAACTTGTAAATTTTGTTGCATAAATCTGTGCACTGTGAGACAAATTGTGGCCTTTAAACTCCCATTCCCAAGGCAAGGCTGCCAGGCACAGGGCAGCTAGTTTCACTCTCTCCTGACTAAAGGCAGATCACAGCTGCAAGTTTTCTACTCCACAAGTTAGTACCTCTTGAAATCTTTTGTTAGGGAAACAGCGCAATGAGCCCACTCGAAACCTTACACTTACGCCAAGGTAGAAAATTTCTCCAAATTCTTTTCCACAGATAGGACACAACATGAAAAATATTAGTAAGTCAATGAAATCAGCAGGAAAACCTCCAGAGGAGTTTTTTTTTCAGGCGAGTCCTTAAAAAAAAAAAAACAAAAAAACCCAAACAAACCAACAACCCAAATTTGAGCGCTGTGCAAAAGCCAAAATGTAAAACTTAGCTGGCAATGCCAAGCACAAGTGTCTAGATAAACATCTCCCAACCGTTTGGAGATGCCAATTTGAGGTGAGCTTGCGCCCAGCACAGCTAAGGTTCAAGGTGCATAATGCAAAGGGAACAAATTTGATCACAGTTCTGGCTGTTATACATTTTCCACCTGCCCTTATTCATCTGCTTTGAAGTTCTTCCCCTCAAAGCAGGGCCATATACTCTTTAATTTATTCTGCTCCCCACCCCCAACTGGCATATTGCTTCTTAGGCTAAAGAAATAAAATCAAATTATTTTTGGAGCCATGCACTCCAGGGCACTTCGCATTAAACGGTAGACACTACAGGCAACTAGATAGCACTAATAGCACCTGAGGCAATTTCCTTTCCTATGTTTCTTCTCAGTTGCCAGCTGGAGTCTGGGCTAAAAATAGCCTTGCCATGTCAGAATAATGAATCCCAGCGATAAGTGTATTTCGCAGCAACGCAATGAGGTCATTATCTATGCGTTAATGGATGAACGGGGTGGTAAAGGGAGGGAAACTGTTATTGGGTGGTACAATAAAAATGCAGAATGAATGAAAGAAATGTGAACAAATGTTATTCAAAAGGGTCTGAAAATCATAGCCTGCTTTCCTGTTTATGTTAGTGTAGGAATAATTTACATAACATTAAAAATTGAAAATACTCATAAGAAATTCTTAGCTGGCAATTCGTCTGCATGAGCAATTACTACTTTCTTGGCTCTGTGAAATTATTCTGTTTTATCTACAGGATATTTCACTAATTGTACCATATATCTGATAAGAGTACCACAACCAATAAAGGAAGAACATTCCAAAGCTAATCTACAAAAAAAAACCAAACCAAAACAACACAACACAAAACCCAAGAGAACACAAAACAAGAAAACACACAGTAAACAAAAGTTTCTAGAGGAAGTCACCCAAATCCAGGAATTCTGAACCACTTGTTGCCCAAAGTGTTTACCCCCTTCAGAAGTTCAAATAAAGAAAGAACTACTGTTCTTTCTTTATCTGTAACTGTATTCTCATTACCGTGATCTGACCTGAAACAGTAAATCTGCACCTAGACACATGTGATTTAGGGGGGGGATAAATTTAAGACTACTCATTAAAAAATAAAAAAAAAACAACAAACAACAAAACCCAAAACACACACACAAAAAAAACGCAAACAAACAAAAATGTTATTGCTGCTGTAATACCTAATATCACTATACCCAAAAGAAATCAGTCTTTTTACCTCCCAGCCTGTTGATCATCATCATTTGACATAATGTGCCTACTGGCAGTTTAGTATTTCCCCTCTCTAGAGACCAGCTGACCATGTCTTTTTTCATTGCCTTTAAACATAGGACTAAGTCCGAGAAAGCACATTTTAGCACTCATATTTAAAGCTGACCCTCATTTCTCTTTATTGAGGAAAGAGCAGAGACTTTCCACTTGGGGAAAACATCCTCTTTCTACCTTGAAGATACTTTTGCGTGACAGTGCCTGAGCAAGGTAGGACACCGTGTAGATAAAGAATATATAGCAAAGACCAAGAAAGCTGACAAGAGTAGTTAATGAATGATATAGTTAGCCCAGCAGGTGTAGGAGGGGAACTTGCACTAGACCACTTGCAGGGAGCCCTTGCTCCAGGAAAGCATGGAGCCTGCTAGGTTTGAGTCACTTGCTTGGGCCCAAGAGCGAAGCCTAATTGCTTATTGCACAACACAATCAGAATGCAGATTTTCTTGGTTAGAGCATTTAATACAGCACAACTTTATGTCCAGGACTCCCACGCATTGGAAGAGAAAAGCACAGCAATTAGGTGTTGCATAGAAGCACAATATGCAAAAAGCAGCAGAAAAACTTTTGAGGCAGAGCAATTATCAGTAACGGACAGTGTGATGACAATGGTTCAGACCAAAGGACAGAGACAGCCCCTGATCCTGCAAGCATTTATTGTCCTGCACTTCCCTACCATGAGTAATCCCTCTGGGATTCAATGAGACTTTGCATAATAGTAAAATTAAACCATGTATCATCATTTTGAAGGCACAGTTCTGAATCAAACACCATCTACAGTCTCCACTCTATTTGCTGATCAGAGGAGAGAAGAGAAGGAAAAAAATTCATCAGAAAATTTCTCTAACAAAAGTCTTGTTTTTCTCTCCATCTGAGGAGGAAAAGAAGACATTATCACCAGATCAATTGCACAAATATTAACAGTCTAGTGATCAAGATATTTTCAGCTTGAATAGGTTGGCATAGATTCACCCAATAGATCTGGTAGGTCTGGCCTCATCCCATATTTGTCTCAGTTCCCTTTCTTTGCCTGGAGGGAGGCCAGGACAATGAGCCTTCTTACACGAGTCCTGAAGTTAAACACCTAAAGTTAACCTGAATCCAGGTATCTGTGTACACATAACAGCCACCTGCAACTTCTAGAGTCTGGTTTCCAGTGCAGATATTTAAGCCTGTGCATTCGCATCTCCTTCTGCTTATATCCACTCCAAACCTGGATATTTGAGAAAACGCCTACTGCAGAATTTTTGAAGCAAGGGGTTTGCCCCAAGTGAATACAGAGAGCAGGCTTAATATAATCCTTCTGTCCATGTACACTGTACATCTGCTGGAGCTTCAGACAAAACGACACTTGGGCTCAGCTGGGAAGGCTGTGTCTTGACCTGAGAGCTTGGCAAATCTATCTACAGTAGCCTATGACCCAGCCAGCTTCTCAGAGAGGAGAAGACCCATAGTGACAGCTATGGGAAGGGCCACACGTTCTGCCCCTGTGAACAGCGATTTCGTTCACTACAGCAGCTTAAACCCCCAGCAAAGATGGGCTTGGTCTGCAACACCAGACTCAACTGCAGTGGCTGAGGTGTAGTTTGTTCCCCTCTGCTGGCTCCACATAGGGGTGCTCTCACTGAAAGGCCAGACAGAAATGAAGTGGCAATATCTCACATGACTGCAGCTATTTTCTTACACGCACATTAGGTAGTGAGACCTGACAGAAGAGATGCATCATTCAGTGGTGAAAACACAAAGGTAACAGAGTTTCTTAAGTGGTGGCATAGCATGAGTCCAGCTAAAGGAAACCTGAGAGGCTATGCAACTAGAAAGGCATGCAGCTGTGAAGAGCTGGACTAAGATGAAGATTCATCATGTTACCTATTGTCTCTCATTTCCAACCTTGAAAGCCTGGCCTTGAATTTTGCTGTAAACCGTGACTTCAGCTTTTAGTAAGTATAGGTTTTGTCTCTGGTGAGTCTGGCAAACTTTGTATGTGAGATTTTTGTAGACACGGTCAATACGAAAAGGGATGCACAGGCAATGCCTCTCATAGCTCAACACTATACAAGATGCCCAAGAAAGGAACTTAGGTATGAAACAGATGGACAACAGAGGTTAACGTTCTTAAATTCTGCACATAGAACCAATTTTGGTATATCCACAGCCACACTTTTCTCTCCAGTCTTCCCAGCCTTCCTGGCTCAGCCAAAATTTTAATGCAGTTTTTTCATATGTAATCTTGGCTTTTCATCTGTGACTGTTTTTTTTTTTTTCCTCCTGCAGTCTCGTGTTACTGCAAATATTAATATGGTGAGGATGGAACGACCGATGTTGAACAGGAAAAATTACTAAAGCTTGATGGCTAAAGAAACTCACCTTACACGTAGGGCATGTTTTAAACAGTTGATACAGTTGTAACTGATGATCTACCCACACATTACAGTTACAGTATCAGGAGGGACAGGAGATCATTGGTGCTCGTTCTGAACAGACATTTATAAGTCATGATATAAACAAAACCTGAGATGTAAACGTTTAACAACAACAATTAAGTTTTCATGCATCTAAACATGAATTAATAATTTATTAACTCTTTTCAAATATTTGTTTAGCATAAACAAGCATCTCCAAAACAGTACTGATTATTACATTTTTAAATAGGGTACTGGAATACAAATTAAAAGAATTTGCCAGAAAGCCAAATAAAACCTGCGAGGATATTAACACTCAAACGTTCTTTCTTCTTCAAAGATTTGCAAAAAAAAAAAAAAAAAAGTTCTGNTTTTAATATATTCTACATAAATGGTTTAAGTAACAATGAAGCAGTTTTGAACTGTAGAATAGCTCCTGGAAAGAACGAAGTAGTCTTGAACTTGAAAGAGCTGAGAAATGGTTAAGTAGAAATTTACTGAAACACAGTTGAATTGATGCTGTGCACAATGCAGCATGAAATAAGGGACAGCAAGGAAGGAAGCATATTAAGGAATTAAGAGTTTCCATTACAGGCTGATATCAGCCCATATCAAGTACTTCTCTTCCTTCAGAAATTTTGCTTTCAAGCATATTCACACTGCTTGGTATGAAAAAAAACCCCAATCAAACAACAAACCTGCTCAAAAAATGCTTAGCTTAATATCTTCTCTCTCCTCATACATGTCTGATGCAACACTGGATATGATCAAGTTATGTATGTCTCGTACAGCAAACATATTACATATAGAAATATCATCACTCCAAGTACCAGAGGCATAGGATCATGCATTAGTATTATTAAATGGAAACAAAATTTTAATACTTCATTTCCTAACACTACTGCAGAATCCAGCTGCCACTTTCCCAACTTTGTTTCCTATTAACACTATATCCACGTATATCAGCTACCCTCTGTTCTCCCCATGTTTAATACAATTTCAGGGCTGGCTCTTGACAAAGACACAAGCCAGGCCATCTCTCTCATACAATAAATGAAGGCTTCTTTATCTTAGTTCCTCCTGCAACAACACGGGAAGAGAAAGAATCAAGAATACTCCCCGCACTGGGGTAGGCAGCATTAATTATGGGGTACAACACCTGCCAAGACAAAGTAAGCACATACCAGAGAGAACACACATAAACTTCTTAACTGGGGTAAACGCAGGACATCTAAAAGCTATTTGTAAATGGAGCCAAATCTGAACATCCATTCAGCAGCACGCAATATCGCTTTCAGTTTAAGAATTGCATCCCTGTTGATGAAATTTTCTAATTCAAGATACTTGATTAAAATTCTGACTAATATGTGCTTTAGATTAACAGCTCAGCTGCGTGCAAGGTATCCTCCAATACAGACTTAGATAGATTTATCCCATATTGCATTACAGATGTTGTAGCCAGACACTATCAATAGCTCTCATTTTGAGCTTGTGCGTCAGTCAAGCACTTATTAAAAGGTGAGACACTTTGGGGAATTTTTCTTCAGTGACAACAAAACAGTACACTTTCAATTTCTCTAAATAGGTTTATTTGTCCCGTTAAGCTGCCTGGCTTTATTGCTTCAGAAAATGTAATATTCTCCAGTGCCTCTACCCGAGATGCCCCATACCCCACCTTCTCCCACACACACTGAAGCTGGCATACAGACCAACTCAAAAATGTCAGAAAAGCAAGTCAAACTGAAGAGACGTCACATCATAACCTTAGATATTGCCCATATCAAAAAGGTGAGCATATTCATGTGCAATTACTTATGTGGCATATGCTTCCCTGTATACTAAATCCTAATGGCTATATAAGGGCACAGGTAAAAGGCATACAGACAAAGCAGAAGCAGCGTACTCAGACTTTACCGTAAGGGTAGATAGATGAGAGGAAAACCTGCGTAAGTGCATTCATTCCCTGTGTGTTGCATCTACACACAATTCTTTCTGCCCTCTTAAACTGGCATAAGCCATAGAAGTTAGAGCAACCCTGAGGACAGATGAATTTCTAGCATGCGGCCTTATGTAGAGGTCACAAAGCAATCCTGCATCACAGTCAGGCTCTCATCCAGTTTAGTTTACCATATATTTCTGGAATTAGGTACACTACCACTTACGGAAAGAGCCAATTCAGAGGGGCATTTTTCCCCACGGTCACCGTAGTTAGTGACATAAATGTCACAAAAGCTTATCCAGTTTAAGTTGTGACAACTGCTCCAACATCCCTTTTAATACCATGAAGACAAAATGCTTTGAACCAGGGGCCTCAGACCAGGTCTGGAGATAGTGCCACCCAGTCCTCGTAAACTGTTATCGGACAGGCTCAAAATAAGCCTGACTAAACTTTTGTCTAAGATAGCTGGAGCTCAGGGTCAGCTACTGCAAACCCCCCCAGCCAGATATGCTGTTTGTGATCTGCTTCGTGGCTGCTTGAGTAAACATCACTGTGCCAGAAAAATCCGTAGCACATGGAAGAAGCTTTTGTTCTATGCTTGTAAGATTGAATTTATTTTTTTAAAAGACAGAGAGAGACAGTGTGATCCCTTGTAGCATCAGCTGAGCATTATGAATCCCCATCCGCTGTCATTTTTGAGAATATCTGATTAAAATCAAGAAGTCTATAATAGCAGCCATTACTTCAACATGGAAATTAGGGGTATTGTTAATTCTTTTCAACGTGTATCAGCTCCCTTCTAATTGGATCTATATTCATTACTGAAACTGAAATTAAAGAACAGCTATGAAAGGCTTTTGATGTCAGCTGTATATATCATGCCTTGAATTAAGTTACGAAAATGGTTAATGCATTATATGAATCTTTAAGTACCTATTTCATTCCATTTAGTTGCACATGTACTGAGTACCAGAGTGCTCGCTGAGGTCCTGCACTAATGCAGCAAACTTTTAGGATGGATAAAGGAGCTTTTTCCATTTGAATTGCTCAAAAATGCATAGGTCATGGTACCAAACCTCCCTGAAATCTGTTGGTTTAGAATTGATTTGTCTGCCAGTAGCAGGAGCTGCTCAGTGAACGAGGTGCAGGACAGGAAAGAAATAGACCCTTTGAGTTATTGCCCATCAGAAATTCCACAAGAATACTAAGTAAAAGCTGGCTGAACTTGGATGAGTGTACTATGCCCCAACGTCTGCAAACATTCCCCCCCCCGCCCCCAAACAAACTGGGGAAGGGAAAAAAGGGG
>VZSZ01010361.1:92693-281494 GCA_013398815.1 Ibidorhyncha struthersii
TTTTTTTTTTTTTTTTTTTTTTTTTTTTTTTTTTGGTAGCTGGTCAAAAGGAAGAAGAAATAAGTGTATTGTACCAGCTTCTGAAGCCATTAAAATCTCCTTTTTCCTACTTCTTGCCATAGAGCAGTGGTATATGACCATTGATTCTTATGCCTTCAAAACCTAAACCTCACAGCATCCTTCCTGCTTGTCCAGTGGGGCACAAAACCAGGAGGGAAGATGGCCAAGCAGGTTGCCTCACCTCAACTAATCCTGACTGGAGAGGCAGAGGAGGGAAGAAAAGGTTGCTTTGGTTTGCTCCCTTTCGAATGCAGTCCCATTTTCCAGACACCAACAACCATCATTTCAACTAACTGGACAAAAGAGACGAGCTCTTCTTGCCACATCAAGACGGCTAACATAAGGAAAGGGAAGACAACGCAGCAGCTATTACAGGATGCAGCTTTGCTGCACTGTGAGATATAACCGAGCAATTTCAGCAAGAGCTGGCAGGAAAACAGGGGAGTGCAGTCCAGAAACCTGCCTCTGTCTGTGTGTTATAAACCAGTATTTCACAGCAGAGAGAGACCAGAGATCTCTTACTTGAATATTCCCTCTGTTTTAGGCCAAGGGTCTTTATGTAGTGCTTACAGGCCCCTGAGAGGGGCTCCTAAGGCCTTTAATAAGGGTATCAAAGCATGCTGATAAATGTTATACTTTAATTTCTGTATGTGAAATTACTAGCGAATGCTGTCCCTCTGGTAAGGTCTTTTAAGGTCCACAATCAAAAAACATCTGGTTGGTTCAGGTGCTTTCTCAGAAAAGCCTGGAGCAGACCAGCCTTCACCGGACTTTCAAACAACTTTAAAATAGTAACATACATCTTATGAAGGGTTTAATAAAAAAAATAAAAAAAATCCCTATTCCCCCAGCAAACCTGAGCTGATCCACTACAAAATACAAGTATAATTTCCAACACACGCATCTTTTCCTTCTGGAAAAACCAAGTTCCTTTTTTTCTGGGGGAATATCCTACCTGAATCTCCCTGCAGCCAGCTGAAAATGATCCGCAGTGGCAATTGTTTCAGTCTCTGTCTTTACCTCCTCTGCCTGTCCTTATCTCGCCTGCTGCAGATTTACCCTTTCTGACTTCTCAAAGCAGCACATCTGACATTTGCTCAGCCTTTCAGAAAAGAGGTGGACAAGCCATCCAAATTTTATTTGACCAGAACAAAACCTTGAAGTAATTAATGTAAAGTAGAGTAAAGGATACCTGGCTGAAGAAACGGTCTATTCCATTTACGCCAATTATCCTTGTTATAGTTCACCAGTTTGCAGTGATAAAAAGCCATTAATGAGCTTTGTCACTGATAGCATTACTTTCTAATCTTAATTCTTTTAGGATTATTAGCTTTAAAGCCACTTGCATGAAGATAAGTTAATTTATACTAAAATTAAATTGAAAGGTAACGCTTAGATGCAACGGTATCTATACAATAAAGCAGCACTAAACATTTGCTTTAATAAAGCCCCCTAATTCACTTGTTATTCACAACCCCTGGAAATTTGTTTCCTAAAACATTTTTTAAAATAAATTGCAGTGATACATATGGAATAAGGTGGGTTTTTTTTTTAAAAAAAAAAAAAGGTCTTTAATCACACCCTCTAATTTTTCTATTGACTTTAAAGTTTGTATGAACTCTGTTTGCTTTCTCCAGCACATTGAATATTTGTCTTTGTCTAGTCACTGTGCTTCTAATGGCAGTTGTTAAAAACTCCTCTTCCTAACACCGCAGCTTCTTCTTGGGTTAGGGGCCCCGATGGGGGGAAAAAACCCACCATTTTTTCTCCAAGAACCTCATGATAGAAATAGTTCTAATAAGGAAACTTGACTACAGACATAAACAAGCTCATGAAGCACATACTGCTGGAGGCACTAAGGCAAAATATTTTAATCGGGTTTTTTTGGCTGATAGTTGGATATTTTTATTAAATAAGAAAGTCCATCATTTTGAGCAATAGGTGTTTCTCTGGAGTATACCCGATGAACCTGAGGGATATGCTACCCTTATTAACAGCAGTACCGTAGTAGTAAAGGCTATATCCAAGAAAGGCATGCAGACTTGCCCACCAATCCCACAGTATGTAACTTTAGACCTCTGAAGTGAAATCCAGAACAGAAAGACAAACCTCCACAGTGGGAGCCACGTGTCTAGATATAAGCATCTACCATCATTTCAGACATCTCCAGGCTTGTGCGACACCCATACACAGTTAGTGGATATAATAGCTAACCTGTGCCAGGCAAGATACTTTAAGCAATAGCGTTACTTTAGGTGCCTTAAGGTAGTCCACAAGTCCAGCTATATTTGCACTCCTGATTTTCCCTCTCCCCCACCTCCTTGTTCATTACACAGAGAGAATTAGATACCTAGGAATAAGATTCAAAAGCACATAAACTGCATAGAGAGATATTAAGTAGTACCCCAAGAAGAAAAGTTGAGCACAGGACAGAACAGAAACACCACAAGTAGTTAAATCAGGCTTTAACCTCTACATTTGTGTATTAATAAGCTGCAGTATAGCATCTTTACCTGGCTGCCAGACTCATAGAGTAGGTGCTCAGATTCCTGTCAGGTTTTCTGGCTGTAAGTCAAGGAGAGATACACAACATCCTCCACCACCCTACCATGTTGTTGCAGCCTCATAGATGCAGGGCTCATCCTTTCTCCTAAAACATCAGGTGTGCACACATAGCTCCAGCTGTCCCGTGGGACCACCTTTAACTCGTTATGCACTTAGGGGCTGCATCCCACATCAAGCCTCCTATGATCCTGCAGCCTGGCTGGACATCCCAAATCAATGCTTGGTCACAGTCACAGCGTGGGAACTTTCACAACACAAAGGGCTTGGAGAGTTTGGGCACATCCATGGTTACAGGGGACCATTGCTGAAGAGATGGTTGTGAAAATGTCTTCCTAAACTAATGAGTGAAATGATTCCATCCATAAAGATCTGCTTGGAAACTTCTCTGCTGCAAGAAAAGTGAAGACTTGTAAAGCAAGTACACAAGACAGTCCTTCTTCACACCCCACCCCACCCCCAAACAAAACAAAAAAAAAAAAAAGAAAAAAGAGAGAGATGCAATAACAACACAGGTAATGCTGACCTATGCAGAATTCTAGCTGGGCTGGCTGGCACAATTTCTCCCTCACACAGCTGGAAGCACAGCTGCTGTGGATGGTGAGAGGAAAGGGGGAGAAGGGAATGGGTTGAACAGCCAGGTGGTTCCTTTTCTAGCACATTATTGAGAGTCCATGCACTCCAGCAAACAACACTAACCGGGAAGGGCTGTCTTCAGCTCCGTATTCCATCGCAGTACATACACGCCTAACTCACAGATGGGCACTTAATTCATGATGTCGTGGAAGGTTTCACTGACTGCATCAGGAGAGCCCTGCTGGTCCCAGCCACCACTGCACAAGCACAGCGACCTGCCACATGTAGTGTAATAGTGTCTAGCTAATAGAAAGGGATTGTAAATTCTGCCCCAAAGAATCCCTGTCAATCTTTTGCTGAAAGTTAAGTTTAATATCCTTGCAGAGAGAAGCAGATTTAAGTTTTGGAAGAGTTTTCCTAAGCAAATGTCTCGAGGCTTTTTGCTTATTAATATTCTATACTGAAAGAGAATCAAGTATTAATAAGTAAGTGGGCTAATGCGGAAATGGGTATCTTTGCTGCTCATACATCTTGATCAACAACCCATTTTATCCTTTACCTGCCAGCGAGAGCTACAGGGTCAATTCCCTTCTGCTTTACAGTGGCAGAATCCTGTTACCTCAGGAATATAAAACTGAAATAAAACTAGTGGACCTTAAGGCCTTAGTCAGGATTGGGGAAATATTCTGAACTCTGTCCATATGGGTTATTTTGCTATTGTATATTCTTAAAGCTTCTGGTCAGAAAACTTGCATTGCTTCCCTACATACACATATGGGTAGTGCAGGGCTGACGATAAGGGACGGGGTTTTCAAGACTGTCCAGTTCAGCTACAGCCTTTGTCATCAGCACTCCTTGTTAGTTGTGGGAGGGAGCAGAGCTGGGACGGCACCGAGCACTTCTGAGATTTTCATCTGCTCAGGTGAGAGGTGGGGTAGGGGGGTAAGAAGGATTTAAGTCTCCAGGAACATCAGACAGAAGGTCTACCAAATTTGGCTCTTAAAGACAATCGGAAGCGAGGAAATAAAAGCTCCTTTATAGCTTTGCAGCTATATGTGGGATGCTGCTAGATGCAAGGAAGCTGCCAGCTTTCTTAGTGTACGTTACAAGTATGTAATTAAAAGCCCTTTAAAACCACCACTTATGTAAAAAAATAAAAACAAAACCCCACAACACACAAAATAACGAAAAACAAAAACCTAACTATAGAAATAGAAATATTTTTTGTTCTTTATTGTACTTCATAATTACGGGTAATGATTTGTTTTTCATATTTATGAGATTAAAATACTGCATCAAGCTGTTCAGATTTGCTTCTGTCTTTCTCAGGCCATAGAATATATGGTTTGATCACAGTCTTTGCACAAAATCTACAGGAAATTATTGAAAATTATTTCTTTTCACTAATGTCTTGTCTTAATTAAATACAAAGTACAGCTCAAAAATAATTTTGGACAAGAAAATTACCAGTAATTAAATCTGTACTGTTAGTTTCCCCTCTCCTCTTTTTTTTTTTTTAAAGCTTGTTTTTAAGGAACGAAAACTTCAGCAGTCTCTGTATGCTCATCACTCCGTTTTCTTCTTCTGAACCTTTGGACCTCTTAGCTAACTTGAAGCAAATTTGACAGAGTAGCAGAAATCTTAAAGATAATTATGTTCCTGAAAGTTTCGTACAAATTGATGGCTGGATGGATTGAGAAGAGAGCCAAACAAGTTCTTCCCGGGAAGAAAAGGGCAGCAGCATGAACTTAACCCTCATCTGTTGTGCTTGACCTGCCAACACCCACCCAGCAGTTTACCTACTTAGCAACTCGGCAGCATATGCATCTCTCAGCTTTGTCCCCATTACATACAACTTCTCACTCACTGGGTGGTCAGGGGACATGTGAGCGAACCAAAGTAGAGCAGGGCCGTGAGAAGCCTGCAAGGAGCCCCTGCGGTGGGTTAGTATACAAAAGCACAGAAAAAGTTGGCATCCTTAGTTTTGCTCCTTATGAACTAACCTTTGTATTTTGGGGAGATTTTTTCCCTCTGCTGTAAAAAGAAATTTCTGTCCTATGTGGGGGCTCTTATTCCTCCCTAAATCAGTAGTACAGGTTTAGCCCACTGTGGAGTTGGTGTACATCTTGGCCATTCGGTGCATGTTCAACACAGTGGGAGAAGCCAAATGAAATGGTTGCTTTTGTGCATTGCCCAGTAGACCATGTGGCTTACATCTACCCTACCGTCAGCAGCAACCAAAAATGTTCAAGCAACAGCAGTGTGGGAACCACATATGATTTCAGTGGAGAACACCCAGCCGCAGCGGTTAGTGGTCATTTCTCCGATTGCCTGAACAGACTATGGGTGCTCAAGCATGCTTTACAACCAGAAAGCTCTTCTTTCAAACAGGGAAGGAGATCTGGGGAACATCATGTGCCAGAGCTGCCTTGGTTGCACCTGTCCTACACAGGTAAACAGAGAAATTTGTCTGTAGGGACATCAGCCTGACAATCTTCATGACACTTTAGCTCAAAATAAATCTTTTTGGGATGTTAACTCAGCTGGAAAATTAAAACAAATGCATTTTGATTCAAAGCTGAACAGCCTCTTCAGTCAGCCACATCACAGCTTTTTGTTCTCCCTGGTCACAGAACAAACCAGAAACTCCACAAAGATTATTTCTTTTTCCTTGAGGGAAGAAGTCTAAGATTAAGTAATAATCAATAGCAGACAGTAAATAAACCAATCTCTTAATGGATTGCAAAGGGACCGGAGATCTTTGCACTGCACAGCAGCCACTTCCAAAAGAACAGGCAATCGTCTTTAAACAGCGCAGACAAAGTGTCTATGCCAAAGAAAGGTCACACTCAACATCAAGAGTACATGCTAAACCTCAGAAAGCTTAAAAGGGACTGAGGTAGTAGGATGGATCCTTCTCTCTCTAACTGGACAAGGCACCCTGGAGCATATTTCTGAAGTCACTGCCCTGCTGTACAAAAATCATTGCAATCCCTAATGTCAGACATATAGAAGGTAAAAGCCCTCAAAAATAATACAGAAATCAATATGCAACAGCTTAAACTTTTTAAGAAGATCTTAGAGGATTCAGAAATAAACTTTTTCCAGGCAAAATGCAGTCTGAGGCAGTGCTGATGATTTGACACAATGCAGACTTGTCTGTTTTTTGCAGAATAGCCACAGTCGCTGTCACAGAAAACAAGGATTAGTGACCAATCACATCAAAATCTGACTAATCACAAATATCTAATAGTCATAAGCACTAAAACTGTTTGAATTGTACCCCTGTCACCTCTGAGCACATGATTTGCTACCCTTACATTATCTTTTTACATTTTTGCTCCCTCCAAACTTCTCCATTATCGCACTCAACCCCTCTCTAATAAACAGTATTACTCTTTTCCATGGGACTGGTTTTGCTGATTTTACACACTTATATGATATTTGTGATGTGGTAGTGTTATAGTAATTTCAGCAGTTCTTTTAAGCTGCTACCCCCTGTTTTGTTATACATGTAATGTCTCTCTTTCCTGCTGCTTCTAATGTAGCTGACTTGTCAGAGTAGTCACATGTCATGGGTGGCCTTTTGTCAACATAACTCAACAACTGCTACGCTTTAATTCTTCATCTGTAATATCGATGTGATCACAGTATCTTTTCTAATGTCATTTTTCTGCTTTGTCCATTTAGACAAATGGACAGTGGACATCCTTTGCTCTGTTCAGTCAAAGCACCTGATTTCAGATGAAGATATTCAAGTGATACTGATGTAAAATTAGGCAAGCACACAGATAACAGCACAACCATACATCAAAACAGTGTGCTTACCTTTCCTCTACCTACCAAAACAGAGCCGGAACATAATGTTCCTGTAGTGCCCCAAAGTGAAATAGAAGGCAAAACCTCAAGGTTATTAAACCTCTACTTGATCATCATTGTCTTCTGGTTGGGAAGTCCCTACTTCTCATGTTCCCAGGCTATTTAGGAAAAATGAAGCGGGAAGAAGTTAGATGAATTCCACAGGGTATGAAAAGTGTATTCCTACCCTCCAGATGCTTATAACAGCTCTGCTGTTGTGGTTACAGGGAAAACAATCATGGGGCTTCCATGGTTGCCTGTTTTCAGATGACAACATTCAACAGCTGCTGTCCACCTATGCCAACATACCTAACCTAACCGTACCTTCCAGCTTCTTGAAAATAAAAAAGAAACGTATACAAGGAGAGAAGGAGCAGTAGATCCCCATCTCTGATTCTGGACTGTTGAGTTGCAAGAATTTGCAATAGTTTGGATGCCAGTAAGCTATAAAGAAATTTTTCTCTTTGGTTTTGGCTAAGTTTCATTTTCTCGTTGCTGTAGTCTAACTGGAGCAAACAACTGTTTTTTCTTGATTAAACTACAGTAGATTAAGTTTTCATTAGTAAGTACCTACCTCATGCCCTAAATAGCCTATCATTCAAGCCTGGAGATTTTACTCTGATGAACCTAACTACAGATGTGAAAAATGGGAAGTAACAGTCGGGAACTGCTTTCCTATTATATGTTGTTGAATTGCGTTGATTGGTTGCTCAAAAGCAAAATCTATTTAAGAAATAAAAACCAAATAGCACAAATGAAAGAATCTGAGGAGAGACAAGAGAAGCTAAAAATTCACAGTCTACCCATTCTGCATACTTTGAATTAAAATGTTAAAAGAAATAAAACCCACTCCTGGCTACAAGTGAAATACAACAAAGCTGTGCTCTAAATTAAAAGCTGGCAATACCTTTGGATTTGATAAACTGTATAATGATGTCATGAATATTTAGAAGTACTACCACTTTTCATGGGGGAATGAAGTTTACATGATATCATGCCCTTCAGCTCTCATGGTGTTAAACTGAAAAAATCACTAATTATAAAACTATTCACTGAGCTTAGAATAAAGCTGAAATCTGTAGCTCAGATATTTGATTTTTGCTGATGTTCTGCTCTGTTACATAGCTGAGAAGGTAGCAGATGGTTGTAAAAGATGCAGACAAGTATCTAGCTAGGGAGAGAGCAAATACAGCTGGGTGATTTTATCTACTGTGCAGCTTCCAGGAATATGGAGAAATGTACTGAACTGGTCAAAAGAAGGAGCTGGAAGGTTGGAATAAGAGCAGGCATTGTGTGGAACAGGCTCCATCTCGAAACAACCTGGAGAAGTGTTGAAATTCTTCACGTTATTCTGGATTTCTGACAAATTCTTCACGCTATTCTGACTCCACTTATTTTCTATATTAAGTAGTAGGACAGTCCTTTCTTGACGATACTGGTGCTGTACAGCTTTGGTCCTACATGCTGTTCAACAGAGCCTTAACGCCAGTATGGGTTCTTTGAATTTTCATGCAGACATCAAACTTCCTCACAGCAACTTACAGCTTTAGAACTTAATTTAAAGTGTGAGGAGAATATGAGAGGCTAAAAGTCGAAGACTATAGTTTGACATAGCAATGTATTTTACTATGTACATTATTATATAATGCATTAGCTTGAAAACCAAAAGCGTTTTATTCCTGTCAGTGTGAATATCAAATCTGAGAAGGTTAAACCAGTCAAGTTACCAGTGGTGAAAGATTCCCATTAAAAGGTAAATGATATGTCTGATAAGGAAGTTGAAGGCTGTTTGCCTGACCTCCAGAAGCAGAGTAAGACACTGAGGAATCTGGGGGTTCCCTGCCAAATCCAGCTGGTCCTCTCAGAAGCACGAGAGTGTCAGGGCATGTTAAACTGGGAAAACATAAAGCATAGCTGATGGATATATTAGGAAATGAAAAAAAATCTGGATAGCAAGGAAAAGTATGGGTTCCTAAAGTACAAAGACAGCAAGGGTACTGCAGTTTAACAAGTAGGCAAGAAAGCCAGTATTAATTAAGGTCTGCTGGATAGGCATCAAGAATATGATAAGAGAGGTCAGGAGGACATGGACAGCTATACCGAGCTAGTGGAAAGAAGACAGAGCAGACCTGCGAATCCAATCTTCTGCAGCAGGGAGGAAGACTTTGTGAGGACAAAGGGGGTATGACCTCAGGTAACCGGAATCTTCCCTGGAGCTGCCATTCCCCTTGGCACTCATTTATGTTTATTTGTTTTACTAGTACTCCTCTTCTAGCTCTCCTGTTGAGTTCTACCATACTGTTCTCATTTGTGCTTTGCTGATTTGAAACACGTGGAAGTCTGAGAGGACAAAAGATGTACTGATGAGATCCTCTGTTGTAGAGAAGGAAGAAATATACATGATAATGACTGCTCACTTACGGTGGCCAATGCTTTACAGTCAGAACAGCTTTGGACATGCCTGCATATCTGTGGCAGGTGGGCAAAGCCTGCGCTGTCTTCCTGCTATCAGAGACATAGGACATGAACATTAAAAGAGGCACCACCTGGAAGTCATACCTTTTGAGATGACTGAGGAGCAGCTGTGAGAACAGACAACATGACAAAAAAGTCTAAAACTACACAAGAAATCAACAGGAAGTAGCAGTCAGGCAAGCAATAAGCCATGACAAATGCAGGTATGAGAAATAAAGTCATACGGGAGTGAGATAGACATCTGGTATGCATCTCAGCAAGTTGGGTTGTTTTTTTTTTTTTCAGAACAAACAGCAGAGAAACATAAATAAATAGCTCATTTGTGATCTAGTTTAACATATAAAAAGCATAATAACAATGAAATTTCCAGATGCCAATAACTTTATGTTTCTAGCAACTTAAGCCATGAAACTCACCTGCTTTATATCTATGAGCAGCTTGATTTATATGACTGTGTTACTTTTAATATATAATTCCACTGATTTTCATGGGGACTAATTTAAGGTACGCTTTTCCCAAAAAGTAGTCATTAGCATTCGGTATTTAGATGGCACAAGTTTTGCTCTCCAAATGTGAAGGAAATAAGGCAAGAGAGGATCAGTTAGATCACTGGGCCTTTGATTTGTCTACAGAGAAAGCAAAAGTAATCTGTGTGGTTCAAGCTGAAAATGACAAATCTGCACAATATTTTATGTCATTTCCTTTCTGGGTTGCTGGAACTGAACTTTACATCAGATGGCTATTATTACAATAATACGTAAAACAGATGAAAAGGTGGTTTCCGCATCCACATTTTTTTCTTGGAAAGAGGAGTTCCTGATTTTGGGGGCTTACGCTGCAGAGATTTAGGTGCAGAAAAAACAGTAACCATACAAGCCAGGGAGGGTGGTGACACCTCTAAACGTAAAGCCCTTACTGTGAGCATGCAAAGGGACAGAACCAGTTCATTCAAGTAACACTGTGCCCATATTCCAAACCCTGTAGGATAAGGTCCATAAAAAGTATGTTGTATTTCCATCCATAATCCTTAATAAATAAATAAAACCAAACACAACAGCTACCAGAAGAACCCCAGAAGCAATGGAGAAGACGACCTGGAGATCCAAAAGCACGAAGCAAATTGGATTGCTCTAGGAGTGAGCAAGCCGCTTCCTGACCGAGGTTTTCCATTCCCTTCTCCCCTGAAATGGCATTCCCTGTGCAACTGGCAGCTGTCCAGATTTTGTCAGCTGTCAGACTTAGTGTCTTCACAGGAACTGCTGTACGAGATGTTGGTTGTTGAACCGAAGAACTGTTTAACTTGCTGACACAAGCCTGAAGTTAAAAAGTCTCTCTGGAAGATTCTGAAGAGCCCATGGACCATGCCTATGCTGCAGGAGAATCTTCTGGAAGTAGTATCAGCATTTGGTCTAAGCAATGAAGAGTGTAAAATACTGACATTGTGGAAGAGTTGAGGCTGAAGAACTGTACAGAGACATAGCCCACCAGCCTGTCTGGTAGAGCCATGTCTGATAGGGATTAACTTCTCTGAAGTACGTCCTGCTCTCTCCTTACTTATGGGAATTACCAAAGCAATACATACATATCTTTTAATTTGGTAATTATTTTGGCATGCATGAAATCTCTGTTGATATCATATTGTCAGTGTATGAAGAACAGGTGGAAGGATTTTCATACAAAATAGAGTTCAACAATCAGTAACTAGCCAGAGACTGGTTTGTTTAATTTAAATATTGACAGAGACACCCATTATTTGGTTTTCTATCCTGTATGGCATTGTTCCTATGTCAGGATTACAGTATTTCCTAATGATATTAATTGCATCCCCATTTGAATGATGCATTGGTTCTTTTTTTTTTTCTGAAAAAAAAAAAAAAAAGGATTTCCAAGAAATGGGAAGCCTGAGCAGTGGCAGGAACAGCAAAGTGAAAAGCACCTCCTGATAAGCTGTTCGTTGATTTTAGGTTTTGCCTTCAGGTGTGACAGCTGGAAGAATTTACTTTCTTGAAATTGAATATAGACTCCTGGCAGAGGATTGTCAGCACCTTCTGAAACAAGGAGGAGAAAAATAAGAGGCATTGAACAGACAAAATGAAAGTACGCATCTTTCTGAGTTTCTTTCAAAACTGATTTTGCCAGGCAGGTAGTGTACCATAGAAAAAAAACAACAAACGAAACACCTGATTAGTGCAGGCATCTGTAGAAACCAATATTTCTTTATAATGTTTATATCTGGTTCTCCACCTGCAAAATGTCAATTAAACCCGTGTTTTTACCTACTTGCTTTTTTCCTACGTTGTTGAAAAGTGGGGTTACCAGATTATTTTTTTTTTTTTCATTGAAAACAACACTTACAAAAAGATATAGAGTGATGCAGAGGAACTACACGGGAAAAAAAACTCGTCGGGGTGGGTAAGAAAAGGTGTATCTCCTGGTAATTTTCACTCCAACCAGCCACCTCTTTTTCCTCCCAGAAAGACAGAGCCATGTAAATTTTTTCAGCAAGCAATCTATTAAACGGTTTTAGCCCTCCTTCCTGTTGGCAAATGATCCATAGACTCCTTTTGATTTTCATTAATTTGGTGGTTATTCAAATGTACTGAATGAATGGTTTATGCAAATGTGACTGTTGCTTTGAGTGTTTGCTCATTATTCATGCTGTGTGATTGATTGTCTAAGTCCCAGGGTATTGTTTCTGCTCCAGAAGTGGAGAAGCCCTACAACCAAAAGGAGCTTTCAAGATGGCGAAACACCATCAGGGCTACTCTTCACACAAACATCAGTTATTACCAGTGTCTAAAACACTTCCCCTTTGTGCGGAAGAAAAAGTGATATAAACAAAGCAAAGCCTTCTGATATACAAAGCAAGGGGAAAAGGATAATTAAACGAATCTGCTAGTTTTCCCCTGCGCAATCTTTCATGATTATGCAGCACTTACCCAGGAACAAACTTTGAAATTTTTCGAACAGTCATTTGCAAATAGATAAAAATAATTTGTCATGCAGGAGATCTTCAAAGAAAATGTCTTTGAGACTTGGTCAATGATTTTGCTGAGCTGATAAGTTAAGCTGCCTTAAATTCATGTTCTTTCATAGATGATTTTCATTGTAAACAACTTGATAATATCACCTACCTTTTATGTTCACAAATCATCTATTAATAGACTGAAAATTACTTGAACATATTTGTTCACCAGGTATCAACAGCTGGTCGCTGACAATGGCATGCACTGAAATCAGAAGCTGTTGAGAAAGAGTGGCCAAAGCAGCCAAGTATAGCTTTTGTAAAGAAGTCCATTGCTTAAACTCAAGGTCATATATATGTGATTGAAAGCTGAATAGAAAGTACTTCAGCCTGTTCTTCCTCAGTCTTCCCTCTTGTTAACTCTTACAGAGTAGCTACACTTGTGTACATTTTAGTTTAAAAAAAAAGCATCTAGTACATGTTTTGCCCTCTTTATCATGCAGATTGATAGAAACTAGAAGAATATGCTGTGGAAGGGATTATTCTATACATTAGTATGTATGGAGACAGAATCCTGGATCAAAGAAGCCCTTAGCATGACCCCTAAAGTAATTGTTTTTGTTCACTCTATATTTCCCCATACAAGGGTGGTTTAGGGTGCTTCCTTTTGCTGAAAATGTCTATCCACCACTATATGTACTGTGTTGCTTTCTTTAAATATTTCACATGGTAATTTTTTTCCCCTTTTTTTTTTTCACAGGCCCCTTAAGTTATACCATAGCCAGTATGAGAGCACATGGGAACAGACTCAAAGCAACAGAGCTCCCAGAAACCTGGCATTTCCTAGTTCTCTAGCATTTAGCCTTTTTTTTTTTTTTTTTCCTCCAATAATGCTCTTATAGCAAGTGCTGGTGTATACTCTTATAGCCAAATGCACTGAAGGTCTTTTTAAAGTCACATAGATAGTGCACTTCAACAGGAGATTTGCCCTTCCCATTACCTCTATTCTGCCCCACTTTTGAGCTTTTTCTGCCCTTTTACCACACCCCTGAAGAGTCACCTTGTGGCATCCCTCTGCAGTCCCCCTTTGCATCAGCTGACCTTTACTAATTTATCTTGAAGCTGCTTCTGCCCTCTGTTCTCTCTCCCTGCTTCAAAATCCATTTTCTGCCCTGCTGTCTTCATAGCAAAATGTATTGATTCCTATAGAAAATCCATGTTGTTACTTCCATCCTCTGACCTCTGTTTACTGATTAGGTTTGGAGGGACCAGAACTTTGTACATCTGGAAAGCACCTGCAGCACTGGAGAGATTCTCAACAAACAAAACAATAAAAAGAAGAGACCCAAGTAGTGTTTGGAGAAAACAATCCAGTTCACGTGAGACAGCACTGCACCAAGAACCGCTATTGCACTCCCCCCTTAAAAGAAAATCATTATCCTTATGTGCAAAATGTGTTTCCTTTTGTACACTGAATAACTTTGGCCTTTAATCTTTTATCTAGCTAGACCTCAAAGTGTTATACCTGCAGCATCACAGTTCTTTACTTCATCTAATGACTGAACTTCCCATTCTCAGATATTTAATCTCTGTATGTAAGCATATCAAACTGGCTTGGAAAATGGGAATTGCAAATCACATTCTCCAGAACAGAAGCCAAAGTCTCCCTTTACATGAGCAACATGAGTCTTTGTTTTATCTGAAAGGACAGATAAAAAGCAACATCTAAATATCAAGTGTCAATGAATATTGCCCCCTAATTTCCCAAAGGAATATTAGTGCACATAATTCTTCACACGTTTACCCAAAAAGTCAGATCATTACCTGGTATCTTCCAGCACAACTCAGCTGAAGAGATTAAGGCCATGCTGATTTACACCAGCTAAGAATTTTGCCCCTGTGTTTACTAATACTGCTGTGGTATTATTCTTCTGTCTGTTGACTTTTTCATTAGTTAACTAATATGCGATTTATTTTGATGAATAGTACAACTGCCTTCAATTTGCTCTTGTAATTAAGGTACATGATCAACTACTTGTTATTCAAAAGCATGATGAACTGTTAAGGTCTGTTTAAGAAAAAAATGTGCTGCTTGTATAGCAGCATGTGGAGGCATAAAAAATGCTGCAGAAATTTAGAGAAAACAATTTTGAAGTTCATACAAACTAATTACTTTGCATAGGCATATTATAGAGCTCTTTTCCATTTCCTAATAAGAACAGTGACTCTGTAATAGAAGTAAAGGCATAAAAGCATAAAAGTTCAGGTGGCCACAAAGTACATGTTCGCTGCAGAAGTATTCCCAACATTAATTAAAATGCACTGCAGTCGTGGTAGTAACCCTATCCCAAGGCAGGCAGAGAGAGAGGAACACTGAATTAAGTTAAATTCATGATTTATTTATTTTACTGGTATATTGCATTTAAACATTCCCACTGAATCCCACCGGTACAAATAACTGAAATTATCACACCTCAGTGACAGGCTGGTTTTGTGGCATTTCTACCTATGTCTGAAGCAGGAGAGATTACCTCATGAGGGAGCCTGTTCCTAAGTAAACTGCAGGTAGATAAAATAATCTTGGGAGACTCATCTATGCATCTGAACTTCTCTGTGCTTAACTTCAGAAACATCCAAACTTCATCTGTCACTGCCCTAAGATTTTCCTGAGAAGATGAAAACTACTGTGTTGTTATATTACAGTAGAAGGAAAAGAATGGCCTTGAAATGTGTGTGTGTGATAAATATGCTTGGGTACCAAATCACAAAAAATAAATCAGCGCTTACCCTGGCCAAGTATTTATGGGAAAGAGTAAACTGTTTAAAAGCCCAATGTAAATAACAGGAGAAAATGATTGTTTGCATTTTTATCTTGTGAACCAAAATGTTAAAGAATTCAGCAACTTGCTTAGAGACATATATGAAGCGATTCTTGATCTGATGCTGCTTGCAACCAGACCAGTGTTTTATCCAGAGTTCAGTCATGACTTCAGTGTAAAACTCAGCCCTTCCTATTTCATTCTTTTACTAGAAAGACTTGAGAGAAGCTATTGGAAAACTGGTAACAAATATTCACAGAGAAACCATTTCAAAATGAGCAAGTAACGCATAACAGCAATCTTCATTGTACTGTCATGATTTGCTAAAATTCTATTGAAAGTTAATGATTTAACAAGTGTTCTTCATTTGGAAAGGAACAAATAGAAGAAATTCTTTCATGGAGCAATAAGATGGGAACAATCTGCAGCTTCCAACACATGAGGTTTTGGCCAACAGAGAAGTACATACCAGGCACATGTACAAAAGGGTTCTAGGACAATTATTTTTAGTAGAGGTGCTTACGTGAGCAGCAAGCCACAGAAAAGCATAAATTAGAAGTAAAATGAAGGTAATGGACTGAAAAAGGAGTGTGGCTCTGAAGAACAGTCTGGAAAGAGAACGACCTGGGCAGAATTACTTCTAAAAGATGTTGGCAAAGAAATAGGCCCTATTCCATTCTTTGTATGTTTAGAAAAATGGGATTTTCTGCATTTTTTTAAAATAAATATTTTTGCATCTTTTGTCCACCACCAACCAGCAGAACCCCAAATGTGACTTTTATAAAAAAGGATAACAGTTTTTGTTTACTAGACAAGCATGGTTAGGCTTGTCTCAATTACCTGTTTAAAAAATAAATACTGTAAAGCTTTTCATATGATTTTATATACCAAAAGTAAAGTCTGCAGACCTGGTAATAAATTTGAGCCTAGATTTTAAACAGCAGAAGACTAAAGTTCAGATCTTAGACGCATATTAAAACATGCAAATAAACCAAGTGATTTAAGAATAAACAATTTCAAGTCAATAAATGCAACAGATGACTCAGCACTTTTAAGTCAAGATACCTTCAAAAGTTTAACACTGAGCTCCAACTTTTAAAATGTCGGTATTTTCTTCCTCAGGAAAGAACCTCTTTTTCCTTAGTAGCTGCATATCTTTGCTAGACTCATCCTTAGATTTCTGCCATAACTTTTTTTTGGGGGAAAAAATCACTGTCCGGTGTTGAAAGGAAGTTCATACACTGGACTGTTTCAAACTGGCATTCAGAGCAGCTGAAGAATGGTACAGAAAATATGAATGCCTTGAGATATTCTCCAATCCCAGTCTTGCATATCAGAGTTGCTACCCTAACATTGGCTTGAAATTTTTCAGCCAAATACATTGATCTCAGTTTTCAAAGAACCTTTCCAGCTTAATTTTGAGGGTTCAGAGTCTAGGTAAGGCCTGGATTACTTAAACATAAGGTACACCTTTAAAGAAATACAAATCTTCTCAAACTCAAAAACAATACTGATTTGGACTTTCATTCCCTTTATAGAATTTATTAAAGAAAGGCCAAACTGAGACTATAAACATTGACTCATTAGTAGAGCAGCATGAGATGTGAGTTCTCTCCACCAAAATAAAA
The DNA here is from genome assembly GCA_013398815.1 of Ibidorhyncha struthersii. Lineage (NCBI taxonomy): Eukaryota > Metazoa > Chordata > Aves > Charadriiformes > Charadriidae > Ibidorhyncha > Ibidorhyncha struthersii. The sequence goes on from VZSZ01010361.1 coordinate 109,637, forward strand.
CACTAGGTTCTGGCACCAGTCACAGTATATCTGTTTTCTACTTCAGATGCGAACAATATCTCATAAGCCTGTTTCCAAAATGTGGTATCATCAGTTCTGAAACACTGAGATTTACCTATAGTTTATGACTCCTGAATATTCATACATCTTTGCTGTCCAAAGTATAGAACCTCTCTTCCTTTTTTTTTTTCCTTGCTCCCTTAAAGTTGTCAGCAAAACTCACGTAATGCCCATATGACAATGTTAAGGACACAGTCTCTCTCCAAATTAATCTACATAGCCATCCACTTCTTGTTCTCCTCTTTTTCCTTTGCCATCAATCCGTTCATATGCTTTCCTTCCCATCTTTCATTCATTCCTCTTTTCCACTTTTAATCTTTTTATTTTGCTCATTTTTTCTTTATTGCTGAATGTTTTACATTTTTTTTATTTTCCCTCTACATTTTTGTTTGTTGTTTTATCCTCACTCTTTCAAAGTATTTCAGCGATCTTCCAAACTGGCTTTTATCCTACTCCTATCTCCTTTTTTGACTCGGTTCCTTTCAATCCACTTTCTCCTGTTCTGTTACCCATTTGCTTTAGATTTCTTTTCAACAGCTCTGACTTTCTCAAAATGTTTCCCTTGAAATACCTCAGACATCCTCGCAATGTTTGAGCCAAGATGATGTCCGCTCCACAGGTGAAATAGTAGCACAAAAAATGGACTGGAGATCAAAGGCCCCAGAAGATACAGCTTCTATTAAAACACCTTCTAAATATCCAGAGGAACTCCTAATTAAAAAAAGAATTGGTTTTGCATCTATAAAGATGTAAAATTCCAGTGCTGATTAAACAGCTGTACGTTGCACTAAAAAGACTTAGTGCTATGCTCTAATAGTATATTTGGTATACTGTCTATGAGAAAAGAAATGCCACTTAAATAGTCTAAGGAAACGCAATTTATGGGATTGTCTGGTCTGATGCTCTACACAGATTTGAATACAAAATGCTACATGAAGATCCTACTGAAAGAAAAAAATGAATAAAACCAGCACTGTCGAAACTTCAAATTTCTTCAGCACATCCAGACACAGAGAGATCAGTTTTACTGTGACAACAACAGAATATATGCTTGGTCTGGCTTTTATGGAATACAGTATTTAATAATCCAGGAGGCACAATGTACATGCTGTGCTAATTGCACTTTGAAGACATCCTCTTTGGTTTCTGCCAGGAGCACAGAACACAGCTTGTGCATGTTGCTTCCTACCTGATTAGTTCCATACATGTGCTTTTAAGGCAGAAGGTCTCTTACTCAGCACTGGCAATCCTTACGGCTGCAAATCTGTGAGTCAATATTGTCAATACTAGCTTAAAAACAATAGAATAATAACATAGAAACCAAATTGTCTTTTCATGTTTCCTGAATTGGAGGCATTACAAGATGACTCTTCTCCATATTAATAATTAACATGTATGAGAGTGCTTCAGTCAGGCTTAACCTGGTTTGAAAACATAATTTACAAACAAAAACGTCATTCCAGCCTGGCTATCTATAATACGAAATTTCAGGTAGGCACCCTCCTGACCCAGCAATAGAGCTATAGCATGGCCATACTACATTGTCCAGGCATTTCCTTTCTCTTTTAACACATTCTTCACCAATTATCTCCTTGACCCATTTCAGCAAAGCCTTTAAGCACTGGCTGAAGTTTAGTTGCCTGAAGATCCCTCTAGAGCTGGATGTGAAAGTCTACCTCCAACATCCCCACCTGATGTCTCGCTTTGTCTCCTCACTCTTTCTGCTCTTTGCTGCTGTCTATCCTTTGCACAGTCACCTCAACTTCTCTTCAGATATTCAGAAACTCCGATAGGATGGCAGTGAGTGGCTAAAGCCCAAGTAAAGTACAGGCTGACTGATTTCAGCTCCACTTTGGGAGAATGTTTCAGCACATGTTCAGCTTTGTCTTGATATGGTGACTTTCCTAGACAAGAGAAAAATATGACCTAACCTTTTCAGTCTTTTCTACTGATGCTGATGGACTCATCATTAGGACCAGGTCCCTCAAGAACAGAGGTCATCATATGCTGGGATATTCCCAGTAAAATATTTGACTTGTTTATTATTCCTTTGTTAGACTACTTATATTTTTGAAGCTATGTCTCAAATGATCTGAGAACATTAGTGGAAATAGGTTACGGCATGTGTTAAGGAGATCTAAGCTATTTGGGATTTCTCTGGGTATCCCTTTTAACTGTTAATATGTACGTGGTGATTACGTCTTCATTAAGATAGATATAATAAGCTATACAAAAGTAACTTTTTCTTAAGGACACTTAAGACCAGCACACACTATATGCAGCCAAGAGGAAAGGAAATACAACCTATCAGCTAGAAAACTTGAAGTAGCCTCACATTAAACAAAAAGAGAAATAATCAATCCATGTTTACAGGTCCAGTGATAAGCAACTCTGTGCTAGCAAACAATGGTATTTTCACCCATTTCTTCATGCTGCTTCTCTCTTAGGAATAGCTAGCACTTATAGATTATTGTTAGAGGGCATTAAAGAAACACATGGCTAAAATGGCAACACTGGCAACAGGCAACACTTGCCTGTTATTTTTTCTCAAAGATCTTGAAAATACCGTATAAAGAGTCAGTAGTGGAGTCTGTGTTTTTTCGTACTTAGGACTACTTAGGAAGAACCGTATAAGGACTGCAGACTTTGAGGCATGAAGCAAGCTGGCTCGCATCAGTGAGGCAGATCATGAAAGAGAAGACTGCACCCATGACTGAGGGATGCACATGCGAAGTGCACATGCCGATACCACTGGCAGTCACCGAACACATGTGCCACAAGGCAGGAACTGGCCCTGCGCCCAGGAGATGTGCCCAGCCTGTTGCCAAGCCCCAGGGCAAAGCTACCCCACTGCAGCATGCTGGTGGCACCAAAGAAAGTGGTGGCAGAGCAGGTGGGCATGGCATAGCTAAGAAAAAATGAGACAACATAGGTTGTCTCTGGTCTTTCTATGGATGAGAAAAACAAGCCTTGTGGGGCCCAGGCTGACAAAGAGGGCCTGGCATCGGCCGTGGCTTTTGGCCTGATGAAGCCCAACACAAAGCTTACTTCGTAAAGTACAATACAGAAAGGTCCTCAGATATTTAAAGCACAGAGGCAGGGGGACTACAGGAGGTCAAGAGAGAACAGCATTTCATTCACACTTCTGCTAGGTTAACTAAGGCAGCTCCCTTACTCGTTTTCATAATACGTGCATTAATGCAGCTTTATTAACAATGCCAGTCTTTATATAATTTTTTCACTGTTGTTGTCTGTAGGCGTTTGAGAAGACAGAGACAGTAGAATTACTGATTTTAAAATCTCTGGTTTTGAGAGCTGGAGAGCTCACAATTTTCTGTCCATTCATCCTTTTCTTTCCTCCTATCTATTCAGCGATAAATACCAGCCATACGCACTGCGATCCATCCTACAGCAGCAAGATGTGTCAGCTATTGATGGCAGATGTTATGTTAATGTGTTTAATCTACACACTGTAGTGCCGAGTGATGACATACTCATTGAAAGAGACGAAGTGGCTTCAAAAAAAAAAAAGGGGACTTGGGGCTGTTGGGGGCAGGTGGGCAAGGTATCTAAAAAGCATTGAAAACTTAAACCTTTAGATCACTGATTCCAGTGTAGATGGCAGCAGGAGAGAACTGGAAGATAATAAAATAGGTGGGGGTCTCTGTCTAGATCTGCAGTGTCAGGAAAAAATACGTCCCTATGTATCCCTGCGTTAGCACCTAGAGTCCAGCTGTGGCTATGAACCGTGCAAAAACAGCAGTGAAAATGTTGCCATCTCCAAAAAGAGGCTAGCATTAAACTTAAACAGTCTACAAGCAAATGTCAAACAGATGGTGAAAGCACAAGGGAGCAACAAACACCGGAGTAAGCAGTGGCCAGAAGACACCAGTGCCTAACTACTATCAAAGTCTTTGTAAACACTACAGCTGAGACGTTTTCGAAAGATACGCATTTTTAAAAGATCCGCATAGAAACGTTCTGAATTTTGCCCTTCCCATGTATAGTGGAGAATGTGTGACACTGTTTATCCACGAATATGTCAAATGGGCGGTGTCATGGTACCATGAGAATGAGTTAGCCTTGTACATAAGCGCAGAAGCTGGCTGTCAGTTCCCAGACTGATGTGAAATACAATGTTCAAGGTGTGGAAAGGCTCCTCACTGGGACTTGTTCATTGTTTCACCAGGCAGACAAGGCTGCTTTATCCCTCAGTAAGGTGTTGCTTGCTAATAGTATAGCTAAGTGCATGCCATGACTGCCCTTGCTTTGCCTTTAGCATTTCCAAACAAGGGAAAAGGGTTAACAATTGAGAAGAAGGTCAGAAATAAGCACGTGTCCCCATCTGAAACACTTCTCCCATGAATGCGGTAAAGGTTCTTAAGAACAAGATCCTTGACCAGGAGCTTGTAAACATCTAATGTTTTGTCAGTTGAGTGTGGGATGAAATGTTAGAGCTCTTCTTAAAAAAATAATAAAAAATAACTGTTTGACTCTTTTGTACCTTTATAAACTTCAGTAACTTTAGAGCCTCTTTTACCCACTGAATAAATACATACTTCTACCAGCTTTTCCTTAATGTGATTTAAGGGTGGTTTCAAGACAGCTAGCCTAATAGCAGAGACTTCAGCTTCTACAGTAGGGTGGTCTATAAAACTAAGACGCTCAAGCTTTTTCGTAGTGCTCAGCATCCAAATACCTTTCTCAAATATAACCAGCGTAGATTAGAGCAAAAAAAAAACACACAAAAAAAAGTCTGCCCTTCCATTAAGCTGCACAAGCTGGTAATACACAAGCTATACGCAAGTGTCTTCTGGTAACATTTGTTAGTGAGGTAAGATTCACGGCTTGGTTAGATTAGGAAGAAGAGCGTGTGCTGAACCTGCTGCGTCAGCACTCAAGTTTGTAAGAACCATGCAGTCTACTTGATTTGTGCTGTCCTTTGCCTCCTCACCAAACTCATATTCCATTTCTGAACTTACTAATCAAACTTTTGGAAGCATACTGGAATTTCTTGTTATTGTTTATTTCAGATAAAGAAATTAAGTTGCAGAAAATAAGAACAGTATTCTTTCACTTAAGCATGTGCCTTATTCAGAAGACAATCTGAACAATAAAGCTGTTCAGAAATGGATATTTCTTGGTTCATCCAAGTAGATTTCAATGTTTGGCCTGGAAAAGCAGCCATCATCGGTTTAGGTCAGCATGGCACAGTCTGCTGAGGAGTAATGACTGCAAAGTTAGCTAAATTAGACATGATGAACCAGCCTGAAGCTTTTAGTGAGTTCATTAAAGCACACCATGCCAAATCCTGCCAAACCAGAAGAGCTGATGTGGCTGGAAACAAAAAGCATAGCTAGTTCAGTTCAACCAGAAAAAAAGTCTGTTGGGACAAACTCTGCTTTGAACACATCTGGCAACCTGGACCTTCCTGTCCACGTCCTGTAGCTGCACAGCATGACAAGCTGGAAGAAAACACAGAGAAGCAGGAGCTTGAAGCCACTTTAAAGAATCAGAGGCAGCTTGGTGTTGAAAAAGCAGCTGAATCTGAACACATGAGCCAACTGCAATTGTGGAGATAGGAAAAAGCAGCTGGAATAAGAAGAAGCAAGAGGTAAGGCAAGTGAGGGCAGAAAACTGAGCTACTGCAGGGGCAGAAACAGGACCCCATATCCCAGAACCTGCTGGCCAACTGCACTGTCCACCTTTGAGAGCTGTGTGCTCACCTTCTCTAAGAGGGCTCCTTTCCTGTGGAGTCTCTCATGTTATATACTATCAGAGGTAGCAGAAAAAACGCTAGATACCCGTTTTGATTTTTAAGTACGATGAGGAGGACAAGGGGGAGGCTGCTAGTTATTCTCAGGACTACAAGCCCAGATTTTGTGCCAGATGTTTGAAGAATCACTGTTGTTAAAATTTCAACAGATTTATCTGAAAGCAACCATCTTTGCAAAATATGCTCTGAGAAGAGAGGGGATAAAGAAGGGAAGACACAAGAAGAAAACTATCACCAAAATTAATGACTAAATGGAAATGATTGGGAATTTTTCAACCAAATGCTTCAAATTTACAGAAATGAAACTTTTCACAGCATGACCACGACTGAGCATTTCTCAGGTAGAGGCCCTCAGGTACAGTGCAGACCTCCTGAGCAGACAGGAGAGAAACAACCAATCCCAGAGTACTTAGTATTGCAGACAAAAACATTACCTAAATTCAGCCCATTTGCTCTGGGTTTGTATTTCTTATTAAGCACCCTCACCAGCAGGCTATGCAGCAAGAATTTTACCTTCTTTTCTTACATGGACTCTGTGTGTGTGTGGACACACATGCATACATGAAAACCCCAACAGACTATATAATCTTTTCCTCATGTAGCATAGGAACGTTCTTAACTGTCAAAAACTGAGAGGAAACATTTTCTACCCAACTCTACTAATAAGTTAAATAAAACAAATAATCATATCTATTAAACACTAAACACCTATTTAGCTCTTCCAGTTAACTGGTCTGGAACACATCTAAATTAAAGCAGGCTAGTGCAACTATATTAATTCAATAACGGTAATGTGAGCATCCTTGTAAATCGGAGCTGATCAGGTGCCATGCAAGCTCACAGATATTTTACAGCTTTCACCTTTGCTTTGCTCAAGTTAGGGTGAAAAAGAGAACTCATATCTTCGACCTTATGAAGCAGCCTTCGTACATAAACATGAAGATTTCTAAGCAGAGAGAATAATTTTCACGAAGATGAATTTGCTACTGATGTGTTACAAAATATATAATGTGGGTATTTTCTCAAGGGTGAAATATCTTTTAAGTCTGTGTATGTGAAACAAAAACCCTTGTAAGTGTTCCTGTTTTGCATGGTATGTGGGATTTCTTCAACCAAATGGAAAAAGTATAATTGCATGAAGGATGTGGAGAACTACATGTATTTTAACATACACCTCTCATACATTCCCCCCAAATCTTTTGAAAAGTCAGAGTCATATTTTCATGACATTTTATAAGTGTATATTCTGAGAGAAAATATCATCTTCCATATTTGTTTTTGCATATTTAGAACAAAAACACAATAATATTTCTGAAATTTCAGAAGCATGAGTAAGATCAACATCTTAAGAGTGAAAACAATTGCATTTGCAGAGAAAGACCTTTTTTGACCTTGTATCTATTTTATACCTTATATCTTCTTTGTATCTTAGGAAAGCTCACAGTTGTTTTTTCCTCCCATTCAACAACAAAAGAAGGTACCATGTGATTTAAGACATTTAATCCAAGCTTAACAACTTACCTCCTACTTGTAATATTGCTAATGAGTACCCTGTCAGGTAGTGAAAAAATATCTTTACAATTAGAGACTTGACTTCAACCTAATTTTCTTCTGCAGGATGTTGTAGATCTGCCTTGAAATCAATGGCATTATGATGTAATAATTTAAAAGCGGGGTAAGAGAATGTTTGAGTCAAATGTAGCCAGATCTTTCGAAGGAAGGAAAATGTAACAGTAGTAGAACAGTAGAGTTTTTAATAAGTCATTTTAATACTCACTTCTAGAAAAATTAAAGTCCTGGAAGGCTGTAAGATGATTGAAACTGAAGCACGAGAAAATTAATTTAGCACTGAAAGAACCTGGAAAGGAAAGTTAATTCTTTGTCTACGTTACAAATTCAACCCTGTGGAGAGAAGCCGAGATGCAAACAGATTCATGTCCTGGCACCATGTCCATTTCTCCATCTTACCCTTGTTCAGAAAAGACTGAAGTCACTTAAATAAATGTCCTCATGACCCAGAGTTAAAAATAAATAAATCCCTAAATCTTTTCATATTCTTCAATGTACCATTTTTAAAGCTAGCTGAAAATTTCCAAATCAGGTCTCACAAAATATTTGCTTACATCCTGAAATAATATTTCATTATTTTCCCATTTTATTCATTGCTCGTGAACATTCACACTTGCAATTTTTTGTCTGCACGCATGTTTAGGGAACATCTGTTCTTTGTTCCCATCTGATTGAGATTATCAACGTATCTGTGCATGAAGGCGGCAACTGGTGATCTGCTACTGTCACTTATTTTTATCTAACTTTATAAGCTCAAGTCAGAGGGAGCAGGGACCGAGTACAGCAGTAGCTGACTGTTTGCTTTGCATAGCTGGTGAAATGCCTGACTTCCACATGATGCACATTTTCAGCAAGTAGATGTCAAGGCACTTTACTGAAGGAGGCCGGTATCATTATCACCATGTTGGAAACAGAAAAAAGAGAAAAAAGACCACCTGACTTGGTCAAGATCAGTCACCAGATCAGTGGGACAGCTTAATATAAACACCAGTTCTCCTGCATTCTAGTTCATGTCTCTCTCCTTTGTTCTACACTACCTTTCTATAATAAAAGGCTGAAATACATTATTTCAAATAATTAGTTTGAAACCAGTAAGAAAAGAAGGAAGTTACTCAGAAAGAATAAAGTGGATGATTACGTTGGATATTTTCATCAGCACATCCTGTCTGAGTATACAAGTTCATTTGAAAGATGATTAATAAATGAACTTGAGCATCAGTCAGCATTCAGAACCCTGCAACACTAACATTTATTTTTTCCATCATTGAAGATGGTGCTATTTCCTACAGTGCTGGTGTTTCCGCAACATGGAATTTTGCTCCAACAATAGATTCTTTAAAACTGTGGAAGTTCTCGCAGATGTCCACCATAAATGAACTAGAAGATACTTGATAATAACATATATTTTCTACAAGTCATGTTTGTGATTACCTCTCCCATCAGGCATAGTGTAAGAATATGTTTAGCTACAGATTTGATGGAGGCAGCCAGGTTTCTATAACAAAATGTTTTTTCCTTCCCAGATTCTGTTTTTAAAAGTGTCTGGCATTGCACAGCAGAAACAATTGTGGCAGAATGAAAGTTCCTGCTTTTTATCCCCATTTCTATTTACCTGCCTGCAAAACAATCTAAATTTTTACTGCAATTCTCCTTGACATTTCCCTTATCTATTTTCCTTTCTCATTAGTCTGCCTCATGAGAAAATATGGATGCAGAACACTAAATCAACTTTATGGTCAACACATCTGGTGCATATTGACAGACAGATTGTCCACATACATAAGTCTTGGGTTTGCAGATTTTTTTACCAGAAGTGTAAGAACATGTTCTTCCTGAACTGGAATATGTTCAAGAAAAACCTTTGCAAATAAAAGACTGTTACTCACCTAAAAGGAAGCAGGTAGCATCATTATAGCAAAGCAATGTAAACATAAAAAAGAGAAGAGAAAGATGTATTTTCTATCCTTTCTCTGAATCGCTCGCTGGTTGATTTGTTTTACCCCTTTGATGATATCTATGAAGCCATTTTCATTAAGAGGCATCCCAGGAGAAATTGGTCTATGTCCAAGTACTTGCAATTTTTGTCATTTTGCCAAGGGAGAATACAGTACTGCCAGGGGTCAAGACCAAGAGTCATGATTTGTGGCTCCAGTTCCTAAGGACTAACTCCCTTGATGGATGTATTCAGCAGAATGAGACTCTGATCTCAGCTGCAGTTCACAGATGTTTCCATGATACAGATAAACAGAATATTAATTTGAATGTATTTATACACTGTGTATCACTAAGTGTCTCATATTATGATCTTCATGATCCACCTGTGGGATAGAGAGGTTTATGCTCTTCATTTGCCACCTGGGGAGCAGAAACCATATGACTTGTCTGTAGTCACACAGAGAGTAAGCAGCAAAGGATAGGACAGGTCTTCCCCTGCTGAAGATAACTGCAGCCAGCCCTCGACCTTGACAAGAGCATCATTCATATTCAGATAGAAGATTCCACCAAAACCGGTGGCAGTCACAGTAAATGTTACTGCTGCTTCTCCACTGCTGGCAGTTTTTTCAAATGTGGTGTGATGTGATGGACCACTTTGAAAAGTCCTTACTAGCTGCCAGCAAGGAGAGAAGATGCATCCTAGGCCCCCAAGGTTTCACAATTCAGCTGTAAATAGGATATAACAAGAGAATTCAGAAAAACAATAAAATAAATTGAAAAAAGAGAGACGAGCAAAGAAGGCAGAGCAACCTAGTGTTTGAAACATTATATGGTGATTTACTTTAGCATCTGCTAGTCCCAAGTTTTAGATATCTCTCTCCAAAACCTTGCAAACATATCAGATATGAATAAGTGAATACGGATGTCTTAACTAGATCATGCTGTTCTCTCACTTGCAAAGGTCCAATACAATGATACAATGACTAAACACAGGCCAGTTAGTCTCACCTCTGTGCTCGGCAAGATCATGGAGCAGATCCTCCTGGAAACTATGCTAAGGCACGTGGAAAATAAGGAGGTGACCGGTGACAGCCACCATGGCTTCCCTAAGGGCAAATCTTGCTTTACAAATTTGGTGGCCTTCTGTGATGGTGTTACTGCATTGGTGGATAAGGGAAGAGCAACTGACATCATCTACCTGGACCTGTACCCATTTATTGTAATAATTTGACACTGTCCTGCATGGCATCCTTGTCTCTAAATTGGAGAGACATGGATTTGGCCAATGGACCACTTGGTGGATAAGGAATTGGCTGGATGGTCATATACAAAGGGTTGTGGTCAACGGCTTGATGTCCAAGTGGAGATCAGTGACAAGTGGTGTTACTTAGGGGTTGGTATTGGGACTGGTGCTGTTTAACGTCACTGTTGGTGACACAGACAGTGGGATTGTGCACACCCTCAGCAAGTTTGACAATGGCACCAAGCTGTGAAGTGCAGTCGACATGCTAAAGGGAAGGGATACCATCCAGGTGGACCTGGACAGGATTGAGAGGTGAGTCTGTGTGAACCTCATGAAGTTCAACAAGGCCAAGTGCAAGGTCCTGCACGTGAGTCGGGGCAATCCCAAGTACAAATACAGCCTGGGTGGTGAATGGATGGAGAGCATCCCTGAGAAGGACTTGGGGTGTTGGTGGATGAGAAGCTTGACATGAGCTGGCAATGGGAGCTTACAGCCCAGAAAGCCAACTGTATCCTGGGCTGCATCAAAAGAACCATGGCCAGCCCCTCTACTCCGCTCTCATGAGACCCACATCCAGCTCCGGAGCCCGCAACGCAAGACGGACGTGGACCTGTTGGAGCAGGTCCACAGAAGGGCCACAAAAATCATCAGAAGGCTGGAGCACCTCTCTTATGAAGACAGGCCAAGAGAGTTGGTGTTGTTCAGCCTAGAGAAGAGAAGGCTCTGGGGAGACCTTATAGCGGCCTTCCAGTATCTGAAGGGGGCCTACAGGAAAGATGGGGAGGGACTCTTTATCAGGGAGTGTAGTGATAGGACAAGGTTTTAAACTGAAAGAGGGTAGATTTAGAATAGATATTAGGAAGAATTTTTTCAGAGTGGTGAGACACTGGAACAGGTTGTCCAGAGAAGCTGTGGAGGCCCCATCTCTGGAGGTGTTCAAGGCCAAGTTGGATGGGGCTTTGAGCAGCCTGGTCTAGTGGAAAGTGTCCCTGCCTATGTCAGGGGGGTTGGAACTAGATGATCTTTAAGGTCCCTTCCAACCCAAACCATTCTATGATTTGAAGCCTACCGGAAATCCACATTCACAGAATCACAAAATGGTTGAGGTTGGAAAGGATCTGTGGAGATCATCTTGTCCAACATCCTGCTTAAGCAGGGTCATCTAGAGCTTGGTGCTTAGGACCAAGTCCAGGCAGCTTGTGAATATCAGATGGAGATACCCCCACAGTAAAAACGTGTTTCCTGATGTTAAGAGGGAGCCTCCTGCATTTCAGTTTGTGCCCATTGCCTCTGGTCCTGTCACTGGGTACCACTGAAAACAGCCTGTCTCTGTCTTCTTTGCACTCTCCCTTCAGGTATTTATACACATTAATGAGATCACCCTTCTCTTCTTCAGGGTAAACAGTCCCAGCTCTCTGCGCCTTTTCTCACAGGAGTGATGCTCCAGACCCTTAATCATCTTTGTGATCCTTTGCTGGACTCTCTTCAGTGTTTCCATCTCTCCCTTGTACTGGGGAGCCCAAAACTGGACACAATGCTCTGGGTGTGGCCTCACCAGTATTGAACAGAGGGGAAGGATCACCTACCTCCACCTGCTGGCAACACTCCTAGTAATGCAGCCCAGGATGCTGTTTTCCACCTTTTCTGCAATGTAACATTCCTGGTTCATGTTCAACTTGGTGTCCACCAAGACCCCCAGGTCCTTTTCTGCAGAGCTGCTTTCCAGCTGGTCAGCCCCAATACACTGATGTCTGGGGTTGTTCCTTCCCAGCTGCAGGACTTTGCGTTTCCCTCTGTTTATCTAATGTTGAATTAAAAATGAGAAAGAAATTCTTGAAGTTGTTGGAATCCAGAATTATTCATTTTTTGTGTAAGTCCAACAAAATGCTGCTTATGAACGCAAGCTCTCCAATCACTTCTCTTTGTAGAAAAAAGTCAGTATTTCAGAATAACAGTAGAAGATCTAAGCTCAAATATAACCACCACTTCAGAAACAAATATTGACTTCATTTGCCTGAAAACCATCCAAAATTTAAGTATCCATTTATTGTAATAAGCTCAAAGACTCTAAAAAGAGATTTATTATGCTACGTATTTTTTGTTCCACAAAAATACTGATTTGTCAAGATTCAAAGATGAAAAATATCACCTTATGTTTAATTTGACAGGACACAGATGAAATAGCTTGATTTCAGCATTAATGTGCATAATTTTCTGATTTTCAAGACCCAAAACATCCTCAGTCATTGTCTGCAACTTCCTAAAAAGCAGTATTTTTAGAAGACTGCTAAAATGGTTTGTTAATTTACCCAAAGAGGTGACAAAAGTTTCTGACCCTGAGACTTGCCTTCCGTGATTTTAATCTGGCTATGACATTCCAACGTCCCTGCATCCCCTTTTTCACCCACAACGTGAGACCCTTAGTCCCTTGACCCCCTTGTCCCCATGACGCTATCGACACCATTTCACAGCCTTGTTTCGTTTCCAAATCTGCTACAAAGCACTGGGAAGCACTCAAGGGCTCAGAAGCCAACCTGTAGTTATCTGTCATCTTAGCAGACTCCTCCTCACTTTAAAATCAATCTTTGGTTGGATGTAAGCAGCAATCACAGCCTTCTTTCAATGTTTATTGCTCGCTGTTTACTCACCATAGAGCCAGACTGGGAAAATGAAGAAGTATGCCAGTGAAGTACATTGGAAGAATGTAAAGCAGAAGTGGAGAAGAAAACATGCACCTCATTATTCCATCCATACTTTTAGACTGAAGTCAAACGTATCCAAAAATCACCTGCCATTTTAATAGTACCCCAAAGTTCATAGATTAATTTTTAAAACAAATAAATACAAAGCCACCTACAGATACATTGTAATTTAAATGTGACAGATCTACTAGAGTCAACAAGCATGCCATTTCATGCACCACCCTGATTCGGAGTGGAAGGGCGTGACTTTTGGGTGACTTTCAGATATTCTGTGTCTCTTCTTCAACACCAGTGGGATTTGGTAATGCTCAGAAACTGGGAGTAGATGCTCAGCCCTTTGCAGGACTGAACTTATAATTATCAGTAGACAGATACGTTGATAAACCAATGTTTAAAAAATACATATGTCAGCATGATTTGCATAGGTGTAGCTGTTCACAAAACACATCAGAATTGTACCTTAAAAGCTCACCTCTCAGAGTTAATACAATTATTCAGATATTGGAAATGGCAGTGGGTTTAGCATACAGGCATGCCTGTTCTCTGAGTAGCAGGACAAGAGAGGAGGGGAGAAGAATAGGGAGAGGGTAAGGTTAAGGAAGGACAGAAAAAGGAGAAAAGAGCAAAGAAAGAAAAGAGAGAGAGAATATTCCCATAGGCTCAAGAGGAAAGATGAGAAAGATGCTACAAACAAGTTAAAGAGCAGAAAAAACAGTTCTATAATGACAGCTTTGTAGGGCCATAAAAATATATCAAAACAATAACACTGCAAACTAACATGCATTTCTTTTGAGTCAAATCTTGCAAATCTTACTCAGGCAAAAAATATACTACAGTAATTGCTGCGTAGGATTTGCAGATTTCACCATTTACTAGCAGAATTTATAGTTATTATTCTCATCTGGTTTTCATTAACGCTGAAATTCCATGTGAAATCCTAGCTTCACTGGAGTTAATGCCAAAAGTGTCTTTGACTGTAAAGGGCTCAGAATTTCTGCATCATTAGGTACTACTACATGTACATGTAGCTTACAGGAGTATAACTCATTACACTAAAGACATATATTTCAATGCCCCCAGTAAAAGAGCACAGGCTAAAAGGAAATGCAAGACTTATTGGATCTTTAATTATTGTCCTAGTTAGCAAAACTATAACCATATTTTCACGCACACTTTGAGATGGCATGAGTGCTGCTGCCAACATAAGTCAACCTAACCATTTTTGCTGCATGGTTTCTAACGTGAATTGGTTCTCTCATTCAACTTGCTGCATAAATGTGCTGCTGAAGGGAGGAAGAAACATGGAGTCAGGAATGAATGTCTGCCTATGAGAGGAAAGTATGTCTTTCTTTAGTGGAAATGATGGTTTGTTCCACCTTAAAGTGTTTGTGAAACTATGATGGCAGAGGGATCAGGACTTGTGTTTTTGCAACTGGTCTCGAGGTACAAGTACCAGTAGACAACAGCATGTCAAAACAGTGGATGAGGAACTTCAGTACCTATTTATGATGTTCACAGCAGAAACAAGATAACTGAATTGTCCATCAGAAGAGCTTACGTGCTAGCGCTGATGCTGCTACTACCTTGAGGAATAGGTATCTTCAAGCCTCTGTGGTGTTCAGGTCCCCACTGTGGAGAGAGGCATGAGCTTGCTCTGCCCAAGCAACTCCAAGCCCCTGACTGTAAGCTATTTATGAAACAGAAGCATGCAGCTACAGGCACCCCTGCAAGCATCAAAGGTCTGTTGAAACATAAGATATATTGGCTTCTAGTCCGCTTGGAGCACAGGCAGATCATGCTTATGTCTGCCTGCAAAAGGCAATGCGAATGTAGCCTTCTGTCTTTTTTCTTCTGTCACTCTTCACTGGTCTGGTGTATTTGCACTGGGAGATCTTCACCACCACAACCCTCTTTCATTCCAGATCCTGTTTGGACCCCTCAGTCCGGCACAGCACCAGCAACAATTCCCCACTGCTATCTCTCAGGAAAGAGAAGTTTTAATCGGATGTGTCTGAATAAACTTGCACTGGAAAGCTGCAGGCAGCAGATAATTCCCTCTCCATCACCAGATTTAATTCCCAGTTTCCAGGGAGTGGAAGTCAAGGGTGAAAGCTGCAGCAGGTAGGAAGAAGGAGTGCTGCTAATTATGAACCACGGGGGGGGCATGGATTTTTTTGCACTCAGTACTAACAAAACACCATATTGGCTATGCAGCAGCTCCAAATGGCAAAGCACAGTCATGTCTCTGACAACTCTAATGGAGACAGGAGATCCCCAAGAACATTTCAGTAGAGCTCCACTGACTTCAATAGGCTACAGCAAAACCAGCAGAAATTCACCCACTGAGAAACTAATAATGGATAAGGGTCTTTTTTACTCCCCTTCCTTTTCTTCCTGCTCTAGAAGTAACTTAAATAATACCCCCCCACACACACACACAAAAGGAAAATAGATAAGCTGTGCATAAAAGAGGGAGATAAAATGAGATTTAGAGGAAAAAATATATTGGAGAATTTGGGAGAAAGGAAGGAGTTAACAAATTAAATCTTGCCCTTATTATCTCATAGTTCTAATGATCTGAAAAGAGGGGGTGGAAAGAACAAGGAAGAGATCAAGGAGCTTAGAGTAATTAATTAATTCATTGTTTGGATTGTCTCCTATTCTTCAGCACAGAAAAAGAAATCAAGATTAAAAATAAAAATGAAAGTGAAAGTTATTAGAATAATTAACTCATAATTACACTGTTGTGCTGATTTAGTTTTGTTCTAATTATAAAAAAGAAGTCCAATAAATCCTACTTCCTCAAGTTATTTTTTTAACATTTTTTTCAAAGTAAAAGCTTTTGAAGTATGCAATTAAATGCCATTTGAAAAAGGAAGGAAAACTATTGCTCAAACTGAAGAGATCAACCCAAACAAATATCCCCAATATCACACTAAGAAATTATGGATGTCTGCTCAATTTGGACTGGTCTATCTTTACAAGGCATTGCACTCTAGGTGACACCTCTCTTTCCTCTGTGTAACCCCTACAAGAAAGTCCACTGCTAAACATGTGCTTCTCATGCAAATTTGGAAACCTGGCACACAACCGAATTTCGGAAAGCCCAAAACACTGCTTCTGAAGAGGTGAAATTCCCCCACATGTTTCAGTGGAAAGCCACTGCTCTGGATGACCTCTGCCAGTGCAGCTTCTCAAGTGCCTGTTTTTGACAACAAGAGAGAAGTGTGTGGCTCCAGCCCACCACAGCTCAATCGCACACCACATCTTTGGGCAGTACAGCAGCAGATCTGCTGAGCTGCTTTCTGCTGAGGGAGCAGAAAGGGAAAACAGCGGTGCCCCACACCATTACCCCCGTTGGATGGGGAGGCCCAGACTGCTTCTCCTCCCGAGGGCCCTGTCTGGGGCTATGGATGGAGATCCACTCAGGCACCAATCCTGACAAAGAAACTGCTTGTGAGCCAGCACAGATGGTTTTAAACCTGCTAGTGAATCTGAGAGAGGTTACCCCTGGGCCTTGCAATGATTTGACAGCATGTACTATATGCATAATGTATGTGACTAGCGTAGAGACAGAGATGATGCGGTATACAAATGAGTACTGTAGTGGAAAAGATATGCACCGGTTCGACTCGTCTAAATTAAAATCACACCGAAGCCACTGCTGAACACGCAATGTACTGAGCTCCCTCAGCAACAACTCAGAGGTGCATGATCTAGGGCAACAGCCAGTGCCACTAACTTCTCTGAAATACAAGGTGAACAAACTTGTGAGGAACAAAATATCATGTCCAGCCTTGCTAGCAAAACCCAAAGAGAACATCAATGTTATAGGATGAGGCTGGTGTCTCGGTGGTCAGCCCCCGAGAAGTCCTATGCTGGCTGCAGGTAACATTAGCCTGGAATATGCAGGATTTTGTTTATTACATCTGGTTATGTCACTTCTTTTAAAACCCTGTTGTTTTTGTTCTGGTTATGTTACTTATGGTAGTCTATATTTTTAATTATTATTTTTATTACTACTATTATTACTACTGTAATTATTATTATTACCATTATCATATAGCCCTATAGCCCCTGCAAATACTGTAGCTGGCAAAATGCCTACTGTAAGAAACACTTTTAGGGGAAGCTGGTCACCTGAATCATTGGTAAATTTTGGCTTTTTAATCTTCCTTGTATGTAGCTTACAATATGGATTTTTTTTTTTAACTCCAGTAATCCTCATCATTGGATATTTCATATCATCTACAGGCTACTCACTCACCTAGGCTGCATTTTCCAGCACTGTGTCAAATTTGACTTGATGTGAGGAGTTTGAGGAGTTTAAGGAGTTGGGAAAAGAAGACTTGAAAGGAAACTGCTAAGACACCCACTGAATAGTATATGATTCTGTGGGCCAGTTTTCAGATGATGTAAAGAGCTGTAGTTTTGCTGAAGCTAGTACACCTGTACTGGAAGGTAACATAATGTCTTGTTAGACACAGGGATTTTAAGGGAAACTTTAATTTTCCACAGGACCTATCCTAGCTAACTTGTTTCGGGGATGTGAGAACTGATCTCTCCAGAAGACAAAAAAAAACAAAACAAAACACAAAAACAAACAACAAAATAGATGCTGTATCATGGGACTTTATGATATCTTTAGTAGACATGGCACATTTTAAAAATGACTACATTATGGAGCAACTTTTATTTCAGCTATTCCTCTGCACTCTTCAATTATTAAAGTTTAATGCACAGAATTCCCTGGGGACTTTCACATTTATTAACAAAGCATTTTATGTGCTAACAGAAAATCCCAAAATTAGGAGAAATCATTTACAAGGAGACAACAGCTGTTACAGCATTAAAACTTCAATTGGCACCCCCTAACAGATCTTTGGGTATTTCAGTCATCCTCTTAAGGATGTGATAATCCTTATAATATTCAAAAAGAGAACAATTTGTAAGAACAGGATTGCACATTAGCATAGATTGAGCGTGTATGCAGATGTAAATCCAAGTCTGTCCAAAATAGATGGTGGCCTGAGAAGACAATGTGAGTCAGGAACCTGAATTCTGCCAGTTACCTGTGATTTTAGACAAACCATTTCTCTAACTTCCCTACCCACTTCTTGCCAGTATATCTTAAAAGTTTTTTAGAACTGCGGTCATCTCTCACTACACCTCCTATTAGACAGAGCCTTCAACTACCTTGGTAACAACATTAATAAAAATAATGGTTACAATTCGCTAACACACAAGAATGCGAGAAGGTGATTCCTTGTGTGCTATGCAAGTGAAAGAGAAAGATAATTTCTGCTGAGTATCTAAGCACTCTGAATCAATACCAAAGCAACCTAAATCAGTTCTCACAATGCATCACTCATCCAAATTCTTCTATTGTAAAAACAAATTTTTGAAGAATTAGGTTAGTGACTGAGAGACAGACACCATTGATGAAATTATTAGTGGGCTGGCTCAATGGCACATTTGGAAAAAATAATAAAATGGGCAGAGTAATTGGTACAGTAAATTATTTCTGTATTTCAACATCCATTCATCTAAACGTTGCAGCACTGGAATGAACCTGAAAACTATTGGTGTGCTTCTCCTCAGGGATTTTTCCCATCTGTGAACAACATTGTCAACAAAGTTTTCTCTGTTTTCCTTCATTCCCAAGCAGCATAAATAAAACAGTAACGGAAAATCCTGGAGAAGATGATTAAAAGTGGTATTTAAAAAATTGCCTTGGGATGGGATTTCAACTCATAAGCAGCTGCTTAAGTGTTTTGTTGATCTTGGGTCTTAAAGGAAGCTTTGCTCCAATGGTAGGAAATACATAATGGTTTCACAGCTTAGCCACACTAACAACAAAGTATATCGAATGCTTTCTTCATAGCATAATTAAGAAAATGCTTCCTAATGTTGCTGAAGATTTGACTTTGAATATTATGTGGGAAACAGAAGGCTAAGCAATGATTATTTGCAGAATAGTAACCCAACTATTTTCAACTGTTTCAATTAGCTTCAAATTTAAGCATGAAAAAAAGGCAATGAACTATTATTCAATTAAGATTTCAAATGGTTGATTCTGAAAAAAAATAGGTAGTAAAGATGAAACAGAAATCAAAAAAATAAATATTTGCAAAGACTTATTCTTGTCTTGCTTTCACAGGCAACCCTCCTATTAACTTTGGTGGTGATGTATCATTATGGCATGTTTTTCTCTGGCCACAGCTAGTCTCTAGCTTCTAGCCAAAGAAGATACCCTGTTTCTGTTGTAAGTATAAATGCCCTGGGCCTGAAGTATACATGCACAAATATAGACCTAAATTTAGCTCTAAACACAGATCTACACTGAGGTACTTTTCATTCCACAGAGAGCTTGTAAAAGGCTTCACTGTACCTTTTGGAAGCCTAGTCTGAGTAAAGGAAAATCCTCCCTAAATTCCAGTCACCCCTTTCTGAGGTGTAGAGTTGCATAAAAGACTCAGGTCAGGTTTTTCAGTACCCATCAGTTTCTAAAAATAAAATAAATGTCTGGATTATGACAACAGAGCCTTAAAACCATCGTATCTGAGTTCAGCAATTCATGTGCACCTTGATGCAAAAGGAGGTCTTTCATCCAAAAAACATAATTACAAATGACTGATATCTGTTGTTCTGCATTGTTAAGAAGATGCTACAGAAAAATTTGTATTTAGTGTCACTCTCACAGCTACTACTCAACTTTGCTTATCAGCAGCAGAACAAATCCATCAAGAATTGCTCAGAGGGGAAAGTTGACAAGAAAGGGAACGATACATCAAAACATGAGTGACAATCCTATTGACTTAGCCTCAATCAGTCTTAAAATACTGTATTATACATACATGCATACAATAATGTTCGTATTTCAATATGATAAGAAACCCAGGCAGAACAGATACATTTTCAGTTTAGACACAGAACAAATGAAATTGTAAAAGTTTGTATTCTATAAAAGCAGAGAGCTCCAAAACTAGTATTCAGCATACATGGGAATCGATACTATAGACCACAGATTATAACTCATGTCTTACAAGGTTTCCTCTGCCTTTCTATATGCATCTATATACAGAGCATAGTCCATCCTCAGTATTATTTTAACAGTTTGAATAACATAACTATATTGTCTCACATGAATGCCATAACCACCTGCTTTGAACCTCAGCTATCTGCATAACATTTTAAATAAAATATGCTCCCTGCTTGAGGCAACACTTGGCAGTCCCTCTCATAACTGTCTCTACCAGGTCAAAGCAGGAAAGAGTAAGAAGTAAGGGTTCAGGGTTCAGATGCACGGAGGTAGGACTGCAGCATTGCTTCACATTTACTTGATGAGAAGCCAAGGAGCTAGACAGTTGCATGCCAAAGTGTGCAGAGGTATTAGTGAAAATAATGTGGATTTAACACATAAATTCACATAGTGGAAAGACTTACTTGCTCGATCCCCAGTATGAATAAATGCCAGAGAAGAAGTAATCTAAATGGTTATTAGCATAATTTGAGTGCTGAGTGCTGTTCTGCTCCAGCTACAAATGTGATTGAGACATATGCTTGCTCTGATGGAGGAAATTAGCAGAGGATTACCTCTTTCTCTAAGAAGATTAAACTAAAAAGAAAAAATAATTTGCTTTCCGTTGCACTGCTATACTATCTACCATTAAAAGAAAACAGACTACATTAAAAAGGACCATCAGTTTAATGGAAAGATTATTCTGACAGTTGCCAGCTTTACAGCCTGTTCAGTCACGTAAGTCAAGCCCACATAAGAAGCAGCAGCAGAACCTGTTGCCTTAGCCCAGACAGCAGAAAT
Organism: Ibidorhyncha struthersii; assembly: GCA_013398815.1. Taxonomy (NCBI): domain Eukaryota; kingdom Metazoa; phylum Chordata; class Aves; order Charadriiformes; family Charadriidae; genus Ibidorhyncha; species Ibidorhyncha struthersii. The sequence continues at coordinate 130,744 of VZSZ01010361.1, forward strand.
GTAAAGAATTTATAATGAAACAAAATCAGGAGATCGGGAGTTTGTTCTAGATTCCTGCCTTGCCAGCATTGTACCACTATTCCATCATTCCATCCCATCTCAACAGAGAAGCCAATGCAGAACTGCTGGTTATGGGAACTGAGGACACGGGCAAGAAAGATTACATTCCTTGTCACCCTAACTCTGCCCAAGCCTTCCAGATATGTTATAGAGTTCAATATCTATGTATTGTGATTGTAAGTTGAAGTATGAAGGAATAGGGATCATAACATAGTCACTCCTGGTATACTCAAATCCCTATTTCATGCGCCACACAATCGTGTGCCAGTAATCGGAAAGTGTACAGGCTGCATTGTCCGAGTACGCTGCTAATGATGCTGGAGGGGGCTGTATATGCAAAAAGGGGAAGGATGCGCAAGAATTAACACAAATGGGCCATAAGACCTTTCCTCCTTACCTGACAAAAGACACCCTATCCACCCACCCACGATTGTGCAGTATTCTGTTACCAGTATAGACAGAGAAAACGTAAGAATTTTGCGGGTATTTTAATTGTGTCACTAACAGCATCTATAGTTTTTCCCTTTTCTGCAATAGCCGTGGGTGAATAAAGATACACAGGATCCTTCTTGTTTCCAGATGCTTTTTATAACCACCTAGGTACTTTCTTGAATAGAAGAGCTTGGACTAGAAATACAACCAGAAAAAAAGAAAAGCCAGAACGATGGTCAAGCTCCGACAGGCCTACATTCTACTCATACTACGTGCACAGTGTTTTCCACTGTCTCATTCAAGCTGCAGGAAAAAATAAACACTTAGCACAGGAGCATACCTGGAATTTTGGTCCAGTGAACCTCAGCCCACTTCCCAGCTCTCTGAGGACCACAGTTTAGAGGCCATTGTGGCAGAGAATAGGTCTCATGTATTATCTCCTTAAAGATGATGGATTAGGACATGTCCAATTTATGATGCTCATTTATATTAATTCCTTCATCTCTGATTGAACCAGTCAACTGAACTTAACCTCAGTATAAAGCAGTCATATCTAAATCAGTCGTATTACTACTGCCACACTAAGGAAAAACCTCTTGTCCTCTCCTTACACAGCTCACTCATTTGTAAAGCAGATAAAAGAAAGCGTTAGAAGGCAACTTGCACCAGAGCTACTGTGTGATTCTAGGCACAGCTCTTAATAAGTGCTAGGAAAAAACCCACCCTAAAACCCTGCACTAAAATGACGTTTGCAGAGCAGACCCAGGAGGCGTTGTGACTCAGACACACATGGCTGAGTCACCATTCCCCTGTGCCTTCTCATTGCTTTTGTCTGACAGTAATTTACTGAAGGTACAGGCTAGCCGGCAATTATTAGCCACCTCCCCTTGCCTACCCTGTACCAGATTAGCTGTGCTTCCAGCTGAGTGCAGACAGAAGGAACAATATGAGCAGGTTGAGTGTCTCACTTTGGTATTTCTGGATTATGCGCAGGGAATTTTCCTTCTCTTTCAGCCTGTTTTTTGGATATGCAACCCAAGACGCAATGGAGCCAGTTGTCACTTGATAGGTTCAGTGCAGAATCAAAAAAGGCAGGCAGAAGGAAAGTCTTATCCCAACTTCAGTAATGTAGAGATCTGGTCTTGGTAGGCAGCTGTGAGACAAATGCTTGGTTTTAATTAGTAAAATTTATCAATTAAATAAATGCTTTTGAGGGGAAAGGGGGGAGTTACCTTTCACAGCAGGAAAATGTCCTTTTCTGAGAACAGCTACCTATATTACATCCTCAACAGCAAGGCCTTGTTCACCCATTAAATACTTTGTCTTGTTCCAGTTTCAGCCTTTGTACAATGAGTGTTCAGTACCTGTCTTACTGGTTACCTATGTTTTCTCTTAAATGTACCATTATTTTATCTGTCAGCGTGCTGTCCACTGAATGCTGGCTATTTCCAGTGGCAATGCTGGAAAGCACAGGGCAGGGCCTGGGGATGGGCCAAGGGGGATTCCCCTCTTGCCAAGGAAGGATTCATCATCTAAGGACAGAGCGTAAGTAACGAGGCTCCTGAGAAAAGTTTTGATTTTAACGGCCAGTTCATCCAAACACAACCAAACTGTCCCTAGCAAAACCCACGTTTTATTGCTAAAACGAAGTCTCCTCCCCCAGATTGGAGATTGAGACTCCGCAGGTACACAAGACAGCTGACACACTGAAGGGCGCGCGAGTGTTCAGGACTGCCTATTTGGATCCAGGAAAGGAACCTCCTATATAAACAGATGAAGTAGGGTCATGGATCATTAGAGTTCAAAGTCCTGTCAAAGAAGGGGAGAACTGCAAGGGCACAAATCTCTCCTGCATCAGTGGCCCTTCTGGATGCAGCACAATGTGCATCAGGACCAGAACTCACCAGGGAGTTGCCAGTGATTTTCCTAGGAAACTTTAATCTCCGTGGCTATCAATCTGAAATCTTTCAGGAACAGAGATAAAATCTTTTAAAAATTAAAGCTAAGCTACCTGGAAGAGTTTTATAATTTTATACATTAAAAATAAATAATATGTAGTTAGCGATCTCATTCCCCAGGCTCTTCCTGCCATGAGTTTAAGCTGACTCCATTTATTTGCTTCCTGATAACATGTTCTCAGAATTGCATGATATCAACTTCTCCAGTGCCAGAACAGACTCTGACATAAACAAATTTGATTCTGCTTTCAGAAAGGAATACTGTTAGATTTACTCTACCTAACACAGCAAAAGTTAACTGCTGTTGTCACCTTTACCCCAAATGGAGCTCAGAACAGGCAGTATCTCTTTGCTTTTCTGATTTGATAAAATGAAACTAAAGCGATTAAGCACTCATTTTTCACAACACAGAAAGCAGTTTTCACACTGACTTCAGTTCTGCCAACAGGGATGTCATCCAGATCCCATGATGATTTTATTCTTGATCTATCTGTTTTCTTCCTGATAACCCTCCTTACTCTTCCTTAAAACAATTCCATCGTGGTGAGATTCGGATGCCTCAGTCCGTTCAGCTTGCTATGGTAAGTGCTGAAGCACTCCCTTCAGGCTATCTGGCCACTCTGACTGTGAAACTAGAGTATTTCAAGTGTAATAGTATATGCCATCTCCCCCAGCAGGCGAAAAACCCACCGATCACTGATCTCAGCCTTCGCAGCTCACAACCTATGAACTAGCTGATATTCTCAGTTCTCAACTCTCTGAGTAAAGACTATAGGGCAGAAAAACACTCTGCTCGTCCTTGCATCTTTAGCCACCCAAATGTCTGTAGCAAAAGCCATTAGAGAAAGAACAGTCATTCACTATGTCAGCCCCGTGCAGGACAGATCATTCCATCATGCCCCAACAGCAGCTTATATGAGATACGGGAAGCTATCGTGCTGGATCTCAGCCAGGAGTGTGACTCCCTCTCTCCTTTAAATCAATAGGGATTTGACCACTGGCTGCAGTGGGAACAAGAATAAACCCTTGCTGCTGTTAGGCTTACAGTAGCGCTCTCCGTGCCACCCGCTCTCTCTTTGCTTCCTCATTAACATCCTGTAATTGCAATGTTTTTTTCAGGCTGGTTTACACTGCCCAAGGCAAATCAGAAAATGCCCACCTTTCCACCACAGGGTCACCTGCATAAACAATTAATGAAGAGTTGCTGCCCTCAGCTAATGTCCTGTCTGTCAGGTTGCTATAACCTAGGGCTAGTTAGATCTTCTGAACAAGGATCAGTTGCTGTTAATGCTCCAGTAGACTATTAAATGCCTGTTGGCAGGCTAAAGCATCAGAAAACATAGTGGGCTTCTTGATTAAAATATTGAAAAGGCTGCATCCTGCTGTCAATAATGGTTTTGATCTCCTAAAAGAAGAAAAATACCTTGTGGCAGAAATGTAATTACAAGAGAAACACTGTACTTCCCTGGTTTAGAGCAGATGGAGAAAAGGTCAGCTATCAATTAAGCTGTAGGATAAAATATTCTCATATATAGATAAGAAAAAAAAAATCAATGAAAATAAACTCCTCTGTATGAGAATAGATGTGTTTTCTGTTTCCCTTATGCTGCAAGGAGATGAGCAAGAAAATGTAGAAGAAAAGTAGTTCACTGGCTATCTTCTAACAATGTCATAACAACATTTTAGGATTGAGCAAAAATTACATAAGTTCAATGGTGTGGGTATGGAATCACCTCTAAGTCTGTGCCGTGCATAACCCCGGTAGGGCAGAGAGCACAGCAAAATTGGTCATATGCAGATGGTGCCCAGAAACAGGAGGATGGACACCTTAGATGAACTAGGTACATTAGAGTCACCAGGTTAGATTAGCACTTGGTGTAAACTGGGGTATAGCCTGGCTTACTGAACTAGGACAGGAAAAAGTCACCTACCATTAAATACATGTGGAAATTGTTTTTCCCAAGTGAGCCACACAATTTTCATTTCATTCCACTTGGTCTTCAAAACCTGAGACCTACATTTAAGCAAGAACTGTCTTGCACGTTTGCATTTTTTGTTTCCATTCCACACCATCTCAATATAAAATAATGAGAGATTTTTCCCAGCAAAAATAATATTTTCTTGAGATTTCATTTTTAAGCATGCCATTTTACATTTAAAGTTTGATGTTGTTCGCAGATAGAGCTGGGTCAAAGACAGGGAAACTCCTTGTGATGAAGGTTAATGAGTGGAAAGAGCATGACTCCAGCTGAACTATTCCAAAAGAACTATCTATTTTAATAAAATTACATTAAAATAAACAGTAGCTAGTTTAGTTAGGCTGTCATCAAAACAGTATTTAAAAGTAATTTTTCTTGAACTAATTTTTTTGAAAGATCACATTACAGAAGAGAAGGAAAGATTTTTAATGTCCTGTCTTGAGTTTTTCATGATGAAATATAGTCTTTGCCTTAGATATATCCAGGTCCATTTAATAAACAACTAGAAATTACCATGGTAAAAGTATGCTTAATCTTTAGTCATTAATGATGTCTTCAAAGAAAAATATTTTTTATGTACATCTGAAATACCCCTGAGAATATGAATTACATTTCCAAGGATTTTTAGCAGATGTGCTGGGCATCTTCTACATTATAAACACATACGTACAGCATGAGTCATGCAGAAATAATAAATAGTCTTCTGTAGTGTTTACTAGCTCCCTTTTGTTGTTCATATAAATTTATCGTTTTGAGATTATTACAAAAATTGTATTAAAAGTAATCACAAGTAATCCTGTTTAAAGTTTAAAGAATGAATAACTCTGTTTATTATTGCTGAATGATAATTTAACCTAAAAAATTAAGATCATATGTTCACTTGAAGTGCCCATGAACTTGTCTCCAACTTCTATCCTATTTATTTCCTTCAGTCCTCTCCCAATCTATTTCTCTGATGTGTCCAAACAATGGCTCTGACTCAGAAATACACCAGTGCCAAGCAAAAATGACCGGTATGCACAGACAGGGGCAAACTACTTTGTGTCATAGAGGCTACAATATCTCTGATGGAAAGGTTAAGTATAGGTATTTCTCAAGGGAAAAAAAATGATGAAAATGTGTCTACCCTTCGAGGACATCAATTTGTTTCCTATTTCTGATTGCTCTGTGAGCTAGATCTAATTGAGACCTTCACCTGTGGCTGGGCTATTTGTTTAGAAAGAAAGCCTCTTTCTTTTCCCTGCTTTCAGTAGAATATGAATAGATATTAATTGTTGTCAAAACATCAGACTTGCAGAAGATCATTTTGCTGTTGCTTGAGCCGTGATTCAATAAGCTTGTAAGCTTTTGCTGATTTAATTTCACACATGCCAATCACTTTCAAAATTTTGACTGAATAAGTTAAAAACCATAGTCCATCAATGCCTGCAAGCTGCTGAGGAGTCACCTTGCAGCTTCTACATGGTACATTCAACACAGAGCAGACTTCTGCTCACTCTCAATAAGCATTAATCTCCACATGAAGTGTACGCCCCTCAAAAGGATCTGAAGAAGTGACATATATGAAAAGATAAAAACCCGCTATTTCTGTTTCCAAGAAAAATTTTAGTGTAAATAAGAGAATTTTTTTTTCTTTACTTCTAAAACCCAGAAGTTTAGTTTTGGGGTCTTTCCTCCCAGACATACCCCCCTCTACACTGCATAAAGGGCATCCAGCTTTAAAAATAGTGCTAAATACCATAAGCTTTGACCTACTGTGCATTTCATTCCATCCTCTCCAACTGCTGCTCAGTTTCTTCACCAAATAGTGAAATAGAGCCAACGCGTCCTTTCATATTACCTACTAAACTTTTTTAAAGTATTCACTGCTAAATCTATCAGTAATCCATTTTCAAAGCTATTGCCTAGCTTCCATAAATTCAAGTTTAACACTTTGAGGCAAATCTACGCATAGAAGACTGAGCGTAGACATTATGGGTGCCAATTATGTTTATACTGTACAGGTGAATAATAGGTTGACTTATTCCATACACTATATTTATACCAAGCATCAAATACCAGATCTCCAAATTGCAGTGCCATCAATGGAATCCTGAAAATATAGGACTCAGATAGCTTCACTTTTTAAAATTACAGAACCAACATAACAAAATGTAAATCACTTTCATCAGGGATGAAAAAGATGCTTACAATAAGAAGAACAATATCTGAAACATTTTGTGTATCAAGTTTTCCTGGCACAAATTAGCAACATTTATTTGACATGATTCTACTACTCGTGATAAACCAGAGCAGTTTACAAAGCTGCATCTATCATTATTGTTTGGATCAGTTATTCTTTGATGACTTAAGTGCCTTGTTTTGTATATGTTTCTCAGCAGATGGAGAGTGATTTCTGATTTTGGCAATTAGCAGATGGGTCATTGAACATAATTTTTAGTTAATATATTAGTTTTTGCAAAATAGAGGTTTCATGAACTGTTATAATTATTAATAATGGTAACTATTAGATTCTGAGTAGGCAAGTCGCATAACTCTTATGTGCTCAGTATAAAGGCGCACATTCAGCTCTGGTCATGCAAAGCTCTTGCGTTATTCAGAAGGGAAAGAATCTTATAAGGGTAGTAAATGCCAGTTTGCTGCTTCTACAACAGCTTTGCATTTGAAGATACAAAAATATTTGAGAGGGTCTTACTTCTGTCATTCTCAGATGAGCAAGTTGTGTTTTAGACAGAGGAGAAGTCTGGCAAAGGTCAGACTGGGAATCGTTAGCAGAGCTAAAACAGACCGTGTATTCCTCAGCTCAGCCGGCATCCGTGCCCAGCAGCGCAGGTCTCTCAAGCAACGCAACACAGCATCAAGCCATAATGAGAAACCTTCAGGGTCACAGGTCATCAGTCCTGGCTTACAACAATGACAGCTCAACCACGATAAGGGAGGGAGATACATCTGTCCACTTCTTTTCCACCCATTTTTATTCCTTCCTCTACCGTTCCCTTCCTTCAGCTCCACTTTGTCCAAGACAGACTTCTGTGCATTTTCCCCCCTGAACTAGACTCAGCCTCCAGGGGGTAAAAAAAAACCAACACAAAAAACAACAACAAAAAAACAAACCCCAAACAAGGTGAAAGTCTACAAATAATCCATAATTTACCAAAGCAGCTTTACACCTTCTTCCAGAGCTGGGAACTATATAGAAAATGAGAAAGAATCAGCCATTCCCAAGTAACTATGTCATCATTTATTATCACATCCATTCCTCAATAGTTAATGCAGGTCAGGGTAATTTAGACATCTTGAAGCTGTTCTAAATTACTCTTTGGACCTCAATCATTCTTTATAGCACCTAAGACTATAGCACAAGGTCACTTTTTCCTCACTTCCATAGATGTACTATGGATCTGACAGCTGAGGATCCTGAAGCAAATCACTAGGAAGGGTCAGGAACTCTCAGCATCACAGAAGAAACGCAATTCAGAGGTGATCAGAGAGCAGGGGAGTATCTGAACCAGGGCGGTGGTTTTGCCTGTTATAAAGATGAATTTAGTCCCTGACAACCAGAAAATGTCCTTCAGTTTGGGTTATTTCTTGGGGTCTAATTAAATTATCCTGGGTGTCTTTCTCTCTGTAATGCTCATCAGGAGGCTGACAGATTCAGTTTGTGCATCTCAGGAAAAATAGCATGCATATGTCAGCGGAAAAATCACAGTCTTCAGTCATGGTTTCGAGAAATATCATATAAATAAATAAAATTCACAGAACTGTTTTCTGTGAGATCTCTGTCTCTTTCTTTTCTCCCTCTCATGCATACAGGTTCCTCACTGGGCACGAGGCCTATGCAAATGTGAAAAGCGACTTTAAGGATACAAAGTGCATCCTGCTTGCACTGAGGTTTTCAGACTGTCTTGAAAAGATTATTCATGATGTACTGAAGCCAAGAGAACAATATGGAAAGCAGATTGGCTATGCACCTACAGCCTGATGCCAATTTGGCTCTCTGTTTAGAGGCTGACATCATCTCTTGAAAGAGATGGAGCAACAAATCAGTTTAGGCCAAAAGGACACTCAGCGCAGCTCTGAGCGGGTTGAATGGTAGCACACTCAGGCTTCACAGCATAGTGAGTTATTAAATACCTATGATTTAGGGGTGCGGGGGGACGGAGAGTTTACCTTCAAACTATTGATATTAGTTTGGCATCAAGTGTATTTTGCACTAGACAATTGGTACTAACTCAAAGTCTATAGTACTTATATAAAGAAGGCAGACAGGATATGGTAGACATACAAAAAGACAGAGAAGGTTTCCCACATGGAGAATGCTTTTTAAAATCCAAAATACAGAGATTTGGGGTCTCCACATGTTCGTAGTACTTCCAAAGATTCCTTTTTCCAAGAAGACAAAAGTGAAGTTAAAAATCTGGAGATTAATAGGAAGTATCTCTATAGCGAAACAGCTGACAACTTCTGAGCTGTATTTTAAGAAATGTTCACCTGCCATTCAGAGACCATACAAGATTATCCCACTTGTTCACCTCTTACTATTAAAAAAAAAAAAGAGACAGAGGGAAAGGGAAAGTGAGTGAAGAAGAAAGCTGTGTGAGTGAGCACTCTGAAGCAGCTGAGGATATAGTTACTGAGTATTAGGGGATCAGACTGATGAAAGGGTTCATTACAGGATCCGAGGACTTCAGGAGATCAGAGGAACCTTGGGGATGTTTTTAGATCCTGGATTCCAAGATGCCATTCCAACTGAAACCTGAGGATGACCATGAATACTCATAGATAGACTCAGGGATAAGGTTGCTACATAGCCTGTCTACAGTGATTTGTTAGTGAGAATCCATTAATAAGCAACTAGTTCACTTAACCAAAGAACAACCACCTATACTTAGTAATAACATGACTAAGACATTGACTTACTTGAGCAATCAACTATCTTACACCAGAAGCCAAAGAATCCTAAGCTCTTGGATTTCTCTTCTCATCCTGTTTCAGTCACCTGTCACACGTAAGATGACTGGGCGAGCACTAGTCTGCATCATGCTGAAGCCCTGCTCCCACTAAAGTCCATGACAGAACTTCTGTTGACTCATAGGACCAAGCCTTCTCCAAACTGAAACAACACATTTTGATTTACTGTCTCACCTACTGCACTGTCCTTCTCTATCCTCTGAGGAGGGACAAGTCTTAAAAAAAAATCTTTTCTGTCTCTTCTGCTTAATCACAGCATCTGTACCACAGCAAGTCTGAAGGCAATGCTATTATAAGTGTTACAAAACAAAAGGAGCTTATGTTGCCTGTGCATTAGCTCTCTAAACTATTCAATTGGCTCTACTTTTTTCTCATGGGTTCAGCATCCAACCTGGGACAGTCTAGCTTGGCTGAGATCACTCCGCAATGCCATCCATAGATGCTGCACGGACTTTTGGTGTGCTGCGTTGACTTATACGTTAGGACTTTTGGGGCAGACATTGCAGAAGGTAGTGCTGCAGTGACATGAGCTACCCTATGAATCCTTTCCTAGCCCGTTGTAGGAGAACTCAATTGCCTTGTTTGCACTGATGGGCAAAAATGACCTTGAACTAGCAGTTTATTTACACAAAACACTTCCAAGTGAACACATTTCAGGTTTCTATCCTGTGGCTGTGTTTTGGCTGGAAGGTGCAGTTACAGTCCGGACCAACGAAGAAAAACAGTTATTAGCATAACTCTCAGACGAAGGGATAGAAGGAGGGAAGGTGGATTCATAGTGACTATTTCTCCAGCAGCTAATAAGAGAAAACAGAGACAACCTTTCCTACAGAGATCAGGCATGCCAGCATGAAGAGATAACATGGGGAGAACATTTACAGAGGTGCTGATAGATTTGTCGGAGGTTTATTCTGGGATCACACAACAAACAGAAGAGTAGCAAGACAACCTTATTATAGACCAACTAGCAACAAAGCCAGATCTTCTGCATGAGGAAGGTCCCATCTTGGAGGTCTGTGAGGAATATGGTCATCCAGACTCAGCTTTACAGGACAGAGAGCCATCCAATCTCACCCTTGTCAAGCACTTCATAGCACACATAAGCAAGACATTTTAATAGCTTTCTAAGTATCTGTAGTAACACTGCTGAATCAAAATTACAGTAGTCAACACTCACAGACACACTAGCAGGAAAGGAAAAAGTGAGTACTCAGTGCATTTTCATTTGCTAAGGACCACCTTTTGGTCATTCTACAGCTGCAATGGGGGTATCCTCCAAAGGACAGGTAGGGGGGCTGTTTTGTAAAAACTGTAAATGACAAATTCTATCTACCAGTCCAATCTGCATATATTAAAATGCATCTCAGGACGACAAAATCCCAAATACTTTGGTTTGTTTTTTTATTTAATGTGGGACCTTTTTGAGAGTCATATCTGAAATATTAATATAAATGATGTTTAACCACTGTCCGTATTTCTCAAAAGCTGATGTACTAAAAAGGTATTTATACGGCAGAAAAAAAGCAGTACGTGCCAGCTGATGCTTACTTCAGCTGTAACTGGCAACAGAAGTGTATATCATAAATGCATGCGTGCACGCACACATACATACATATCTCAAGTTTACACCTAAGAGTATATTGCAGTTTCTATGCAAGATGTAGCCCTGTATTTATAAGCTGTGTAGCTTGTAAACAGCTGTACTTCAGCAATTTATTGACATCAAAGTTCTTCTTTAGACTAAAATAATCTAGCCATTTCTGTGTCACTGTTAATACAAGAAAAGTAACAGGAACTAATGCTGTTAACATAAAGAAAATATATAAATATTTCTCATGGAGTTGATCTGCATTTCCCCAATAAACAGCTGAGCAGATGTATAGGAACTATGTTTCCTTTCAGGCTGAATACAAACCCCAAATCTACTTAGACACAGTCTGCTTAGCTCTGCTTGCTTTGTTTTGTTAAAGCCACGATTTTTTTTTCAAAAAAAAAAAGAAAAGAAAAAGAAAAAAATTTGAGTAAGACACATGCAGCTAGTTGGAGAATACATGCCACCACATGCCCTAGTACAGGAAAGCAATCATCATTCCAGAGGGAAATCTCTGTAGACTTCATCAGTAAGGAAACTTAAACAATGAAGCTCTTTTATACTTTTAAAGGGGATAAGCACATTGCAACACGTACGTTGCCATCTCATGCTTTTGTGACTACGGGGAACTGAATTGCTTGATTTCCTGTAAGTTCAGAAAGTTGTTGTGTAGCTACAGATAAATAGAAGTTTGAATAAATACACTTCTGAGTCATCAATCAACCTCTCATTTACTCATTTAGTGGGAGGGTGAATGTCTTTTATGAGAGTCTGGTGGAGCACCACGGAGGTTAAGAACACGCTCAGTCTGTTTGTTCACTGCTCCGCAGCGCTCCTTGCTCCCCAGCCCAGCAAAGGGAGGAGGATTCCTGCCCTGAGCGAGGAGGGAGCCTGTCAGCTTCCTCACGTGGCTCCGCTAATGCAGCTCTGTTTGACCTCCCATATCCCCGCACTCACAGCCTCTGAGCAGAGACTGCCAATCACACCCAATTGTGGAGTGGGTTTGCCACAGTCCATAATATCAGCATATTTCAAATGGCAGGTGGAGAGATTCCTTTGTCAGAAAAGCGAGCTGTGCTGGTTCCGTTAAAAGCTGAAGTGATAAAATGTGCCTCCCTATAAACTGCAGCACACGGGAAGCAATCAAACACTCAGGGCCAGATTCTCATCTCCCTAAAATGAACCACTTTCCCTAAAATGAACAGGCTTACTGAAGCTAGCAACACATTTCATGGATTACAGTGAGAGCAAGTGTATATCTGAGCATGCAAATCCTCCTTTGAATTTAGGAATTTGTACTGACTTTGATTGCACGCAGGCAGAAGGCAGCTGCTTACCACTTACATTAGTTCTCAGCAGCTCAAATCCAGCAGTGCAGAACAAGTGTTGTGACCACAATCTACTTCATAAGAATGGGAATTTTCAAAAAAGTTTAAGAGAAAAAAAGGAACCCATCTATCAGGTGTAGGCTCCTCTGTCTCTTGAAAGAGTTGAAAGAAGAAATATAACAACGAACTGAAAAGGAAAGAAAGCACAGAGAATGAGGTGAAGCCTTCCTTCGGTGCTGCTTGGCATAGCTCCTTTGAAATCAGAGCAGCAGTGCTGGTGCGCAGCACTTGAAAGGGCCAGGGCATGATGAAGGGAAAAAAACCCAAGCAGAGATAGTTAGATGGATATCCTGAGCTACTAGAGATGCTTCTGTGCCTTTTTCACTGACCAAAATACTAGATTGCAGTCTTAAACTGTAACAGTCTTAAAAGATACTGAAGATTGGAAATAACCACAACAAAATCTTTTCTTGTTATTACCTGCAGTTTCAGTGGTTTTTGACCAGTAGGGTGCCACAAAGTGTCTACCTACACTACCTACCACACACTCAGATATGTGAAGCATAGGTACAAATGCCACTATAATTACAAACAAGTAGCTAAACTTGGGCAAGTGATACCTAAACCATTCACCATCCATCTACTATACTCTATTGTACTGCATCCTTTTATCTAGACAAAACTGATATGAAAATGCCAAGAAGTTAGTAAATCACAAAAAAAAAAAAAAAAAAAAAAAGGACTAGAATACCTAAGGGATCATTCTGTAATTCCAGTCTGTTAATTACTTGTAGTATCACCCAGCTCTGTAAAACATTGCTCTGCAAAAGTAATAGCTAAAGAAATTAAGTGAAGCAAGGGGAAAGTTAGTTCTTACCCATAAGCACTGTATTGGAGTCAGAATTCACCTTTTATGTCCAGAAAAGTCGTTTGAAATCTCTGCCTCACCCCCCTGGCCTTGAAGTCCTTTGGCAAACCTTTTTAGGGCGTAAGATCACCAAGGAAGAAGTGTGGTACTGCCTAGCAGAACATAGCTTCAGATATAGGACTTCTATATACCACAATGACATAGAGGTATACTAAAATGTCAACCAAAAATGAGAAATTACCAGACTCTGTTTTGAAGATCTTTTAAAATATAAATTATTCCTGGTTTTGTAAACTAAATAGGAAATATAAATATATTTAGCAATTGCATTTATACTTTTTCCACTATAAGATGATTAATAACTTTTTTCAAAAAGCACAAACGTGTATGTGAAATGTTAATTGGGAAAACGTGTGAAAGTAAAGGTCTTGGTTACTTTGAATTTCCTTAATGAGCTCTAAAGGAAGTTTGGGGATCATTGAGTTTTTAAAGAAAGAGTACCACTCCATTTTCTGTAAGGTTTGTGATTTTTCAAGTAGGCAAGTGAAATGAGCATCTAAATTCCCCTTAAAATATATCCTGACACCTCCTCTCAACCAACAGGTTTGATTTTTGACAAGGATAAAGGACTTCTAATACTACGTGGAGCCTATTCACTGATGTAACTCAGCCACATATGTAGAAGCTGTAAAAGTTGCTTTCAATATATTTTTAACAGATATATTTGGCATCCTTTATTTCAGATTGTATTATCAAGGAGAAGTGTCTTCAAATGAATTTTGTCTGACAAGTGAGCTACCTGAAAAGTTTCTCATCAAAAATTTTAAACTACATCTAATTGACACAGAGAAAATTGAAAAAAGAAAAAAAAAAAAACCAAAACAAACCCTGGTGTGCTTGTCTGGATAAAAATCTGGAGAACAAAACAGTATAGTGCCTGTCTAATACAGATTGCCCGAGTTCCCCGAAGGTTTGAGAGAGTTTGACATGTAATTGCATTCCCATGCACACTAGGATGAATGCAGTGCCAAACTGGTTCTGTCAAACAAATCTGACGTGTTGTACTCAGAAGTGAGGTCACAGAGCTTCCTGGCTACAACATTTTAATTGAAATATCCAATGTATTTAAGACAGTGCAGAACAAACAGCTGAATCATCATGGAAGATCCTACTGGAGCATTTATCCTGCAAAAAGGCACAGGGACTTGTACCACGTGCACAGCTCACGCTACCAACCTCGATATCTGAAAATATGGAATTAAAAAAAAAAAAAGTTTGAGTGGGATATATCATACAAATTTATATAAGGGACATCAAGATCAGGACTATAGAAAAGAAATCAGAATCTAATAGGTCTAAGTGATCGCGAACAGATTATATTTATAAATAGTAACAACATCAATGGAAGAACTGAAACAACAAGTAACAGGTTACCAGGTTTTAGAACTGAATCTTTGGCCCCACTGAGGTCAGTAGCAAAAATTTTAATTAACTTTAAGAAGATCAGGATTTCACCCAATATTAATGAAAGGAAACACAGCAACCACCATTTATGAAGACCTCTAATCTCTTGCCCTTGCTCCTGCCAGTTAGTCCTCTCTGATGTCTAAAATTGAGATGGGAAAATAATATGAGTTAATTTTTCAATTATTTTGTACAATAAATGAATGCCACTTCTGTTTTCAATCAGTTTCTGCCATCTATTAGAAGCTATTCCTTGAGGTATTTTTAGCTTAACTTCCAAGTTGAAGCTTTAGGCTGGGGAGTTAGGTAATGCTTGGGAGAAGTTAAAAAAAAAAAAAAAGATGGGGGAAGCAATACCTGTTTCGGTCAAAGAAATGTGTGATGTGACCTGCCATTGGGATTTTCCTTTGTGAGGAGCTGAAGGAAAAAATTCCATTCTTTTATGTCCCAGAGGTCAGCAGAGAAACAACAGAGAGCAAATGTGGAGACTGGGGCAGGTAATGAGTGCTCTGTGTGCTCAGTCTGGCCTTCTTACAGTTTCCTGCATTTACAGAAATTACTGCCGTTTCTGTTTTAATCCTTAGCCCTTACTTAGAAGCATCTGGAGTTAATACCGAATGCGTAGTTTTAGATTCTCTAGTGTTTTCTGTAGTCTGGTTTAGCCTTTCCCCACCACAATTTTAAAGTCCAAAGATAGGTCTTCATTGTTGAGTTAATTCACGTGAGTTAGCATAGAACAAGGTGAAGGCAGACACACGACCTAAATCTTGAGCAGCACAAGGCAACCAGATGACCACACAAAAAGCTCAGATTTGTTTAGAGAGTATAAACATGTTACAACCTGCCAAGCTTTAGCTGAGGCTTATGTTAAAAACTCCTCAGCATTCAAAC
Source organism: Ibidorhyncha struthersii (assembly GCA_013398815.1). Lineage (NCBI taxonomy): Eukaryota > Metazoa > Chordata > Aves > Charadriiformes > Charadriidae > Ibidorhyncha > Ibidorhyncha struthersii. The sequence continues at coordinate 146,286 of VZSZ01010361.1, forward strand.
GAAGGGATCTTTGCGTGGCTTTTTGGTGTGGATAGGTCTTTAGTGAGTGACAGCACTTGAGTTATAATTTGAGTTAGCTCTGAAGTAAAATAAGCTTTAAGGCCGCTGATCCCACACATTATTTGCAAAGAGGCTATGATGACAAAAGGAAGGCAGGTGTGGGCTCATCTCTCTGTGAGATTAGGGGCCGGAGGTACTCCTCCTCCTTCTGTCCCATCTGGGTCCAGAAGACGCCTGCTTGCTCCGTTGCCTTCCATCTCATGGCACACAACTATTTCTCTTTCAATCGGATGTCACAAGCTGTAGTGCTCGTTTACAACTGAAATTTACGTTCCCTCATTATTGTAATTGTTCAGCTCAGTACTGTAATTTGAAATCTGCAGCTTCTGATAATAAAAGCACTGAAGTATGGAACTTAGTGTTACATCTCTTACACTGCGGGATAGACGTGCTCCACATCACATCAGGGATCTGGCTGTTGCCATGCCTTAGCTCTCTTCTGATTCATCTGTCTTAGTCTCCTCCCATGGGAACTGGGGAGCGAGGGCACTGGGAAGGGAAAATGGTTGTGTGCTGTGTTCAAGGTGCCATGCTAACACAAAATTGGAGGTCAAACAGGAATCTGACAGCTGGTAACTCACCCAGCAGCTTTGGGAATCTCATAGAATCACAGAACTAGCCACAATTTAATTTTTTTTAGCAGGAATTGCCACTTTGTGGACAGCTAAATATAGCACATAACTGCATTGATTTTAAGAACATTTTGTTTTGATGCTTTCTGGGAATGTGTAGTTTTGATTGTTCATTTTCAAACCCAAATTTCATCTCAACTTCTATTTTATTTGGTACATCATGTGAAAAAATAGAAAAATCAGGGAAAAACATTGTGTCCAAGCCTCTTTCTACCCAGCTCTACTTCTGAAATTTCACTTCTTTAGCTTCTCACAACTTTTTGCATTCATTCCCTCGGGGCGTTTAAGGGGGAAAAGACAAAAACAAACTCAAAAACATTATATCCAAATGTATACGAATCCAAAGACAACCAGTTCTCATGCATCTCTTCTTAAAATGAGATGATAGAGATGTTATTGCATGAAAGAGACCCTTGCATCATTTTGCATTTTTCTCTAACACAGTTTTCAGTCGAGTTCCTCGTTTGGAACATGTCACACATTGTCAAGCCCCGTGCCACACGCCTGAGATTTGGCAGACTTTTCAACACTGTAGGTTTAATTTCTTTTTGACATCCTAGCTATCCTTGCTGATGATGACAGGAAAGGCAGAGGGGACTCAAAAGCAGCTGGGACCACACTGGAGCAAGGAATCAGTGAGGGCTCGCCCAGGCACACCAGTTTTGCTTTCATATTGAGGCCCGTCTTTGATCAACTCATGGCTATAACTTTCAACAGAACATAGGCATTTTTACTCAGGCTTTTATTTTACTGTCAGATCTTTGGTTTTTAAAGTCCTCCCTGCTCTTGGTCTCTGGTAAGGAGGGAACAAGCCAAGAGAAAAGAAAGCTGACCTGCTTCACTAGATACTTTGGTATGTTGCTGCAGATAGAGTGGCAGGACTGGTGCCACTGGCATAAGGAGACAGCCTTATTTAGTATCCAACCTACCGTATCATTCAGACAGTAATTTGAGCTCCATGGGTTTTGATCTTCAAGACACCTGCCCCTGGCCCTGCAGGACTCAGATGTAAGCAAGCGAGGACAGAGAATAAATGCCCTCCCAGTCTCTCTGTTTGGTGAGCTATTCTTCAACTCCCCTCTTGCTTTCCAGGTCATACAGGTATGTTCTTTGAAGTCAGGGAGGGTCTTGGATAAAGGAAAATATACAATAAAAGGCTGCAAGTTGGAAGGACAAGTATTTTCGGGGCCCCGAATAAGGAACTGTGCAGGAAACACTGCAGAAAAGCTAGAATGATGCTGGCAGCAGTGTTATCTCTCACAGAGCACCGCAAACCAAAGGTGAGTCATGGGGAATAAGTATGCAATTAATATAGTCTGAACTGCTCCAAGAAATAACACAGAAAAAAATCAAAACCTTTTCCTGCACCTTGGATTTAGAGAATGCAAACAGAGTGAAAGCATGAAGTAAAGGAGCCAGCGGTGCTCAGTAAAAAGAAAGGCTCATTTGATGGGGGCGGGTGATCTAAATGTCAGTGAGAAGGAAATGAAGCTGAAGTCCTCTAGAGAAGTCACACAAGTCCAGATCAGTCACTATTAACCCCACTGAGAGGAACGTCTCAGCAACACGGAGCAAGGAAGGCAGGATCACTAATATTGTGAAAAGGGGCAAGCACTTTTTCTGTCCTCCTGTTTAAAAGAATTATAACCCTACTTAAAGTTGGTGAATAATTTCTGCTGATTCAGAGAGAGACATTTGCTAATTCCACCAGCATGAAAGAAGAGCTACAGACAGAAATATTGCAAAGGAGGCTTACAATTACTCTAGGCTTTTAAACCTCTGTCAGCAGTCCCACAAGCAACATGCATCCTTCCAACAAGTTCCTTAAGAAGCACATCTAAAATGTGCAAGGGAGTGTTGCATAGATGCGTTGAAATCAGCTCAGTATTGGAGTACTATGTGTGGATTTCCTCATGAGCTTATAGCTGAGAAGGGCAGGAGCACCCAGTGAAACAGGGCAAATAATTCCACTCTGTCCAGTGCAACAGGGACTCGTCGGAAGGGTAGACTGCAGCCACTATTCCCAAACTTGGAATAGCCTTTTCCAACAGGCTGAGAGGTGGTTTGCCTCTCTGGTATGAAGTGAAATTCTTCCGCAGGAGAGGAAATATGTAATAGGCTCAGAAGGATATTATACCAGATTTAAAGGAAATCCTGGATATGAATTAGTGCTCCTGCATAATATTACAGAAATTCTTTAAAAAGAGGATGTCTGAGGCATCAAACTCCTGCATAGCAGAAAGCTGTGATGAAACCGGACTCTCTGTGACTGCTGAACAAGAATAAAATGAAGACATATCATCAGAAAATGAAACAGACCTTTTCCATGGGAAAACACTTTTGCTATGTGGACTTTCAATTGTAAAAATCCTATATGGTGTAATTTGGCATAAACACTAATGCTGTCCTGCTTGAAACGCCATATGAGAATTTACTTATATTTTTCTGCACCATTACATCCTGAGAATTACCTGAACAGAATCTATTGGTTTGGAGCAATATTCTACTTTGCCTCCACGAGCGTCAACCATACCGCTTACGAGAGCTGCAGTTCCTGGCTTCTTGTGCTCCTGTCGATTTACTTTCTTGGTAAACTACATCTCCCCCAATTCATTAATATTTTAGTAGATGTTTTGCTCCATACTCTGTGACTAGTTTTAGCATACAGACACATCCTACAGATTCAAGATGATCTCTGCCCTCCATCTCTCCACACCGTAACGAAAGAGGTGGTGTGGAAATTATTCAATAAGCTCCCGTATCCTTCCAAAATCCTACACATGGAATAAATTACCGCAGAGGAAAGACACCACATGTACCAAGACTGTCTATAGTCTGACACTATGAAAACGCTTTTGAATAGCTCATTCCAGAAAATAGTAAAACATACATTAAGACATCTTCTTTTCCCCTACAATCGAATAGGACAAACTATTAGAGAGACAGACTTTCAATTAGGGTGTTTTGGCTCGCTCTTTCCGCTAGCCTGACCAGCAGGTTTGGGGTTCCTCTTTAGTTTCCTTTTTTCAGTGCTTTCTACACTAGAAATACATCCCTCAATGATGCTGGAGCCTTTCTTTGTGTGGTCTTCATTCCAAAACCATTGTATTGTCCACTTATTAGTTCAGATGGTAGTTTCAATTCCAATTTCTTCCTAATCCAGATATTCATCCCTCACCCTTAAGAACAGCTATTCATTTCTTCCCAGCTACCATTCTTGCCTGTGTTTCTTCCCTGAGCTGGAGGCCACCAAGCTCACTCACCAGATGATTTATTTTTCCCATTAGTTTTACCCTGTCTCAAACATGATCCATAGACTAATTTTCCGTAGTTTGATAGCCATCTTTGGAGGGAAAGATATGGTTTGAGTTTATATTGTATTATTATATAAGTTACCAGTAACAGCAAGCAAAAATCAAGGACTTTGACTTCTTTCCAGCTTATGTAGCCTTTGCTTAGAGGAGAGGTATACACCAACACCGTGAGAGAAACTGCCTGAGGCAGTTACATATGCCTTAAACAGTAGATTTAGTGTATAAGAAGTGGTAAGGGTGACTAATAGTGGAAGCACTGTTAAATACAAGCAGTCATGAACATAATAAAAAGTCCCTTTGGGGTCTTTTGGGGGTAGCGATAAATACAGCAGATGTTAGCAGCTTTAACTAGACTCAGATTTTCTGTCATAGCAGTAGACTACTGGGTACAGAGCTTGAGTCTACAGGCAGGCTTGCTTTTCTTAGTCCCCCTTGCCAACCATTTGGAAGTAATTGGCAGATGCCACCAGAGATCCACACAAAACCCCTCACTGATGCCTTTCTTTCCTGTCACACATTAGGCACAGGTAAAGAAGAAACTCCAGATTGTTTCCTACAGGGAACTTGCCCATTTGTCTGACTGGCAAACTTTAGATGGCCTCCATCACACTTAGGTGAGTTCCTCTTCTCTTGCTGTGCTTTGGAGGACAACTGTTGTGGTATAGATGTAGCAGCCCTGCATCTGGACGTACCCATTCAGGAAACACCATAAGTGGAAGGAAATATTCTGGGCATAGCGCAAAATAATCTTCATATTGCCTTTCCTAGGTGAGACACATTTCAGGCAGCATCACCAATATCCTTCACAGTGTCTGTTTACAGAGCTCTCTGTAAAGAGGATCCCATTTGCATTTCCATGAACACATCATCATCATCATCGCTACTCCTTTCTGTTTGACCCACAGCTCTCCATCCCCTCAGTTTATCCTGTTATTCTTTCACACCAGTTATTCTTTCACTTTGCTTAACTTTCCTTCCTTCAGATCCTTTTTTACAACACATTAGCTACACAAAGAACCTCTTTCTGTTAAGACCTCTAATATTTCAGTTGTCTCTTCACTGCTTAGGCTGTAAGAATACCTGCTAAAACGCATACCACGTGAATATAATGCTGAGGAATGATTCTGTGAGGCACCGAATAAGCTATTTACCCCCCACGGATCAGCAGTTCAGATTCGGGCTGCACGCTCAGGGCAGCCCGACCCACATGAATGCACCGTGTAATCCAGATGGTTTTGGAAATCTAATAATCATTATGTCAGCAGCCACCTCCTTTCTTATCTTGTGATTTTAACTGTGGCTGGCTTGAAGTCACGTGATACTCTAATTAATTACGCCTTCTGCATATGTCACATATCTGCATACAGATATAAGATCTCATCACCAACATAAACAAAACCATAAATCAGTTCACCAAACATAACTGAAGAAATTCAGAGTAGAAAGTTGGAAACATCTTTACAAGTGACTCATAACATTACACAGCTCCTCTGTAGTACTGGAGAGCTTAAATGCTGGAAATTTGCTCTTTCAGACTCCAGAAAGCGAGATGTTTTTTCTTGCACTAAGCAGCAGCAGGGAAGTGATTCATGGCAAAACAAACAAATGAAACGGAGATAAGAAGTGAAAAAGCAGTTCTGAAAATCGGGGCAAATAAAGGAAATTTTTAAAAGGTTACACTGTTTATTAATCGGCACCATAATTTTACCTCAGTCTCTTGCATCTTACAACTTAGTAAATGGTTGGCCACGAATAGGTCAGTAGGCAATAGCGCTCTTATTTTTGCTTGTGCAGCTGTCACTTCCAGGTAAATGGAAGGGACAAACACCTGGGCACAGATATTTGTGCTACCGGTGCCACCAAAAGATTCACAAAAGCTGGTTACCAAGCAACAATTTATGACAAAAATCTAAACAGCATCCTCTTGGTACTCAGCTTTGACAACAGAAGAGTCAGCCCCCACTGCTGTTGTCAGGTCACTCAGGAGACAGTGTGTCTCCTACCACAAGCGTGACTGTGTCGTAAACCGGTTCTCATTAACCGCCTTTCACTTTTTCTGAAGTTGCCTGCTCTTAAGCTGTAAATTGCGTATATTAAGAAGGTAACTCCTACAAAGCACGGATCAGAGAGCGTTAAATGACTAGGTGAATGTTTAAGTGGGCTTCTGGATCTCTTACTGATACCTTGATATTTATTTAATGGACTAGACACTCACACACAATAGTGATAAGTGCCAATTATGGAGCTGAGAGAGAAAGAGTGCTCCGATTGCGCTGGTAACAAGCAAAAAAGGGAAAATCCTATAATGCTTCTGTGAGCAGCACTCTTCATACTGGTGCTGTATTAAACACAAATCTCTTTCTTCTCCAGATAATTTTATTATAAACAGAACATTCTTATTTTTGAGATTGTATTTTTTCTTTTGTTAATTTCCAATGCTAGAACACAATAAATGTAAATACACACGTATATACACATCCAGATCTGTGTACATACATTATATTTTTATATATAGGCTTCAGGTTTTAAGGATACCACTGAGGGCAGAGTTCGGGCCACAATCTGAAGGACGGTATATTGGTCTCTCCTGCTAACAACCAGCAGCAGCAGCAAAATTGCATTAATCCCTCACTCCATGAATCTTCAGAGCATCCTAACTAGATGTGTTGTTTCTAGGTCTTATTCATCTTCCCACCCTGCCGCACGCAGAGTATTTGGCAAGGCATACGTGAGGAACATGGAGAGAAAATGGAGGTGAAGGCTTCCCAGGTCTGCCACCACCACTAGCAACGACAGTCCAAAGAAACAGGTAGATCCTGAACCACTCTTTTTTTTTTCTTAAAAAAAAAAAAAAAAAAAAAAAAAAAAAGTAGGATGTAATCTCAGGGATGCTAAATTAACTTTAGAAGCTTTCTTACAATACTGATTAGACAGATAGTGTGGCTTCAGATGCTTTGCGAGAGCTTTTTTCACCCCCTCCTCCATTTCACCTTATTTAAAATTAACTTACATTCTCACCTATACTTAAGCAGAAACTGTTGCCATGGTAACCCTGGAGGTCTTCTAAATCCAGCACATGATGTAAGCAATACAAACGAGTCCCTATAGAAAGGGATACTGGCACCAGACGCAGCCAGTTCTGCAAGGATTTCATCCGGGGGGAGCAGAGGTAGGAGCAGCCTCTGCTGCTGCTGCCCCCAGAAGGCAGCGGGGCTCTCAGCCGGGAGGCACCCTTCATCCTTCTCCCTTCTCAGCTGTACAAAGAGCAGAAAACTGAGAGTCCAAGGCTCTGTAATGAGCTAGGAAAAAGCTGCCCCCAGAGCTGACCCTGGCACTACTGCATCTGAAAATGTTGACAGAAGCACAAGCCCAGTTAGCTCGGTGGCAGCCCGTGGTAAAGGAGGGAGCACGCTTCACATAATTTTCCTCTATTTTTCCCCCTTTATTGCTCTTTTTGCCCAGCCACCCTGCTTTTAGATGCCTGGCCCCATCATGTTACTCCCACACCGGCAGCATCCTGCTGCCAGCTTGCTGGCCTGCCATGGGCGGTGGTACGTGACTCAAGGGGCAGGTGGCCAAGGCAGCACCATCCTGACTGCCACAGAGCTGGTCACATCCAGGTCCAGAGACACCACCAGGGTGAAGCAGTCTTTGCTGTCATCATCCCATGATTTTGATGCTTGTGGAATGTACCAAATTGTCAGCCCTCTTGGCTAAAATACCCCAATTACCCACACGAGAGCTATAGCACTGGTCCACTCAGTTTCTACAGTCCCTCTGACCCTGCCTGTACATCTTAGCCCTGAAAAGCAGAGTGAAAGGTGGTTCAGTCTCCACAATTCCCTCCAACATTTTCTTCTTTGCTTAGCTCATTAGTGTTTTCATGTAATGAACAACTACTCATAAGACTAGGGTGAGACCACTAAGCCATTTCCCATAGACTGTTTAGCTGCTTTCAGAATAGCAACAATTACTGATTTGGGCTGGAGACAAACCAAAGAGCCCATTCCTTCACATATTGCCCAATGCATCTGCTGAAAATTATTCCACATGGCACACACATAGACAGAAATCCTCTTTTAAAGACTTATTTCCCTCCCATCTATCTGACTTGACTATGTATTCCCAGTCTTTCCAGGATTTTAATTCTCCTCCCTGACTATCTGAATTCCAGGTTTTGTGGAATTTCTGAGCATTGATAAATCCCTACAAAATGTTTCCATTGTTAAATCAACAAGATGAGATCAGAAAAAAAGGAATTTAAAGAACAGATAGTATCCTATGATTATCCTACAAAACAAGGCACGGTTCTATAGATGATAAGGCCAAAACAAAGGCTGTATTTTTCTGTCCTTTTTCTCTTCATATTGAAAAATCTTACAGACTGCCACATCAACAATCCCGGAGTTTACAGCAGGGCTCTTTACAACAAGGATGTCAGAATCTGGCATAGGAATTCAGGGAGGGCAGAAGCTATTTTTGTTAAACTATCATTTGATGTCCTTGTACTATCTTTATCACAGAGTATTGTGAGGATACATATAGCAACATATAGCCTTTTTTGCTAAGAGCTCCCCTGCTTCCTCTGTTGAAAATTTGCTCGTGGTTTTGCCTAAGCAAAGAGTAGAGGAACAGGCTAAATAAAGCTTTTTTTTGGTTGACTTTAAAATAAATGAATAAAATAAACAAGAGCAACAACAGCTACAAAAAACCCCATGGGGTACCAGGTGCCGACTTTCCAGGTTCTGCAGCTCTCGTTTCTACTTCAGTTGCCTCCTCCGGATACTTTAAAATCCACATAGACACACATACTGGACCAGATATTCTCCTACTTTTGATTTCTGGAGATTTCATCTCTGTGGAAGCTCAAAAAACTTATTGCTTCGGCTCACCCTCTGTTAGATTGGCACACCAAGTCACAGCAGAACTGTACTTGTCACTTTTAATTTTCTGGTATTTCAACATTTTTATCTTTTTAAACAATTAGTGACAATGTGCAATAGTTAACTGTGTTCTTCTTAATTTCAAAGTTTATTCTTAATATACCTACCTCCCTATCCACATGTGAACCTCCAGTTTGAGAAGCAGACTGCTGCTGCTGCCTGAACTTCATTGGTGGCTTTTAATTAGATACGGTGACTTTTGAAAGAGTTCCTACTTACTCTGCGTGGTAGCAGGCAGTCATGGGAACTGTCAGACACATGGTTTCCAGTTCTTCAGTATCCCAAACCTTACATAATTTCATTAAAACCAGCAGAAATTAAATAAAAATTGTATCAAATCAGAATGCCACACCTTTCCAACTGCTTTATCCTGGTGTGAGTGACTGCATAATATACCAGTCAATGGGAAATCAGCTTTACATTTTTACCATTTAAGATGAGATTTAAGCAGTCCCCTGGGCTCCTATTAAAGTGGCCCACATAGGAGTAGGGAAGGAGAATGAAACTCTCTGCCTGTGATTCAGGGCTCACCGATCATTTCTTTAGCTTTTTTCTTCAGCCATCTTCACTGACATCCTCCATCCAGAAACTTTAGAAGCCACCAGAAAATTTAACGTATGGCTACAGACAGTTCTGCTATCATGAGAGAACCTGGAGTAGGAGAGAAGGTCATGGGATACTGCCAAGTATGTTCAAGCTGTACTCAATAATCCTGTGACACTAACGTCATCCTGTGCCCTTGTCAAACAGCATTCCTACCTGCACAAACAGATGTGGGAGTTCTGCTCTTGGGATCTGTGCAATCATGCATCCTAATCCCAAACGGGTGTCCAACATGCCATCATTTCTCATCGTGCTACAGTCTTTAAAAGTGTCTCTATCAATTTAATCTCCGGCATGTTTTGCTGGCAACAATAAACCAGAAAATTAACTGCTTTGGAAACTGACTTTCTCTTTAAGGACTAGGTAGCTGCAAGAAGTTTAGTAGCTGAGGCAGGAAATAAGAACTTCTTATCCATAATGCCAAGCTCCAATACCACACCTATTCTAAAAGCCCAGGAAGGATCCTTGCTTTGCTACTGCCTGTACATTATGTCTTCTACATATAAAAGAAGGCAAAATTCCATATATCCACCAAATTCGGGAGAACTAAGCTTTTATTCATATACAGACAAAAGCAGTATGACATACTAGTCAGGGGAGACTGAGAGAAGCACACACAACAAATAGAGTATTCCGGTCCCCGACCCAGCACACGATACTTTCAGATGCCATGTTCACTTACCACTGCATATATATACATATTTAAATTTATATATTTGTGTGTGAGCACGCACACACATATATGTGTACATACATATTCATATATTTCTTCCACTACTTCAAAAGAAATAGCACAATATAAGAAGAAATATTACCTGCAACTGGGAGAGATCAGTTTTTCTGTGGAAGATGGAAGAGCCTGCATGTGAATGAAAGCAGCTGAACCCTTGCTTACCAGCTGAGACACATAAGCCACTATAATGAGTGTGCTGTGAACGACATCAAGGGATAAGGCATTCTGCTTCACAGCTCAGGTGAAAAGCATATATGCAATCAGTTTAAGAGACCAGTTTTACTCTGCAAATGGCCAGTAACTGAACGTGCCCATTGCTGCACATCAGATGAGAAGCAATGCCTTGTGAAGCACAGGTCACTCAGCCATCTTCACCCTCCCATCCGTACACTAAATGAAAGAACTGGCCGTGCTCATTACCAACCTCTTTCCCTAAAATGGCCGGCTACTAAACAAAACAGTTAATCAGATGCAACATTTAGCTTGCTTATTTATAGAACAAACCGTGTCTCATTTAACTATTAGCCTTAGCAGGTATGTCAAATATGGTGAGACATGATGAATCACAGGTCTGGCAAAACCCAAAGCATTTCTCTAGACAAGAAGATGATTTCCTTACTGAAAAAATGAATAAGAACTGATGAAGCTAAAGGTGGTCGAGGTTGGGTTTGCATTTCATTGGTACCTGGGTGACCATTTTTCTAGGCACTTTGTTGAAAAACACTGTCTGGAAAGCAAGAAGAAGAAGAAGATGGTGAGATACGAGGTGTGTTGCATGCTGTGTAACAAGACTGGGCTGTAAATAGATGGGAGGTCCCAACTTACTGCCTCCATGCAGGCTCAGTTGGAACACCAAAGCAGTGGTTGTTGCAGTAGAGTTCTTGAAATCACCTACAGAGTTGGTAAAATAATGTGGGACTTACTTAATGAGCTACTAAATAAGGTATTGCATATCGATCTGACAAGGTAGCTTCAGTTACAAGGAAGATGCACACACAGGCTGCTAAAGTGAGTTTATCAGAGTCTAGTTATAGACTTTCTTTGCCATTTAGGTGGTATTTGAAGTGAAACAGGAATAAAAGCAGTTTCCGAGCCATTTGAAAGAGTATTTCTGACACCTCAGGTCAACTGTCATTTTATTTCCAGGGCAGACACATAACTACTCTATGTGGAACTTATTTAGTAAAAAGTGGACTGGAGCCCTGGACAGGGTGTCCGTGCCTAGTTTCTCATATAGCCTCTGACAGAACAGTGTTGCCATTTTCAAGCCACACAGATAATTTCTTACCTGTGGGCTGGCCTCAGCTGCCTGAATTCCACCAAGATAACAAAAAGCAGGGAACAAATTAACTGCCAATTATTTTTGAAGCTAGCTACAGTCACTTTTAGCATGAATATATTTTTTTTCTTGGCCTAGAACACTTGAAATTAGCAGGTTTTCCTTTTCAGTTAATGGTACAGAAAAGCAAGGTCATTCCTGAGGGAATGTTAAATATTCTTAGGTATTCCAGCAATGTCTCTGTGCTCCAAAGGTGCATGCAAAACCTGGAGCTGAAACCCTATTCCCCAAAACTTCATCCAGCATCAACATTCTGCAACAACGAAACCCTATCAAATATCTTTAGGGATGATCGTACTCCTTTTTCTTCAATTGCTCATGGCTTTTTTCCCAGGCCTTCACTGTGCAGTGACCACCAGCAAGCTTTGACAGAGAAGCACACAACAAGAAGACATTATTACTTATTTTTATACATTTTGATCCAATGTTTCTGTTGGAGCATAAATAATTTCTAAGGAAGACCACTGCTTCAAATATTATTTACACCTCTGTCAGCATACCTCCCTTTTTCGTTAGTATTCCGAACGGAAGAAAAGACAGAAAAGGGAGTATGAATATCAGAAGCAGCCCAGCTATCTATTATGCTATGAAATAAATTCCCTAGGAGAGAACTACAGGTTCCTCACTGGAAACACCTAAGGTGTAGCAGTGAATGCATTAAAAGAGGTGCAGCAGAGAACTATCTTAATCTCACAGATGTGCCAGATGACCTAAAAAGGTTTTATCCTCTAATACACAGGATTCTGTTACATGTATTTCTCTCAGTATTCATCTTCTCTTTCTGATTGCAAATCCCATTCAAATGCACACTTCGCCTGCATAATGCAATGTATAAAATGGCACTAACCAATTATCTTAGCCATTTAATACCTACAGAGTCTGTCCTTTCGGAATGCTATAAACCTATTTTTTTCCCTGGATATTTCATTAGAGTGGAAGTGTCACTATGCTCCTGATGACTTGTACGAAAGAAGAAGACAGAACTGATTGTGAATGTGTTAATTATATTTTAACATTGCAATGCATTTCAGCAAATATTAATAAGACTGAAATTTCAATTATTACATAATGAGTAACACAATGCAGTTTTGCAGTCTCATCCAGGCACATTCCTGAATAATTTAATTTTGAAAATGGTGTAGCACAAAGGGCCTGGATCACAGTGAAATCAAGCAGTAGTGGGAATGTAATAGGGCAAAGAAATCCAAATTATTTATTTCCAACCCCCCCCCCCCGAAATTCAAATGTTCTTCAGTGACAAAAATTAGATTAGGAAATGTAATCTCAGCACAACATCTAATCAAAGAATAGGGCAGAACCAGTCATTTCTTACATTAATATCAGTGGCAAAGCCTGCACTCCAAAAATGTGCAGTTCCAAGTGTTTGACTGATGATGTTTGTTCCCTGATTATTCATCATGTGTTTTAGCTGCTCACTGCTAGATCTTTCTTCACAGTACCTAGTGTGTAAATGGTCATATTTACTACTACAGGATAGCTGGCAAGGAAACGATATGAAAAAACTTGTGGAATACAGAGTGTCTTCAGATTTTTTTTAACGTGATGCAGAGAAAAACAGACATAATTCAAAAATATTTGTGGAAAAAAAAAAAAAAAAGAAATTGTTTCTCATGTCCTCCTGTCTCCTTAGCCCAAATGCACGTATGCCCAGAGTTTACTGAAAATCAGACAGACACAGGATTTGAAGGAAGCACTCCCACGCCTGCAAAAAAATCCCATGCCGGCTACTGCAAGGTGAAGGAACGTGATCTCCTGACACCAGCCCCTCTTGTCTCCCACCCTTTTATCTCCCTGTCTGCTCCCTCATCAGTCTCCTTTCACTGCCCTCTGCAGCTAAAAAACTACCTTGCCAACAAAGGGATGAACTGCACTTGTCCAAAACATTTCATTTTTGGCAAACTGGCGTTTTATGACAACAGTGAATAGCCACGTAGCTCTAGGCTGGACACCCTGGCAGAGCCTGGGACACTAGAAATGTAAGGGTGCAGGAAGCCTGGCCAGGGAACACTCTGGTAAGGCTTCTTACTAACTTTCAATGGACTGCCACATCCTCACAAGCGTGTCTCAGAGGGAAGGAGCGAGGATGGTGACCCTGCTGCTACACACACATCAGAGAATAAAANTATTTTATTTTATTTTATTTTATTTTATTTTATTTTATTTTATTTTATTATTTTTTTTAAATCTAGCCTGGATTCCCACTGCTATGAGAAGGAGCATAGATGCAGGAGCCAGATGGAGCAAACAATGGTGCCTTACAAATGCCACTACCACAGGGAAAGGCACGCAGGCACTCGCACACGCAAATAAAGCAAAGGGAGGGAACGCCAGCCTCAAGTGAGAAGAAATAAGGTTGCTCTGGGCAGGAGGGCTGGGGAAGGGAACAGATTGCTGCTCTGCTTCTTGCACCTGAGCGCCCTGCCAAATTGTCACTCAGGCCAGAAGTGGCAGCATAACTGCAGCCAGTTAATCCCTGCCAAGCCATCCGCAGCCAGCCTGAAGGGAGCCAACATGACCTCCCGCTCACCCCACACGCCGGCCAGCTTCCAGGTAGCCAATGTCATCAGGAAAGGGTTGCTTCTCTGCATGTGCTTTTGTCTTTCTGGCTGAAAAATGCCCCTCCGTGTTTTGGTGACGTGAGCCGAGCCATGGGGAAACAAACATTGGTACTGCGGGTTTTTCAGTTGTTATTACTGCTGACTGCAAAAAATAAAACTCAGTCCTTTTAAAGCATACGCCAGTTCTGAAATGCTGGCAGGGAACCTGCAATGCGCGCTGAATGAATGCTGAGACCACCGGCAGTATTATTTCTTTAACCAGGTAACCGTATTCTCCTCAGCTCTTTCCTACCTGCTTACTGCAGGCTTCCACACCACATGAAGAAATGCTCATTCCCAAACTCTGACAGAGAAGAGGTCACGAGTCTTAGTGCACATATTTGCCCCCATGAGTATTTGCTGACAAAGCCATCACTGTGAAAGCGCGTTCTGGGTGCAAGCTATAGACGCAGAAATAATGCAATGTGGAGCCATCTAGTCATACACACCAAGTTGTTCATTATGGTTAATTTTACGGTTATGGGGTTTTTTTATGCTTATTATCCTTAATTTAGGCAAAGCTGAAGTGCTTCACTGAGTTAAACCCCAAGACTTGGAAGGCACTAACTGCGTTTGAGATCACATTGTGTAAGATGAACATATCTTCTTACTCCCCTGTGAAACACCACTAGGTTAACGAACAGAAAACAGCAACAGAAATGACTTTATAGAAAAATGGAAGTTTCCTGTCTAATAGCGTTACTGAAAGCAGGATATACCCGTGCTTATGCTTGTGAAAAATAAACTCCATTGAAATGATTTCCACCTCCCCGGCTCTTTTGCTACATGGCCTACAAACCCTCCTTCTGCACCTCCTTCACTTCCCCTTCATTTTGCCCTGTAACGTGATGAAAGGAGCACTTATTAAGTTGATACTTCTTTGACACCATATGTGCAATTTACACCAAAAAAGGTTTTGGCTAAAAACAGAGACATCTACTTCATGCTTCTTTCACAGTCACCAGAAGCATAGACTTAGGTTTCTTAAAAGTAAAAGAAATTAAATAAATCCAAAAACTATGTATCTCTCTTTCCCAGAATGAGTCCCAGAGATAAATCTTTTTTTTAAAAAAAAAAAGGTTACACTACACTCTTTGTCAGTAATGCTGCATATAACGTCATTCTAAAACAAATGTTTTCTTTCTTCACAGTGCCTTTTAAAAAATGATAATTTGATGCACAGAGACAAAACTGGGGTGGGGCTGGGGGAAAGATTCCTGGCTCAAGTTTTATGGAGTTAGAAAAATTCCAACTTTGCCAAGCAAAAGAGCAAGAGGAGAGGATTCGTGCCAAGTGTAGAGGACTATCTTCCAGAACCATGAGCACAGCTCTGGTGACTGCAGTGCAAGCCTGCATTGTTCTGGGGAAATGCATTAGACACAAAGGAAATTTTCTCCTGACAGAGCAGCAGGGTTTCTTTTTTTTCCTCTCCACCCCACCTCCCCCCCACTTTCTTTTATTTAAAGGACCTTATTTTTAAATGTCACAAAATACTGGGCAATGGCAGCTTTCTTTGGTCATCAGCCATGCAAGTGAAAAGCTGCTATAGCTGTACTAGTTTGCAGTCCCATATAGAAACATCACAAGAGCCGTGTTATCAAGTGTTGTACAATGAACACATTTCTTCAAATCCAAGTAATGAATTATGGGCCTGGATGAGTAGAAATACACTTTTTTGTAAAAAAAAAAAAAAAAAATGCTTTCAGCATAGGTTTGGCCAACCTAACTAGAGCTAAGATTTTTCAAGTCCCTCAGGGGACCCCAGTACCAAGCTTTCAGGTGTTTATGTTGCAAGCAGTTTACCTGCATACATCCCTAAACTCAGTGCAGTCCAAGCAGATACTAGCATTTCTTTATGACCTGGGGGACAAATGGCAGGTATTGTCTTTGCTCACAAAGTTTAAGCAAAAGGATGTAGTGATTTTTCCAATGACAACATAGTGCTGTTCACAGGGTAGGAGCGACGTTCAGATTGAGAGCGGTTCCACAGAAAATGCTGCATTGGACTTAATTTATATATAGGTACAAACTAAAAAACAAGCATTTCCCACCAACGATGTAATTATTTTCGATTACGGGTGTGCTATACCTATGCATGAACTAATTCTATGCTAGAGTAGTCCAGGCAAAAGTTCAGTTTTGAAGGACTGTGTCATATTTCTTTTTGCAACATAGCAAATTGTTA
The DNA here is from genome assembly GCA_013398815.1 of Ibidorhyncha struthersii. NCBI lineage: Eukaryota > Metazoa > Chordata > Aves > Charadriiformes > Charadriidae > Ibidorhyncha > Ibidorhyncha struthersii. The sequence continues at coordinate 162,713 of VZSZ01010361.1, forward strand.
CCCACTGCAAGCAAAAAGGGGGCTATCCATCCTCCTCTCCTGACATGCAGAAACCAAACAGTTCGCTAGGAATCAGCTCAGAATAGCAGTTATTACGGTTATCATTCTGACAACAGTTACATATTTGTGCTTATATATGTGACTTTCGGGCAGAACAAGAAGCAACACCGCAGTGCAAGGACATAACCTCATATCATCAACGTCCATGAGAACTGTAGAAGGGCCTGACATTGTTCTTAAGCGGTCTGTGAACGTATGAAAGATGGAAACCTGAATCCAATGTTTGAATGAGGAGCTGAACTGTTTTGCTTAAGAGTGGGAGGAGTGTCCCTTCAGAGAAAGGGCTTCACTTAGTTAAGATCTCACTGATTTTATAGGCATCTTGTATCATCATGCAAAAATATCCTTATTGCTGCAGTCTTTTTCCACACTTCAACTAGTCCAATATGGTCCTCCCTAGATAACCCACTTTTCAGAAACTTCTCTCCCAACTCCTAATTCTCACTTTCACCCACAGACATCCTGCAAATCTAGAGCTGGGCAAGAAATGGAAACTGTAGCTTGAGAGAAACTGCTTATTTCAAAAAATACTGTTGTATCATTTAGAACTGCAATTCAGAAGTGTAAGAGCTTGCACACAGAGGAAAATATATATATATTTTTTAAAAAAATAATTATTGTTTTAGAAAAGAGGAAATTGAATCCTCCAAAAACCAATCCTTCAAAAATCCTCTACCTCCCACTTCTCCAAGTGACCTCAGGCCTGTTATAAAAACAGTGAGTTTTCCTCAGTATAGTGAACAGTCTCTGGAAACCTGATTAACACGTGTGCATTTCTTTATCAAAACCCTGACAGTTTTGAAGTGGCAAATTATTAACAAGAATTAAACCTGCAGGAAAGGAAGACCTCAGTTTCAATCTGGGACCATATTTAATCCATCTGTCCATTTATAGCCTTCTCATTCTCTAACACATCCTCCTCCTGTGTGGTTAGGAAAACGGGATACTGACAGTTGTGTCAGCACCAGCGGTTTGACTCTTATTAGGTTTACTGCTGAGTTAAACAGCAGTTGTGTTCCCTTTGTGGTCACGTCCCTAGCTCACCTTGGCCTAGTTTAGCTTGCCAACATTAAGTCTGGCGGTAGCCCCAGCAAGGTAATTAATTTCACACTCGTGATATGCTTTATACCACAGCTCTTACAGGCTAATGTTGTTCCAAAGTTGTGTGTCATGTTATGTCCTTACGTGTCCCTGAAAAGAGCATGCAACACAAAAGAGTGATCTGAGGGCAGACAGGTCAGTGTTTACTAACTCAAAATTAACTACAAAACTAAGCACTTGCATGGTAGTGTATGTACACACGTGTCAAATGGCTGGCTGGAGAGAGAGAGAGATTCAATAATCACGCCGCCGTATAATTAGCCAGCTCAACTCTGTTATATATTGCATCTTTCTTTTATCTTTGACGGGCTATAAATCCATCTGCCTCCGGACTAATTCTCACTTCCCAAACCACACTTCCCAGGAGACCAAGACATGCTATGAAATAACTTCCCAAAACACATTTTTCCTCCATCTCTGTGTAATTTCATATTCTGCTCCCATGAAGACACAAATCTAGTCATGCACTGGGCTGATATCTTATAAGCCCCAGATCCGCACCCTCTGTTCAGGCAGAAAGGGGTTGGTCGCAGCTTCCCAATGGGAATCAAAAAGTAGCTGTCACATCTGCAGTTATTCAGAATCAAACTCATATTTGGTTGCATTGGAAAATCCTCAATGAGGGAGATGCTTATTCATGAGCAGCAGAAAGGAATGCAGGAAGCAATATCAATAAGATTACATCTGTTTGCACACACTACAGCTGCAGAAAATCCTTAGGCCCAGAGATTTTTAGGCAAGACGGGACTATTGAGAACAACTTGTCTGACCTCCTGCATCATGTTGATTTTCACCCAGTAATTCCTGTAACCAAGCCCAACGTTTCACAGTTAAACTAGAATATAACGTTAATAAAGGTCTGTAACTTCGATGAAACGTTTCTAAAGCATGGAGAGCCTACTGCATTTCTCGGTAATCCATCTCACTGATTAATTACCTTCACTGTCACATTTTTATGCTTTACTTGCAATTACATTTTTGGTGCTCTCTTTGTACATAGGAAGAGAGTGAAATTGGAGCTGCATTTTTTAACCTGGCATTGGATCACTGGAGCAATTTCACAGATGCTATACAACAAAGGGAACATCACCTCCATAGTCCTGCTCATGACTCCAGCTCTCAGCAGTCAAAGGCCTGTACTCACACTTTCTATGAAGTCTATGAATATTTGGGGCCAGAGGCTGTGTTGCTTCTATGAATATTTGGGGCCAGAGGCTGTGTTGCTAGCACTTGTATGATCTGAGAGGTGCTATCACAAAACAAATCATCATTACATCCAATCTTTCTGCCCATGGTGTTACACTGTGCTTAATGTGCATCTCTTTGCCCATAATCAGAGGTACACATTTAACAGATTTGGTTCAGTACATATGGTCTACATTTGTTTGTTTCTAACTTCGTGGTCTTTCAATTGGCTACATTAAAAAACATAGCATCTGACTGGAACCACATGGCTCAAGTGCTATTGATTTTTCTGTATGTCACATAGCTAAACCCTTCAAACCCTCCAGAACCAGCTTGTTGCAAGCCTAGAGGTCATAGCAGATTTGTCAGCTTTTGTAGAGGTTTGGGTTTTTTTTAAGGAAGTTGGAGTAATCTTGAGAAAAACTTCAATCAGCTCCTACTATACTTGTGCTGCTTGTGTAAATTCTGCAGTATCGGTGATTTTGCAAATGATTTGCCTTGAGATCAAGTGAAATATAATACTTGGAGCCTTATTTTTGATTTAGAACTATTCAAAGATAGAGCTGCCTGAATGCATCTGTTTAGGTGAACTTCTCTCTTGTGTCGCATTATGAGGTTTAACATGTTTAACAGTATAACTGAAAAGACACAAGCACTGCAATATACAGCACTGCCTAAGAGCTGTGCAGCCACTCATGGGACCACAGAGCTCTGACAGCCATTTCGTGACATTTAGAAAAGGCATTCTGCCACACACAGAGTCACTCTGGGAATGCCAGTACACTCAAAAAGATTAGGGGGTTCTTTGTATTTCACCTTTGTACTCATGCTCCTACTAATCTTACTGTCATTGAGCCTCACAGGTAAAAGCTGATGGGGAAAGTAAGTGTTCTTTAGGAGGCTGTCCCTTCTGCTATGGTTGTGAATTTGGATTAAGTGTGCAAAAATACATCCTTGGAATATGTAAGAGGTCAAACTGCCTGGGGGCCCATGGCAAAAGCTCCCTCACCTTTCACTCTTTAAGATGAGCTTTACTTGCATCATCCTACTATATATATTAAAAAAAACCCAATTTCCTACAATTCTTGCCCTAAAGAATTAGAAAAATAGTTGAATTTCCCTTTGTACTGCCTGTATACTCAAAAGAGTTTGTGGGCAGCTGTCAGTCAAGTGGGTATTGCTCCCTGGCTATCCACTCTTTTGCTGATCTCATTAGTCAGTTTCATTGACAAGAGAGTGTATTTCGGTTATGTTTATTTTGGAGAATTGTAATTGCTATTAAAATTCCAAAGATAAGTAAGTTCATCATTTTCCCTAGTGTCACTGAGACATTTAAACAATAGCAGTGATTAATTTAAACTGAAAAATAAGTTGTGGTTCCTTGTAAAACCAAATGGCCTTTCCTCCCATTTAAAGTCATTAATTATCTTAGTCATTTGTAAATTCCTTGCGGAGCCTGGAATATTATGATCAACCTGTTGCTATTCAGAGAATCTGTCTGTTTCTCCAGCCATTTTCTTGTGTCAAATTCAGCTCACGCTGACTGCAGCATGCGACATGCCCCATGCCCAAGGAAGAACTCTATCCATTCTTCAGCAGTTGGCATATCCCACAGGTAAACAGATTTTAAAATCCTGCTGTATATAACTGTTTACAAATCAGTCTTTACTACTATTCACTTTATGTGCATCAGGACCACTTATTTTGCAAGTTTATAGAGAGGTTTCCAGAGGGATGAAATTTTATCCAGGGAGGAGAATTTATGAGTTATTCCAGCATCTCTTTGTGTTTTCTGATACTACCTATTACGCTGATGGCATCTGCACATTGTCCGATACATCCATCTCTCAGAAGCAACAATAATAATAAAAAAATCTCACCTGATTATAAATCCAAGTGAACTACAGGAAAGAAAACCCTTTAGAAATAGTGTTCAAATGGTGATGGTGGTGGTGTTCTGTGACATAAATTTCAAAAGCAATGCACTTCATTCTAATATATTGAAAGGAAAGAAAAGTAGTCTGCATGAGGCAGATTAAACTGATTAGTCAAAGATAAGGAAATGATAGAACCAGTAAGAAAAGACGTGAAACGGAAGTTATTTTCAAATGGAGATCATGTAATGCTTTCAGTTATCTTATATAAAAGACAGACATCTATACGTACTGGAATTCTTATGGAGACTGGTAAAAAGTCTTCTCCCCACACTGGAGGAACTACAGTAACTTGGTTTGGAAAATTATATCACATGTTTATCTTAGTGATATTATCCCATCTCTGTGGCCAGAGTTAAACCAAAGGACAGAAGGGGTGAAATCCTCTGGAAACAAATGACAAACATAAACAGGCAAAGATAAAACAGCTTAGGTGAACAGCTTCAAAGGGTTTATCTTCAAAGGACTTGGCTGGGCCACCAGTTTGGAAAAAGCTGTCCACCTAGATATGAAAATGGTTCTCTATTATGATGCACAGGATGAGAAGTTACTTAACTATTATAGAGCCTCAAGCCAGAGAAGAGTAAATTACCAACAAGAATGTTAATGACAGCGGTGCATCATGCTGTAAGAGATGGGAAAAGAGAGAAAAAGAAGGTCCAGCAATGAAGACTGTTTAATTCATCCCAGAGATGGAGGTAAGAAGGCTTTGTAATGCACCAAACCTTTCGAGAAAAGAAGAAACATACAGAAAGGCTTTTATTATTATAACTCCTTGATATATATCCTTCCTAACTCCAGATAAATGAAAATATACTATGCTATCTAAAAGAAGAGTGTTTTGCAGCTATTCGCTCTACTTGCTAATCCCACCTTGCCCAGAGAGCAAGGATTTTCAGACTCAAAATGCATCTATAACTGTTGCAAGGCAGACATCTTGGGGAATGGAGAACACCACCATGTGCCTCACTCTCAAGAAATCCAGTCTAGTGTGTTTGAACCTGGGGCTTCACCATGAGTGAGGGAATGAAATTTAGGACTATCCCCAAAGTGCGTATTCAGGAACAGTTGAAAGGAGTGGAACATTGGTGGTTTGCTTGGTAAATGCAACACCAAGATGGTATATGTTAAGACAGAAAGCATGTTACGTATTCCTTCTCAATACCCAGACAGAGTTCTTTCCTTCCCACATTACAAGATTAAATCAATGAAAAAAATGTGAGAAAAACGTGTGGGGCCATATCCAAATGCTTGAAACATGCTTGCAAGTCCTATTTGTCATAATTCACGCAAGCCTGCAAGGTCACTGTTTTGTAGGTGTCTAGAACACATCTCTTGTAGGCGTTTTCTCCTCGAATCAGATGGCCAACATAAGCAAGGCAAGCTGTCAGGCATGCACTTGCCTTTNCATACCTCTACCCACAAACCTTTTCTTACTTATTTGTCCTTAAATGGCACCATTGGCCCTACTGCCAGCCTGCTTTGTCATGGTGTCCTAAAGAAGCCGCACAGAGCTACTGGAATCAGGGAAAGTGTCTACAAGGAAACTGATTCCTCTTTCAGAGATTAAGGCCACCATCAAAACAGGACCATAAACCATTACAGAATACCTATACCACATAAAAGGAGAAGGCTGTATAAAGTGGTGTGGGTATAAACCTTTTGGCCCTTTAAAGTGCAGCAATGGATTAAATCCGCTTACCAATATTTGTAAGACAATCATATAAATACTTTTCTTACAGAGATGAATGATGAAAACAAGGAAATTCCTTGCATCTTGAGTCATTCATTACACACCACACCACGTGAGTGCATATGTGTTGAAGGCATTAGCACACATTCACACCTGTTCTGTGATGGTGCTCAGGATGTTCTTCAGGGTGACTTTTACTGTTACAGCAATATGTGACAAAACCATGCAGCCTTTATATTGCCTTCCAAACCTTTATATCACCTTCCAAACCTTTATATTGCCTTCCACATTGTCACATTAGAGATTAAATGGGACTAGAGAGAAAGAAAAATTCTCAGTGTCTGCAGTGTCCACAGATTCCTGTGCCAAGCTCCTTTTTAATCAGTTTCAATAACTAGATACTAGCACTGGTCACAACACCCAGGTTAGAAGATGGTAACTACCAGGTTTCATTGTATTAGCTGGGCAGTCACTAAAACTAAGGATGCTGTTCATATCTTTCAGCATCCTCACAAAAGTGTTTTGTTTACTTTGGTTATGTCAACTCCCCGTTCTGAACAGGCTACTGCTCTCTTAAATAAACAAATTATATACACACCCTGTGACACGGGGGGGGGAAGAAAAGGTTTTATACCAAAAGGGAAGTAATAAAAAGAATGTGTCAAAGATGACTTCAGCGTGGATGTAGGAGTATATCTGGCGGACAAAAGCCACACATGAGATAAGCAAAATGCTGAGGGTTTGGGCCTGGAGCCAGAAAAAGCCTTGGTGGATGTATCTTTTTTCAATAATGAACTCCCACCAGAGCCTACACTTTATGAGCCTGACACATCTAAATTACGTTCAGCAACATTTAAATGTTGAAATAATAGGATAAATTCAAACCAATTAGAGAGCATATGGAATATTGCCTTCCTAATGGTATGCATAAGCATCTTCTGTCAGTTTTATCACATTAAAGACCCCAAGTGCTGGCAGTGATCAGATCTGTGGTGATAAATGGGCACAGGGGTATGAGCAGAGTTGCATGTGATCTTTGAGGTAGGCCTAACACAGGAGAAGGAATCTGCATTGCAGTTGGAGGCTTCTCCCTTTGTTTCAAGGAAGCAGGGAAATCAGACCGAATTCTCAGCCCAGTCAAAAACCAATGTTTTGCCAGGTCGATGCCTTGGAAGGGGCACATTTTTCTTTTGTCATCTGAGCATTGCTGTCCCAAGATGAACGCCCCAAAGAACACCCCAATTAACCTTCAAGTGACAATGGAAGGCTTTTCTCCATTCTTGCTGCACAAAATAAAAATAGTAAAAAAAAATTTCATCTTTAAGCAGGAATAGAGACATTGAAACAGAAGGAAAAAGGGTATATAAAATTATTTAAAATAACATAAAGCAGAAACAAAGCACCAGCAAAATCACCACTAGCTTGAGGCAGACACCCAGCATGAAGAAATTTTGCCTAAATTGCTGAAGTTTGGCAAAATCACAAGCAACTGGAAAAAGGGATGTGTTGCTATCTTTGTGTTTGACAATTATAGATTTTTAAAAAATCATCACAGCTGCAGAAGTCTTTTGTATGCTTTGGTTGGTTCTCCAGGGATTTATTAGTACTGTTTTGTTCATGTTAAATCAATCCAAGGCTTTTAAGACCCTTGAACATGAAGTGTGAGATTCTCAGACTTTGGAGTGTGAGAGTTTGGCGTTTCAGCCCCAAGGACTGCAGTGAAATTAAATTAGGGTAGGTCAGGCTGTAAATAGAATCACAGTATCATAGAATAGTTTGCGTTCAAAGGAAACTTTAAAGGTCATCTAGTCCAGCCCCCACTGTAATAAGCATGGACATCTTCAACTAGATCAGGTTGCTCAGAGCCCCATCCAACCTGACCTTGAATGTTTCCAGGGATCACAGAATCACAGAATCACAGAATAATCAGGATTGGAAGGGACCTCTGGAGATCATCTAGTCCAACCCCCCCGCCAGAGCAGGGTCACCTACAACAGGTTGCACAGGACAGCGTCCAGGCGGGTTTTGAATGTCTCCAGAGTGGGAGACTCCACCACCTCTCTGGGCAGCCTGTTCCAGTGCTCCACCACCCTCAAAGTAAAGAAGTTCCTCCTCATGTTAAGATGGAACTTCCTATGTTCAAGCTTGTGCCCATTACCCCTCGTCCTATCAATGGGCACCACTGAAAAAAGACTGCTCCCATCCCCCTGGCATCCTCCCTTCAAGTATTTGAAAGCATTAACAAGATCCCCCCTCAATCTTCTTTTCTCCAGACTAAAGAGACCCAAATCCCTCAGCCTCTCCTCATATGAAAGATGTTCCAATCCCCTAATCATCTTTGTAGCCCTTTGCTGGACCCTCTCCAGCAGATCCCTGTCCTTCTTGAACTGGGGAGCCCAGAACTGGACGCAGTATTCCAGATGCGGCCTCACCAGGGCAGAATAGAGGGGGAGGATGACCTCCCTCGACCTGCTGGCCACACTCCTTTTGATGCACCCCAGGATGCCATTGGCCCTCTTGGCCGCCAGGGCACATTGCTGGGCATCTACCACCTCTCTGGGCAACCTGTGCCAGTGTTTCACCAGCATCAGTGTAAAAAAATTTCTTCCTTATATCTAGTCTAACTTAAAGCCATTACCACGTGTCCTGCTGCAACAGGCCCTGATAAAAACTTCGTCCCCACCTTTCCTGTAGGTCCTCTTTAAGTACTGAAATGCTGCAGTAAGGTCTCCCTGGAGCCTTCTCTTCTTCAGACTGAACAATCCCAACTCTCTCAGCTGCCCAGATGAGGATCTGGTGTGTGCACCTGTTTTAACCAGTGGAAAATGCCCTGTCTATAGCTTCGATTCAAGGCGCACTGTACCAGTGGAAATGCTTCCAGGGGTTCTTTGAGTCTCTCCTGTTACCTGCCTGCTGCAAAGACACTCAGCAGCATACTGAGGTGCTGCCTTAGGTACAGTGCCAGCGCTGCCTCAGCCCCAAAGCCCATCTGGTGAGAAGGTGCACCCCCACCCCAGAGAAAAGGCCCTCGTTCTCTGGAAATCCTTAGCTGCTGAAGTACCCCCTCAAGCACCAGTAAAATATTCTGGCCCACATTGGTCCTGGCCTAGGAAAGCTGCATGCATAGCCCCCAGCAGCATGGACTAGAAAAACATGTTCCAAGTCAAGCATGTAGACCTACCAAGAAACCATGCATCTTTTCCTCAACAGTGGCATTAGCAGAACAGCTTGAAATATTTAGGATCCTGGCACAGATATGACACGAGACTATTTAACCAGCCTACAAATCACTTAAAAGGCAGCCAGTAATAAGAATGCAATTCCCCTGCTAATCTTTAGTTTGCTCTTTTACAATATACTTTCCACCTGTGTTCCTTCATCTCCATCTCTCTTTTTACTTCTCATCACTTTTAGGAAGTACCTTCTCCAAAATGCAATTCAGGTCCAGGGATTTAAGTAAATGCAGGCTGGAAACTCTTGGAATTTAGTTTTTTTTTCACTAGTCACACAATACTTGGCATTTTATTTTTGCTCCTGGAGGCACCCAATTAAATGATCCATTCAGTTTTAATTTAAACACATTAACTTAACCAATTTTTGAAAATCTCATGATTGGCAGGAGCCTAGCTTTTCAACATCTGTGATTACCATTGTTCTACACTATTACATCTGGTCAAAAGGAAAATTTAAGAGTATTTAATGAAAACTATTTTTCCTGCAGTCTATATGCTTGGAAAGTATCACTAGATCTGTTTCATGTTCTGAGAAGTAACACTACAATGCGATTTAATACCAGCCCTTTCGGTCCCTGAATGATACAAAAGCCATCTTCTATTTACGTATGTCACCTGGCTTCCTCACTTTGCCAAAGAATAAGTGCACAATCAGCCATGTAACTTTCCCTCATATTGTTTCGCCAATACCTCGCCCTTGCGTACCAGGCACATTTGCTCCAGAAGCAATCTTCCACTGCTTCCAAAGCCTCACTCCTACTTATGGCAGTAGGGTCTAAGCACAAGGCTGAGACGTTGAAGTTCTGCAGGAGGCAAAGCAGCTAGATACCTAGAATACCACTGAACTTATGCCACCACGACCTGCCTTTAAATACCCTTTTTCCTAATATTAGAAGGTGATGATTAAGCTCACTGATGGCTAGTCACAACACAATGTAATGCAAACAATAAAGTACTTTCTGTTCATAACTTTAATTTCAATACCCAACAAAAAGTTTGGTACAGGCTGAGGGATCAGGAGACTCAACACATAACAAGCAAAGCTTATTTCTCTTGATCAAATTGCAGTACTGCTCTCATAAAAGGCTATGATGTTAGAGGTTTCAGAGTGACCCATCTCTTCCTTCCTCAGGTCTTTATGTGGATTCAAGATTTTGTCTCTTGCATTTATTTTAATGCTTTGGTTGGAGGAATAGGACAGGGATTTCCAACCTCAAATTGTAGCTATCAGATAAACATAAGTTAAAAGTTAAAGAAGAAAAACATCTTTTGCAGCAACATGAGGAATGGGGACAGATGAAAAACGTGCAGATTCACTTAAAAGAGCAAAATTAATAATTATCACACTATTTCCTTTAATCTCTGTGTGTTGAAAAGCAAACAAAGCATGTTATTTTCACACATCAGAATTTGTTTTTACTGCAGCTACCAACAACAGTTGTTGATGGAAAAGGGGGCAAAATAAGGTGACTTTAAAAGCATTCCTTATTAAAGAACTATGTAAAAGTTACCAGGGCATAAAACTGGAATAATGGCCTGCCGTAAACTCTACCTTCAGACTTTCGATAGTAAAATTTGATGAGAGTAATACATCTAAATCCTAAAGCAACAGAGACCAGTCCCTTTGTCTTCACTCACTCAGAAAAAAAAGAAAACAAACCCCATAACCTAGCTGTGCTCGTACCTTCTGCCACGTGAAAGTGAAATTTCAGAAAATCAGGATGATACTATAACCACACAGGGAATAAAATCACTAACTTTACACCTGTTGCCCTAACACAAAGACAGCAAATGAAACTTTCACCCCTTCTTCCATGCATTCAAGTTTCACGGCCACCCAGCTGCACACTGTGGAGCCTCACCAATCTCTATTGCATCTGTAAAAGCTACTGCCACAGAAATATGGTGGAAGGACACACCTCCTCAGATAGTATGTTTTCCTCTGAGAGATGCCATTCTGGCAAAAGGCAAACCCAAAGAAAGTGTCCTGCCAGCCAGCGCTGAGCACGGACGGCACTGAGCACTGGACTGAGAGGCAGAGCAGCAGATCTGCAGCATCAGTGTAGCTGAATTTTTGTCCCCCCCTTAAACCACTCTGGTTTTGCCCCGGTGCGTGCCAACCCTCCTATAACCTCGCAGGAGGTAGGACATGCGGATTTCCTGGATGCATCTATTTTTTCAGTCCCTTATATCAGCACAAAAAGAACCACGCTGTCAGAAGTGGAGCAGCTGGAGCAAGCACAGATACAGCAACCTGCAGAATCGTTATCGGGAAACAAAGCAGTCCAAAGAATCCCTCCAGACTCAGATTTTTGACCCCAGAAGACTGTAGCTGCATATTAACTTTTGCACTACTCTACTTTTCAAGCACTCGCTCAGGGTGACTCTCCAGTGTGAAAGGTGACAGCAGGGTGGCTGGGGTGCCACACAACCTGTTAGATGTCTGCTTCGCTGTATCCCTGTGACCAACAGGGATTGTGCCGCGCAAGCCTACGCACAGAGGCACAGTTCTCTACCCAGAATTTGGGATGAACACACCTGACATTTGACATGTACACCTCGGGTCTCCCACCTACTTCCCAGAGAAAACATGCAGGAGATCCTTTGAGAAAGCTGCAGCCCAGTGAATAAAGGAGATTTAATCACCCAGCTGCTCCCTTTTTGACTCTTCTCACTTCTACCTGAGTGCTACACCGTGCCCCAAGGCACTCCTCTCCTCCCTCCCATGCCAGCACCTGAGATCTGTGCTTGCCAGGGAAACAGGGCCGTGGAGACCTGACTCTTCCTGACATGGAAAGGAGCTGTGCCGTTGTGCAGGTTGCCTGCTCCACCTCCATGCCTGCGGAGGCAGGGACAGCATTTACACTGTTTTGCAAAGCGCTGCCACACCATGTTGTTACTTTACAATGTGCAATCATCAAACAGTTTGTTCAATTCCTTCTTGATTAAATTCAGCTTCATTAAACCTAAGTAACGACTCTGTTTTGTTTTAATAGCAAACATATTTCCATTCTAAGTGTCTTTCTGAATATCTTCTTCCCCTTTTAGACCTTTCTGTGACCTCTGAGCATATTCATGTCCCATCCCATTTTTAATTTCCCTTCTCATTCTTTTTCTTTCCATGCAGGCAGCTTCCTCCCCATGAACTTTGTTGAAGCATCTCTCTGATTCCTGCCTTTCAGTATCTCCAGGGGTCTGATTGTGCATGCAGCCCTTGAAGCTGAATCAAACAGGCACCTTTGTCCTGAGATGATGGAAAGTTAGCTGCTTTGATTCCTGTTGCTATTGCGTGCAGTGGATAAAAGTGGTAATGCTTAGACAAATCAGACATTTTCCTGGTGATTGTGTAACTCTGCTCAGGTTCCATTTTTACACAAACATGATCTTTCTGCACAGACTACCTACATCACTGAATTACCATTCCTTCAATACATTAATTTGCATTTAGTATGCAGTGCACGCACAAATAGGCTGCAGTGTAAAAAAGTAGGAAGAGACATCGAAATAAAAACCTACAGGTACCTAAAACAGGCAGAGGAACCCAAAGTAACAGCAGCTTCAGCTCTCCTCGCTGAGTCAACAGACACTGAGCACAAAGGTGAGCCAGGAATGGTACCCCCCTAATTGTCTTTCAGAGATTCCCGCACTCTCCCCATGCACCTCACTCCTCTGCCCTGGGCGAGCCTTCACAGACAGCCCGTGTGAGAAATGGCTGCTTTTAAACAGCTGCAGGCTTTAGTAAGGAAAGGCGTTTTCAATGAACAGATCTCTGCCAGAACAGGAGAGAACATCGGAGTAAATGGAAACCAAAGGCATGGCAGTCCAGCGTGCCAGCTATGCATGGGTGGAAGCAGCGAAGCTCTGCCCTCCTTTTCACTCATCAGCACAACTTTCGTTTCTGTTTCGCTTAGAGAATGTCCTTGAATTCTAGTTCCATGTGTGTTTACACCATGGGAAAACAGGGAAGCTTATTTTAAAGCTATTTTAAAGGGATTTTTTTATTAGTGACACTTCAAGCCAACAGGGGTCTGCTTTCTGTTTTGGATTGCATATATAATCTGAAGGGGATTAATGTGGTGCTGATTGCTAGGCTAAACTGGATCAAAAAATGTTAGAGCATAATGTACCCTATCTAATGTTTAATAATAGCTGTAGTTTTAGAGTTATCATACTTCTGATGTTTTAGACTTTTTATTCACTTTAGTAGCAATATAATCATTCTGTGTTACAATTGCTCCTATTTTACCTTGAATGACTTTTGGAAAAGCAGGAGCTTTTGCAACAGTATGTCAGGCTCCAAAGCAAGGAGCTTGTGAAGACTTGCAGCAAATTTTGACCAGAACCGACAGGGCTGCTACTCTGTATAATTTCCGTACGCTAGAGCAATTTTGTTGCTGGCATTGTGGGTTTTATTTGTAGGTGAAATAAAGAAAATAACTTTGTTTGGTGAATAGTTATTAAAGAATGAAATAATCTGCATAGAAACCAGAGGGAAGATTTATTTTCACAAAGCTGGATCATTTAATGAGTTGGCTTACAGCGCAATTCTGCAAGCCTATATTAGCAAAGAGACAGGGAGAGCAATCTAGGGGCTGAGAGGTATATCAACCAGTGAGTGTGTGGGTGGGAACTTCTTAAACTCAAATTGCTCTTGATGGAAAAATGTCTTGCAGTTATCCCATAGGTGAGCATGACTGATACAGCTGAGAAGCTGGGAAGTGCAAGGCAAGATGAAGGGGATTCTAAAAATTTTTTTTTTAATCATGGCTGATCAGGTAGTTCTAATCATTAGATTTCAGCTTGACATGATAGCAGACAGAACAGACCTCAAATCTGAAGAGCAAGTATTTACCATTGAAAAGTCAATTCCTCTGTCACTAGCTCTGGCAATAGTATCACTATAATTATGAGTTTAATATCTGAAATTCGTTGATTTCATATTTGCATGCATGTATGCTAACTAAAATTAATTAATTTTAATTGCATACACCAATTACAACATCAGGCTCATTTTCCAACATATTATTCCTCGCTGATTACATATCCTCTAAGATTGCTTTAATTTTTCATTTTGTGCTTTAAAGTCAAAGAATAATATGTATTTCTAATTAAGCTCACTTACATATCTCACTGCTGATTAAATCACTGTTTAATATTTTATAACACAAGCCACCTTTAATTTCCCCCACTAAGAGCAAAAGCCTTGCAAACTCTTTTCTTCTCTCGGTTTCACTGACCTTGCCATTGCTGTGTCGCTACAGGCAGATTTCTTCCATCTTCACAGCAGAATGCCAATGAAGCGCCTTGTTGACAGATATTCCTCCCCGGGGAGGGAAGGCAAGCACCTTACTGACCACAGGACCTGCTCTGAAGAGATCAGCAACCTGCCACCATCACTAGGAGAAAAGAAACGGACATTCAGGAGAGGTTTTTAGCAGTGTCTTAGGGGATCGCAGGTCTTGCTGACAGTCTCTGGAGCTGACACATTTCAAACCTTTCAGGGGATCCTGGAAGTCTGCTGTTGATACCCACCAAAGGCCAAACGCTGAGAAATGGAAAGGGAAAGGGGATTCTCCTCTCTCTCCCAAACAGGACAGCAGAGTGAAACTTGCCAGTCAGTCCTGAGCCAGGACTGCATTAGTATGTCCAAAGTCTTAGCAGATACTGGTAGAAAATCTTAAAGACAAGTGCCAAAACTGCTTCTACTTGCCCATGTGCATTGCACAACTTGGGCTGTACAAGCTAAACAGTCTCATTTCTAGAACATCGCTCCTGGGGTAGGAGAAAAGAAGGTAAACCAGATTAAACCCTTAATAAATTTGACTTCTTAACAACTGAAAGAAAAATAAAGTCCCTAGTACCGCAGGACTTGACACAAACAGCACTGAAATTAATGGGGAATCTTCTGATCATGTCCTTAGGAGCATGATTAATCCCATATACAATGGATACACTCATTTGTTGTCAGTGGGATAGATTTAGGAAGACCAGTACTGATTTGGGCTCTGAATGAAACCAGAGCATTCCCAGTGTCTGTGTTTGCATGCACAGCACTTTTTTTTTTTTTTTTTGTCTAGTTATTAAAAAAGAGTAACCTTTACCTGAATTACTTGTTAAACTATTCCTTTGCAGCCGGTAACTCTTTATTAGCATCTAATTAATTAGCTAGAGACTCATTGGCCCAGATTCCTCACACCTAACTCTTGGCATGTCAGCAAAGTGCTGGATCCCTCCCAGAGTCAAGAGAAGGAGAGAGGAGTCTCCAGAGCGTGGTTCATACCCTCTGAGCTCTGAATTCTACTCTCCACTGACTACCAAAGCTTTAGCTGATGCTCACCATCTAAAACTAGTTAAGTGTACCATTGTGATAATGTCAGGTCAGAGAAGAGAAACAATCAAATTGAAGCAGGACACTACAGCTGAAAAAGTTTCTCTCAAAACCACTGAGTCAACTGGGGAAAAAATCACAATGAGAATACTTTGCATGCTAAGTTTCTCAACCAAATAAAACAAAAAAGTAGATATTGGGACACATGTTTGGTGGTACCAAAACAGGAAGACAGAATAAAAGGAAAAAAATACTGTCCAAACCCTTAAAAAACTGACGTTTGAGGGAAAACAGAAGACACACAGAAGAAAAATTGGGACAGAAATAAAAAGAGAGGGAAAACCCCAGAAAAGAAAAACAGCAGAAAGGAATAATATTTTTTTTTTAAGATCCCTGTCTCCCATCTCTCAAAAATAAATAAGTCAGTTATATTCACTTTTCTTCTCAAAACTGGATGAACATTCAGGTTGTGTTAGAGATGTAGGTAAATAACTGTTGCTGTGTCCAGTAGGTTAGTGCAATCCTTCCAAGGAAAAAAATATACACCATCTAAACTAAGAATGATGAGCCAGCAGGCTTTCTCAGAAAATACATAGGGAAAAAAAAAAAAAACAGAGAGGAGGGTATCTGGTGTTTGAAGCTATATCGTAGAAGCTAGCTCAAGTCCCTTCTATAGGTCCCTCTGTAAGTTTATTCAATTTGTCACCATCTAAAGATACTGAAATTAGAAAGAGAGAGGAGCCTAAATTCAGGCATTAGTTGGTCTGTCACACTTTATCAGCTGTGAAATGGGGCTCATATTCCTTTACTTCCTTCAGAGTAATATCATAAGGATATATATTAAATATACAGGTCATCTCAGATACTATAGTAGAGGAGACAACATTGCATTTAAAATAGAGAAAAATAATAGTACCAATTGCTCAAGTTTTCCTTGGATTCATTTCCTTCTAGATATTAAGTTAGGAGATAGATAGATAGATAGATAGATAAGAATTATATTTATATGTTTATCTTTACACGTCTGAGTGAATGCTGTCCGTATATTTCGGCATGCAGTTTCTTTGACTGTATGGTTGCCTAGGTCAGTGGGCTAACTCAGAAGATAATATTCAGTAGGATTGGCTTAATCTTTCTTTAGTCTAAAAAGTAAGCACCTACACACAGCTAGCTGGTTAGACTGCTTCTGTTGTCAATGGAAACAGTTGCTCAAGCGGTCAATTTATCCTCAGTATCTTAGACAACAGTCTTCTACAAATGCCAATTGAGACACTGCATTGACTACAGTAAGCCTAGAAGCCTTTTTTTGGCAAAACACCTAAGGTTTAAATGCTAAAGTCAGGTAAAATAAATCCCATGCCCCTGGGAAGAAATGACCAGTTGATCCAGAGTGTAACCTTGAGGAGACGAGAGGAATATTTCTTAGAAGAGACAGCATCCAAGCAGAATACAGAGACATCTGAAGGTGCTGATGACTATTTCCAAAGCAATGCCAATGCCCACGGCTGCATTTTTTTTAATCTGAAGAATCAAATTCTTCCCAGTGAACCAAAAAGAGACCCTGAAAATGGCCCATGTTATTTTATAGCATGAGATGGCAAACAGTTTGAGGGAAGCAGAAGATGGCCTCTGCTGTTTGTATTTCTCTTTCATGAGTAGAATCAATACCAGAGTAGGGAACAGCATAGCTGATCCTGTGATCATATCCCACATGCACGGGAGGCTCACTGCAATAAAAGGATTGTTAATAACCAATATTGATTCACCTTTCCCTAATGCATGGACAAAAATGTCGTCAATAAGCTGGTCAACAGCCTGAAGCATTGAGCCTTATAATAGTCTACTATGCCAACAATAAAACAGTATTCATTTATTTATTCAAACATCAAATCAGTTGCATGTAATCGTCCGAGAGATGAATGAATTTAAAGCAACAAGGGTACAATTTACAGGGAAACTTCTTTTGTGGGTGTCACACCCATGTTGCTCCTCAGCATGGTGTTGGCTTTAGACATTTCTGAGCTGTTTTCACCTGGCTCTTCACCTCCACCCATCTTTGCTGTTCCATTATCCTTTCAGTCCTAAGAGTGAGCATTTCAATTTTATTTTTTCTTTCTTTTACTGGGCTATTAACAGCAAAGCAGTGTATCACGGCAGTTATGAAAGGTTTTTCATTTTTGCTGCATTGAGGGTGATATGAATGTGGAAAAGTATTTCAAGATAGAAACAATTCGCCTAAGAGCCTTTCCCACTCTGTTTGTTTCTCTCATTAAAATAAGTGATCATCCAGGGGAGTGGAACAGAGTTACCCACGAAAGCCTGTAGACCTCTCCTAGGTGAAAACTTTACTAACAGGGACTAGATAACATTTTGCAATTAAATGGCACATAAAGGCAAGGCAAGCAGAAAACATGAAAGTCTTGTACTATCTCATTCCTAAAACTACATTCATATGAATAATAACATTGTATAAGTACAATCCTATGAACCTTCCAATGTAATTGCTATTTGTTTAATTTATTAAAAAATCTGAATGTACTACTCTGGGAAGTTGAAGTGCTTTGGGGAAGAGGTTGAAATGCTTCTTTTCTACATTTTAAACCCATTATAAGTTTTGCTTTCTGTCTGTATGTTTATGCAACATTCATTACCATAGTTTCCAAGCATGTGTTTATGATTAGCTGTCTTTTTTTTTTTTTTAGTGAGAACTTGACGCTGGGTTCAAGCCAGGAAATTTAGATAGAGAGCAATCCTCCAAATATTAACTCATTGTAAATTACAGAATTTCAGTTCCTCCCCATAAGACAATTTGAGGACTTTGATGTAACTTGGATCTGGGGAAAGAAAAGCTGGTTTTTTGAACTCCTCATGTGCAGGAGTTGTTTTTTAGAGATGGCTTTTTTCTCCATAGAGCTTCAGACATCAATGAAGGTGACAGAGAAATGTCCATTTCATGGAATATGCATGGCTGTATAAATAATAAATAAAAGTACTCAGCAGCATGGCATACATGAGTCATACACACAAAGTAACCTCACTAGCAAGCTAAAAATAACATTCCAGCAAAATTCTGAACAGAAATTTGAACAACAGGATTGCTTTACCCTTGCTCAGGTACACAGAGCCAATAGAAAAACTTTAAAATGATCTGAATGTCCAAAGAATCCAAAGAATTCTTCTAAGAAAAGCAGCCCAGCCAAAATGGCAACATGGAGTTCAGAAGCTGACGTCTCTCAGAAGTTTCAGACCAAATCTATTAGTTTGAGATGAGCTATTTGCTGCCTATTTCATCTCCCAGTAGCCATTCTAAAAAAATACCACCGTGCATCTGAAGCCAGCCTGGATCCTCCCTCTCTGCTACATGACCATCAGTAAATAACATTTGTGCAGAACTAATTAGGTCTGTTATCATATCTTAGTAGTTCCACTGTCATCAATGTATATATTGAACTCGTGCAACACCACTGATTTGGATATGGTCTCTTGAGGCTATCTGATGTATCATTTTAATTAAAACTCAATAAACACTTCTAATGATAAAGATACACAGAGAGGAAGAGAATCAAGATATCAAGATCTCTTCGTGGAGCAGTGCCACTTCTGGAGGATGAACAAGAGTAAAACAAGCAGCAGAGACATATTTTTCCCACTGAAATCAACAGAGAAAACTCTGAACACACATATGGAGTAGATCTGATAAGTTAAAAGGTGACACTTTAGCATTGTCACTTTTCAGAATGGAACCAAACTTTCAAAGAATATGTCCTAAGTTGTATTCAAGAAATATTCTGGAGTGGTTAACACATTTATTTCATACTAGAAATGTATTCTATGCCCATGGTTTATGACTTAAATAAGAAAGAGAAAAAATAAATCATTACATTTTATACTCTTACAAATGTATGGAGTCAAAAATGGAAAATTCAGACTGTAATGATCTCAAGCATCCTCCAAAAATGCCAAAGCTCCCTGCCCTTGGGAAGACACCAAAGCTCTTTCCTTTTCCACCTTGTTTTCCTCCAAACGTGCAGAGATTTTTGTTAGCTGCCACCAGTAGGACTACTTAATTAGAAGCAAGGTTTAGTTCCCTTAACAAAAAAAAAAACAAAAAAAAAGATATAATCACTACAGCAGTTATTAAACAGAAGCTTTGGTGAAAATGCCTAGAGGAGGCATTGCAAAGATCAGAGGCAGCTAAGCCTTATATTTAGTGATAGACAGTTTGATTAACTAAGTTTTCACATTGTGTTGCTCCTTTTTGTTATTGCAAGAGAGGACAATTTCAATGTTGCTCTCAAATGGCACTGTCCTTTCTTTTCCAAGAATAACTTTGCCCAGCATCCTTCATCCTGTCTGATAACCCTCTGAGTCCCAATGCATCACTGTTTGGCACATAACCTCTCATTTAGATTGCCGTAAGCAAGTACATTTGGGTTTCTGGGTTACCACAAGCTTGATTATTTTCAGTGTTTGGGTTACACAGTTATACACAGAGGTTGCTTTCATCCCTTTTTCTCTCTCTGGGTTGAGAACTCCATATTTAATAGCCTTCACAAATGGGGATATACCAGTCTGTGCCCAAGACTCTAAAAGGCAACTGTCAAAATCCATATATAATTATCGCTCAAAAGTGAAAGAAAATTACTTAGATGGAGCTTTCCAAAACATTCTTCCTGTGAACACAGAAAAGTCCAAAGATTCTGCTTAAGAGGAGTTGTTATTGGGTTTTTGGAAAAGACACAGGCTTTGGACACATTTCTCCTAATCTGTTACTATAATACTTTACCCATTGAACTACACACAAATGCTGGTGTATAACACGTTTACCTGTGGACTGGATATTCTCAGTTGTAACATTCACTTCCTTAAGCATTTTCAAAGTCATTACCAGTTCCTCCCAGAAAACCTTTTTAAAATACAAGGAGAAAGTCAGACAGATTTGACCTTGATGAAAATATTGCTTATTATTTTTTCAGGTATCTCCATATTACATCTTATTATTGTACACAGTGGGTTCTGTAGAAAGATATTTGTTCTATAAAAATGTACTTTAGAGTTTCTAGTCTTTTATCTCCTTCAAAGGACAAGTTTATTTCCTGGTATATTTTTGAAAATACTCATTAAGGGGAGCTCTGTGGGGCTCAGGCAGAGGCTTTTCAAACTTCAAGCAAAGAGGAAAGACTGTTTTTCCATCATTTGTATCCTTTCAATAATTTAAGAAAAAGAAGGAAAGAAGCTGAGGCTTCAGATTTTCAACAGAGAGATTGAATAATTATGTCACATCAGATCCTATACATTAGTGTTGAAGGAGGGGTCCTACCACAGCATTTAGCAGGAGTAACACAGGTCATATTAGAACTCAGTAGTTATATCTTCTTTAAAATTACTGCTTCAGAAACAGTAAGGGACAACTGAAGTCTCTTAGACTTGTTTTGGATAAGTGAGAAAATTCAGTGTCTGGCAAGAAAAGGGACACCTGTCATTTGCTGGAAAATTGGAGCATGCAAAGCATAGCCTCAAAGTTTAGCTTTTTTTTTATTTTATTTTCTCTACAAAATATCACTCAATCCCACAAGCCTCATTGAACTGTAATACTATAGTACCTACTTGGTAGGCTCCCTTTCCCTGGAAATCATGGTGTTTACCACGATAAGTATACATAAGAATCAACACAAAGCAAATGCTGTCACATGAAAATTAATGAACAGTGGTGGAACAAAAGGAGTGTTTGTTAGTTTTAAAAACCAAAAGTAAGACATTGAGATGTCTCTGCTCATGAGAGAAGATGAAAAAAAAAAAAAGATTATCCTTGTATTTGAACTCTGCTGGACTCTAAGTACACTTCCTCCCCATGGGGATCAAATTTAAATTCAGATAGATACTTCCAAGTGCGGGATTCCTATCCACTTCCTATCTGACTTCACAACTGAGAGTTTCTCCATTCCCAGCCCTTCATAACATCACTTCTGCACTACCTTCTTTTTCATCTGCCTGCTGTATCTCCCTCTTCTTTGTGCCTCCCAGTGTACTGGAGTCTCGGCACCTTGTACCTCCTGTCCCACTGTGTTGCAGGAAAGCCTTGTCTGCGGAGACCTTCGAAAAGATGCGGCCTGATGGAGATGTTTCAATGCTTTGCTGCATTGCACAGGAAGAAGTTGCCCAGCCAAAATGAAGAGAAGTACCCAAGCAGTCTTTGCACACTTAGCCTTTGTGCATGTGAGCACTGCCTTTTTCTAGACTGCTTTGCTCACCGCTAGCACGGTAAAATGGAAGGCAACAGGATGAAATTTAATTAATTCTCAGAATCCATATCTAGTACTTTGCACAATACTCAGCTCTGAAAAAATCCAGTACACAGAGGAAGTCACAATAAAGAGCAAAAGGGAGATTTTTAGAGGCACCAAACAGGAATGCCCAATACAGATCTGAAAATTATTTTTACTTCCTCGTTAGAGGTGCTCCACATACAATTGCCTGACTAAATGTAGAAACCAAAATATTGCAACAGACTCATGCAGAAACCTTATAAGACCTGGGGTTTGGGTTTAGGGTTGACTCTCTGCTTCAAAATGCAAAACTAGACTGGAAATCTTATGAGGGAAGCTACCCAGTTTATGAGGCTTCTTCTGTGAATCTCAACTGAAACAAGGAAAAGAAAGGTAAGGGAAAAATGCATGGTAAACATGTAAAAAAAACAATTTCACAATCTGGAAAGTATATGTTTCCAGCTTTTTTCTAAAAACAAAATTCAGGGATCATACAAGTAAACTTTATCTTCCCAGCTCTAGTACTACAGAAAGTCAATTTAAAAACAGATCATATTTAACTTAAAAATCCCAAACAACTATGATGAATATTGTATACTACAATTAAAAAAAGACAACACGTTCCTTCAAAAGGATACTATTGAGCTATATAAAATCCTGATGGGAAAACTCAGATCCTTTGTAAATTCATAAACTATCCATGAATAACAAAACAAATGAAGTTCTGATAAGTCAGCATCAGGCATTACAAGGATCAATAGTTCCTTAACACAGAAAATACCGCAGTTATGATATGGAAATTACCAAAGAAATACTAGAATCTGCTTGAATGAGGGATGGGGGCTGCAGCTGGGCTGCGAGGCTATGGAGAAAATACCACCAGCCTCCTTAACTTATCAAAACCATGTCTACTAAATGTTGCCCAATAAATACACGCAGCTGTTCAGCCCAGTTTGTTTCTTATCAATGGGAGGCTTTGCCTCCTGGACCTCCTGTTACCAGATTCACCTGAAATAACACGGGGCTGCTCAGGTGCCTCTGGTCCCTGAATCAACACCGAAGTTGAAGCAGGCTCCTGGCAGTCAGAAAAGCAACATCGGAAGTCTAGAAAGTGATCCCCAAAGTTACCGAAAAGGATCGGTACACTGCCTCCACCTCCACAACCAACCTTTCTCAGAGCGATGGAGCCCTGTGTCCGAAGGAGTCAGTGGGCTTTGCTCAATTGTGATTGGAGAAGGAAAAAGAGAAAAGAGAGCGAGGGAGAACCTCAGCACTACTTCTCTGCCTGCAAAATCCTTCAACTGAAGGGCATGGATTACTAAAAGCTAAGATTAATGAAATATCCTTTTTTTTTCTATTTTAGCATTTGAATGAGACCCCATTAGAGCAGGTGCTGAGTGAGCGGCACAAATTACCATAACCTTGAAGAAAGAGCTTATCTTTGGTTCAGCATTTAGGAATGTAGGCCAGTCCTTAATGTACAGATGAAGATCCCTCATGCTTAATAACAATTTACATGATGAATTCATCAACTTTAATGTTCACAGCATCAATGCTTTGAAGTGGTAAACTTTTACAGCAATCACTTAAGCATGGCGGGAAACAAAATAACATACTGCAACAGCTCTAAAGGTAAAAACTGAAGTGTTTTTATAAATTCACACGAGACCACGCTGACTCTTGAGGGATATTTCAGTGCCTGGGCAGCTTCATGTCCTAGGTGTTTGAGGTGACAAAATCCAGGCTCTCCAAATAGCCAATTAATAACTTCCTGAGGAAAGTGGGAAGCAGCCTCATATATATTTTATTGTGCGACAGATTTAATAGTGACTCCAAAGACCCAGCCTGACTTTAAAAATTGCCCTGACACTGACATGTCCTCTTAAGAGTTGAACAACATGCAGTGCAGGGGTTAATATCACTCTGCCACCCTAATTCCTGATTCATTTCTGTATAAAATGCTATTGTTATCAACAATTAGACTGAGCATCATGGTGCAGAAAGGCTGTAAACTAAAATGGTTTTGTCTAAAGATTTCTTTTAATGACCCAGTAAAATCAATTGAGTACCATACAGGTCAGCATTACATGATTTGGCAGAAATGTTAAACCTGAGTAAAAAATTCCCATGGAAACAAGAACCAAAGTTGTTTTGCAAGCAATGCATTTTTCTTACTGCAGGCATAATAGCTACCCTCAGGGTTTAGAGATTTTAGTTGATTGAGAAAAGGAGAAGTAAGAAGAATAAAGAGAGAGAGTCACTTATGCTTTTGCCTTAAAGAACAAGATTAATGATGTGCGGTGAACAATGAAATGAAAACATTCAGTTTGGTCCAAAATGCTACTTATTAGCTAGCAGAGTTAGGCAAAAGTGTGATAATTTTCAAGATTTCAAAGAGGGTGAAAAGTGAAAATATCCAATATTTTTAATGGTGTTTTTCCTTTATTTTGGACCAATTAAACCATTTCATTTTGCTACTTTCACATGTTTTCATTTGGACATGTTATTTTCTATTGTAACATGATTTTAAACACAGGTTTTACAGACTCGTACTTCTTCCTTTCCATAGAACTTTCATCTAATGTTTAATTTTTCAAATATTAAGTGGGACACTTCAGCAACCTAGAAACAACTTTTTTTTGTTTTTAAAATAAGAAGGAAATTTTGTTAGAACTTATTTACTCTTTCATAGTGTTGCAGCTAGAAAAAAAAAAAAGTTTTTTTTTAAAACACAAAGCCTACAGCTGAAAAATTTTTGAGGCAATCTGTAGTAGATCATGACACAAATAAGACACGTGCCACCACAATAGCTTATATCACATTGACTACATAGAAACCTTACCACCCATTTACTGGATTTGTTGAAGTCTTTTGCAAATCCAGCTGTATTACACTGATTTTTATCTGATCTCCCTCTTCCATAACATTCTTGTGAAGAGAAGAAAGCTCTTATGGCTTTATTTATATTTTCCATGCTTTCCACTTAGAGAGGACAAATATTTGAATCCCATCAGTACAGCAAATAATCTCTTTGCTATTTGTGGATATACTGCCACCTACTAGCATACCAGGTGTTTTGTGAGAGGGAAGAAAAGAATAATAAACTTAATAAAGTTGCTTCACTAAATTGAAAACCATTCATAAGAGGATTCATTCCTTCTGAAGAACTTAAGACTAAAGAGAACTTTGTATATATAATGTATGCCTACACTTTTAAATCAAGAAAAAAGGGCGTTCAGAATTTAGACTAACTATGGCTATAGGGAACAGGCCAAGGATACATCTTCATCCATGTTCAGTCTCCAACAAAAAACAGATGCCCAAGGAAGACTGTAAAGCACAGGGCACATGTAGATGAAACACTCCTTGAATACTCTCCCAGCTTTGAGACACTTAAAGATCATAATTTCTATTTTCTTCTTTTTAGCTTTTTAAGCTCTACAGACAGAACCCCAAGATCTCACTGTGATTTCTAAGGATCACCTCAGAACAAGTAATTTTATATGTAAGGCTAGGATTGTGTTTTCTCTATACATTGCTTTACACTTACATTGAATTTCATATACCATTTTAACCTAGTCAGTCTCATAAGGCCCTCCTGCAATTCTTTTACCAGTAAGTTTTCTTTTTTGTTGCCTTGTATGCTTTAGTATAATTAGCAAAATTAATCATAACATTGTTCAGTACCTTTTTTGGGTCATTTAGATATATGCTCAATAGCACAGTTCCCTGCAGAACCTCACTGGTAACTTCTCTACAAAAGCAGCAGCGATTTGCACCTAATGTGTTACCTATCTTGTAGCAATTTATATAAAAGGAAAAACATAAAACATTCCCTGTTATTTCACAGCTTCTTAATTTCCTCTTTTTTTTTTTTTGGGGGGGTGGGGGCAGGGGATGGACCTTGTTAACTGCCTTTTGGAAATCCAAGTCGTGTTCCAGTGTTCTGAGTGAAGTACATCAACTGGAGCTCCCTGTCCATGTAGCTGTTGATGTGAAAGTTTGTGAGACAGATCTGGGTTTTACTTATTTGTATTTTAATGAAGACAAGCTCACAGCTCTCAAGTGAACCACAGATCATGTATTCATTATGATATTTTCTTTTGTTTTACCTGGTATAGACATCATGTTTACCAACTTGTAGTTCCCATAATCTCTTTCTGGAACCCATTAAAAGCCCTTAAAAACTCTTAAAGACGGGCATCACATTCGCCACCTTCCAGGCCTCTGGTAGTTTTAGACAAAAGCCTACATAGTGCAAGCTCACAATTCTGCTATTTGATTCCTGACTTCCATTAGCACTTTCAGGTCACTGCCTGGTCTTGGCTCCTTGTCACTTCTTACTTTGACAATTTGTTCCACAACCTCTTCTTACAGACATTTCAATTCCAGACAACAGCCCCTGATGTGTCCCTGACCAAGATGGGTTTGTCTCTGCGTGCTCTGCCTCCATGCACACTAAAGGTGAATTCATTTTGCAGCTGCCTTGTGCTTTTAAAAGATAGTTTCCTAAGGATCTATGTAAACTGGAGAAGGTCCCACTGGAATCAGTGAATCCTTATATAAAGCTGTATACCTACAAACCAAAACCCAGTTTGGCCTCCAGAATTATGGGGTTTGCTGCTCACAAGATATATAGGATTGCTGTATCGCATAAGAGTTTGTATCCATGTAGACCACACTCTGCCTCCCACAGCATCAATTCCATTTGTTTCAGGTGTAAATAAGACCTAAATTGAAGATAGCTGCATGAGGAGCAGAGAGGCACAGGAAGGGAGAGGAGGCAAAATCACCAATATTGTGTAACTGTGGGTATTTTTAGCTGCTATACTGATAATCAAATCCCTTTTAAAACTTTTGGAGTTCTTGACCTCCCTGACTCGCAGTGCCAATTAATTCCACAGATCACTTCTTGAATAAAAATGTGACTGATGGCCAGAAGCGTTACTAAGCAGAATACTCCCATCAGCTATAATTCAATAGGTACAATCCTGCTGTTTAACCATTAACATCATCTCTATTTCTATTACACAGCTATGTGGCACCAACATTTCTCTAAAGCAAGGCTAAAATACAAAGGACAGACTTTTGAACATGACTTCTTAGAATATTTAGCTGGAAATCCCTGGTTCCTTCTAGCGCCTGCAGATCTCAGTACTCCTTTTTACTTTCCTTTTTTTTCCCCCTAAATCTGACTTTGCCTTCCCACAGGTGATACATTTCATCCTAGTTTTATTCATTCTGCTTTTTTACAATCCATTAGCTTGCTTTCTGTCAGTTATCAACTGACTTTCTACAC
This sequence comes from Ibidorhyncha struthersii, assembly GCA_013398815.1. Lineage (NCBI taxonomy): Eukaryota > Metazoa > Chordata > Aves > Charadriiformes > Charadriidae > Ibidorhyncha > Ibidorhyncha struthersii. The sequence goes on from VZSZ01010361.1 coordinate 189,812, forward strand.
CTCTTACTGTACAAGTCAGCGCAGAGGAAATTTTACCAAAATCTCTAAAAAATGGACACATACATAACTGTAAAGGAATGAATATGGTCTCTAAGGGAAAGCACCATTTGAGGAATACTTTTGTAAAGACCAGAATTTGACCAAGCTGATACTATAATATAGATATAGCTGCTATCTTGTGACTTTTAATACAGAAATGAGCACATGAATTAATTTACTTGATCATACTGGTTCAATCTAAGGATACCTGCAATAATTTACATAATTCCTATCTCCTCTCTTTCTGTAGGCAATTTGGGACAATGTGTAATGCTTTTAATCAGTCTTTTATTAGTATCCTAAAAATGAAATCTTCCAAAAACAGGTTGTGAAGCAATATAAACTCATGTACAATTAGCTCAGTTTAAAAATGTTTTCTCCTAATGGGATTATGTTCTGTAAATGATCTTGTTGCTATGGCAACTACCACAAAAACCGCACCATGTTTTCAGCTCAATAGCAACTATTGCACCTGTGTACCAGCCTTTCTTTCTGCGGTTTATGTTTTTGCTTTTCAGACATTAGCATGGAAGTAAAAAGCAGAAAAACTGTGACCTAGAAAAGTTCAGGCATTGTTTCATCTACTCTTGCAGGTAGTATCAGCAATAGCCAGCAATCAACAATTCTGTGTGGCCATGTACTTATCTATAAAAAAAAAAAAAAAAAAAAAGAAAAAATCAAATGAAAACCCTCTCTCAAGGTTTCTCTTACCACTCAAGCCAAGGAGGCATCAAAGAACACGGTATCATCTCCTTCTCCTATATTCTCTTGAGACCCAATGCTGGAATGACACAAGGGAGTAAGGAACTATTTTTAATAGTATCCACAGTAAGATGAGGTAAAAATGGCTCCTTTTTACTTGTAAATGTGTTACTGAGTTGCATTCAGAGTCAGATACACTGACTTAAGTGACAGAAGTGAATGTCAAGCTCAAGAAGGAAATGTGGGTGAGCAGAAAACAGAAGCTACACAGTAAAAGTGGAATTTACCACTAGAGATGATCATGTAGAAAACCCCCGAAACATGCAAGTCTGTTTCCCCACCCAACTTTTTCATTATACCCTCACCAAAAAGTAAAAAGCCACAACCAACTTTCGTTCCCTCCTGAAGGAAGAGAGGATGCTGCATTTACAATTCTGAGGGGCAGTCAGACACAACAATGACAGATGCCGAATCTGAACACAGATAAGATTGGGTTCTGTTCCTCCAGCACCCATTAACATTTCTGCCTTATCAAAAGCTTATAATTCACATACCACCTCTTTGGGAAAATTATGTCCTTTGTTTTTGCAGAAGAGCCAACATAAATCAACATGCTATTTGCAAACTGAAGACACTAGACAAGGGGTACACAAATTCTTCAAAAGGCATCCTGTGCAAAGCAAGGACAAAAACAGAGTCCGATGGAAGTCTGAAGAGGAAAGCTTTGCTGGGCAAAGAAGAATGACTAGACTATTCAGAGAAGAATAGGGAAAAATGCATTACCATGTGTTCCCCAGTAGAATACCGCATGAGTATCAGAGAACCGATAGATTCAGTCCAGTTAAAAAAGAGATTTTATCTATTGGTGTTGAGAGCCTAGAAGTAATAGCCTATTACCAATACTACCTTTCAGCTACAGTCACACCGGAGCATAATTTCTTCATACACAACGTACTCTTTCCCCCATCTCCACAGTCACCACTGAAACACCAGGAGCGTGGGGAAGGAGCCCTTTCAGACAGGCAGTCAGGAAATCAATGCAAGAAGTCTGTCTTCTGCTATACTTGTTCCATACTTCTTTCCCTGAGCTGTACCACATAGCGAGGTGGTTTTGTTCCCAGTTTCTTCAGTGAATAGATCCAAAGGCTGGAAAGACTCACTATGAAATAAACCTTTTGGAACATGGGCTCTCAGGGATGCCCAAACTGCCCAACAAACACTTTAGTATCAGTATTTCTTGGGTCAGGCTGTTATTATTTCAGTGTTAATGGGCACAAGCTTGAACATAGGAAGTTCCATCTTAACATGAGGAGGAACTTCTTTACTTTGAGGGTGGTGGAGCACTGGCACAGGCTGCCCAGAGAGGTGGTGGAGTCTCCCACTCTGGAGACATTCAAAACGCAACTGGACGCTGTCCTGTGCAACCTGCTGTAGGTCCCCTGCTCTGGCAGGGGGGTTGGACTAGATGATCTCCAGAGGTCCCTTCCAACCCGGACTATTCTGTGATTCTGTGATTCTGTTACTACCTTCCTATTCTTTTTAATAAGTGGTTAGAAAAGTTGAAACATCTTCATTTTATGGATTTGGATTGAACAATGATGTTTAGTTTAGTTTAGACTCTACCTCAGACCTACTTCATCATTTGGAGGACTTCACACATCTGTGTCGTTGTGTCCTCTCCTGTTTGGGCTACGAGCTTTTCTGGGTACCTGTGTTTCTATTTTGCATGGCATGATAAGATCCTAGGCACACGTGGGACCTCCACATACTATTGATATAAATATTAACCGATATGTTTGGATTTTTAGGAAGTGTTTCCAGGCTCACGGGGCTAATTTGTTCTTCTGTATGAAGAGTTACAAAACCCAGCCATCCTTCCATTTCTTTTATATCATTCAGATTCTGCTGCTGTACTGCACAGAGTATATTCCCTTTGTCACAAACAGAAACAAACTGTTTTTACCACTTTTCCTCAAGCAGCAAAGTCCCTCAACTTGAATACAGAGAATTAAACGCTACCACCAAAAAGGAACAAGGATGAAAAGAAGAGATACATGAAAAACTATTGTTTGGTTCACTTCTATTCTTGTCAAGCTGATGCAAAAGATGCCTCCTGTTACCTGGAATATTATCTATTTTTTCTCACTGTATGTGAGAAGTAAAGCAAAGAACAGTCCTAAACTAAAATCTCAGACTTGAGTAGCCTGAGCTTTCCATAGTTTTTCATCTGCTGACTGAGGACCAGTGTTAAATTGTTAAAAAATGTATACTTATTATGAAATGACAGCTATAGTGTATGGAAGTAGCCACCCACTTTGGCATACTAGTCAGATACAGGCAAAATTATCAAATGATAGTATAAGGAGGTGAACATTTTTTTCTTGTAAAACTTGAATCCTATTGATTACCCTACACTTTTGTATACTAATATAGAATAATTGCATGAGACAACAAAATATTCAGGCACACAATCCACTGATATATGAGCAATGGTCATTATCTCTACGGTGACATTCATTAAGACAGACACAAAAAGATTTGTTGCCAGGGATTATTGCTCAGTCATTTCCAAGGTTTTTAGACAATGGCAAATGGGGGATGTTTCCTGACTGTCGACTTTTGCCCAAGAAATGAAAGAGGAAAAAAAAATAAAGAGCAGTTCAGGATGAAGTAAAATGCTACATGCCGAGGTCATTAAGTTTTCATTCTGTGCATTAAACATTAATGAATAAACTAGAATGTAAACAGTGATGAATAGAAGAAAAATTGTTTTGTTTTAGCAAATTTTATTTAATAATCAGACAGGATATTTTGTTTCTGAAATATTTAATTTAGAGGTTCTTGATAGTCTCTGAAGTTATCAAATACTAAATGCTAATTAGATCATAAGACTTAACTAGCTGGACTGAAATGCCAAAAAAGTAAAGGTTATTTAATCTTCAAAGCAATAACAGTTCAAGTCTGAAGAGAGCTCTTATATACTTTGCTCAAGCTAAAACAAACTGTAGTGATTCTTGAATACAAAAGCATTGCAAGATCAATATTCACAGTCATGCAAGTATCAGAAAACCTAGGCTTTACTCCAGGCATTTCCCAGGACATACGCAAAAACCCTCAGCTCATTGCTCAGTCCTGACCTACTCCCAGATTTTGTACATATTAAAGAACACAAGTTGAACTTTATATCTCTCCATGGAAGAGATGGCTGTCCAGTATCCCACAGCCAGCACTGCCACCACTAGCTCCCAGCAACCTGTCTGCAGCCCATGTGGGACCAGGAACTGAAGAGTCCCCTGCTCACACAGAAAGGCGGTCCTCGGAAATAAATTACTTATGGCACAGCACAATTGAATCTATTTCTGAGGTTAATCCATAACGACACAAATGGCTGGGTTTGCCTGTGAACTCAGTGTGTTAAGCAAGTGCTGATCTTCATTGGAGAGATATACGAATCCTGCTGACTCACTGGTGCAAGTGGTTGAAAGGAAGATTGGGAATGACCCTGAAAAATGTAAGCCTAGGCAGAACAGCCCTCAAGGATGCAAACTCAGGGACATATCTGGAGGCAGAATTTGATTCATAATATTAATAAATTCTTTTGGAAGTGAAGACTCACTCCATAATGGAAAATTAGTTTTGACAGTCTGTAAAACACATTGGCTATATTAAGAGCAGCCTGAGAAAATTCCCAGGTAGTTGTCTATAAGCCAGTAGCATCTATCTAGAATATACTAATAATTCAAAATGAGCACAGAAAGTAACGATATCCTTTGGGGGCTGCAGGGAACTAGAGAAGATAGCGTAGAAGAGTGAGAAATAGGCTTCAGAAGAAAAGTTCAATATAGGCCTTAGAAGTTCTGCACTGACCCCTTTTTGATAAGCTCTTCTAAATTCAAATTATTTGTTCATTACCTTTAAATGAAGCTATTTCAGAGAAAAGGCATTTTCATTTCCCAGTCATGTGAAAAAAACTAGTAAGATGTGCCAAGAAAACAGGGTGGACCTCTGTGAAACATTTCTTCTACAGGAACTACGTCATGTGGAATCTGATCAGAAATCTAAGATCCTGATGTCACTGTGGACTGTTGTAATTGATCCCAACTGTACGCTCTCTTAATCTCATAAAAGCAAGCAGAAAATGAACATAATGTTTCCACTTGTATTTTCATTTCAGAAGCACTAGAATTTAAGAAAAGTGATCTGTATAGAGAAACCAATACATCGCTGTGACCTTCCTTTCTTTTATCAGGACCAACTCTAAACTCCTCTTTCAAGACAAAGTAGCCATGATCTTGTTTAATATAAAAGGAAAACATAATTCATGAGACACTGAAATTTCAAAAATTAAAAGAAAATGTTCTCATAGTGCCTCAGAAAAATCCTAAAACACTTATGCGGTTTGTCATGAAAACCAGAGGCAAATGTAGGCATGTGCCTGAGCTCTGCTTTTACAGTGTCCAACTGGAAGTCTGCATTTAAGAATCCATCCTCAAAACCAAACATCAGGCTGTTTGCAATTCTGTGACTGATCTCTGTTAGTCTCTCTTAATGGAGATCCTTTGACTCTGCAGAAAACACTGAATATTTATACCCAGTGGAACAGATTATTCCACAGTCCAGAACTGGTGGCTTTGGCCTGGAATGTAGGAAAGTGTTTCTAGTTTCCTGTCCCAGTGATAGCATAGCTCCTTACACAAAGTAGAAAAGCATGTAGCCTATTCTGCATATGCCTATCACAGAATCTCCTAGATTGGAAAAGACCTCTAAGATCATCTAGTCCAATCATTAACCTAACACTGATGAGCCCACGACTAAACCATGTCCCTGAGCACTATACCTACATGACCCTTAAATACCTCCAGGGATGGGGACTCCACCACTGCCCTGGGTAAGGCATTCCAATGCCTGATGACACTTTCAGTAAATAACTTCTTCCTGATATCCAATCTAAACTTCCCTTGGTGCAACTTGAAACCATTTCCTCTTGTTCTATCACCTGTTACTTGAAAGAACAGGTCAACACCCACCTCTCTGCAACCTCCTTTCAGATAGTTGTAGAAAGCGATAAGGTCTCCCCTCAGCCTTCTTTTCTTCAGGCTAAACAACCCCAGTTCCTTCAGCCGCTCCTCATAAGACTTGTGCTCCAGACCCCTCACCAGCTTCGTTGCCCTTCTCTGGACACACTCCAGCACGTCAATGTCTTTCTTGTGGTGAGGGGCCCAAAACTGAACACAGTACTCAAGATGCGGTACTCACCAGTGCCAAGTACAGGACATCTCCTTTCTCTCCCATCTACCCCCTTCAGTCACAACTTTCCCATCCACTTACTCTGATCTGAAAGAAAATTCTTACAAGCAACTTTAAGGACATTCCTATACGGGGAGGAGGGGGGTGGATCAATTTAATGGTTTGGTTTTCCACTGGGAGCCCATGTTGTCAGAAAAATCTTTACCATCTGTAAAAATGGGCCCCTGACACGTGGTTATAATCCTCCAGGGGGAGAATCATCAGTATGAGCAAAATCTCAGCTCTGTCCAGCTCTGACTTCTGAAAAACATGGAATCTGGGTCTTCACAAGTGATGCATAGTAAGCAGAGACAAACAACTGACAAGCACACGTTCCCTCAAAAATAAAAAAAAAAAAAAAAAAAAAAGAAAAAAAAAAAAGAAAAAAGAAAAAAAAAGACAGTTTATTTGTCTTTCTGCATCCCTTAATTCTAACAGTGGTACCTCCGTGTGCTACACACTGCCATTCCACCACCTCGGCAATGTGTCATGGAGGACTTGAATCATCTCTGATGGATGTCGACACACGTCCCACCGAGCGTTTGACAGAACGATCTGCTCGTGATTGATGCAGACTGCTTAGGAATCATTTGGCTCCAACAAAATGTTCTTAACAGTTTGTTTGATGTATTTGATAGGAACTGGAAGGGGAAAAATAATAATTTAATAATACAGCATGTCAGAGCTAACATTGTTTTTATTAGGAAAACTGTGCTTTTATCATATACATCACTGGGTTAAAATAAACACCTAATGCTCGAGTCTAAAGCAATGTTTCAGTAATGGGTGAAGTGGTTCCAGTTGTATGGAGAGGCACAGCAGGAGGCAACACAAAGCCTTTTGCTGCCTTAGTCTGCTAAGTGTGACCCCAACTTAGCAGGCTGGTGCACTGACAAGCCGGGCAGCATCTCTTGTGAGGCAGCTGCTCTCAACACTGGCTGAAGTCCCACCAGGGCACTGAAGAAAGCCATTTGCCCTGCGGTAATTTCCCCCCAGCTAACACACCACAGGAGTGAGGAGCCAACTTGGGCAGAGGTTTTATACATGACTGATGGAGATATAATGGTCAGTGACAGGCTCCCATATAGCACGGTATTTTCTCACTTTCTCTGACCTTCTCTGTGAAGGAAAGGTGCCACACTACTTGCCTTGGCATCTTGCTCAGCACACAAAGGAGCAAAGGCCTGGTGGAGAAGGTCACATCTCACCACCTGAAGCAGCCCACCACCCTCTCAGCTGCTGCTGAGCTGCCCCCATCTCTGCTCATCCTCCTACCACCCGAATGCTGATGGTAACACCAGCTTTGGGACATTTTTTGCTACAGAAGCCCAGTCAGTGAGGTGTACAGTCTGTTTGATCACATTCATGCTGCGCAAAGAAAATACACAGTAAAATACTACTTTGATAACTGATGTGCCATCACACATATGGAGATGAACTGAATGTAATAAAATATGGAGTCCACCTGTTTTCTATCCCCTTCCCATCCAATGCCTGTGTACAGTAAAAACAAACAACCTAAAAATCATTCCAGTTTTCCCATAACATAAGCTTTTCTTTGTACAAAAAATATACACTGCTCTGAATTAAAGATAATTAGCAGTACACATTGTGTGCTGTTTTTTTAAAATCTCCAAACCTACAATTTTCCAGGAGTTATACCACATGGCAAAGGATGAAGATCTCGGATCTGAAGGTATTTCCTCCAGTCCCTTTCTGACAATTGCTGCTGGATTCTACTGCAGAAGCAGCAATTCTTCTAACGTGTTGGAAAATACTGGATTGCTGTTCTCTCAACACTTTCTGCCAGGGCCGTAACTACTGTTCAGCGTTCAGAGTGGGTGGGGATCCCTGAAGTTTTCCAAGGCAGCAGATTACAACAGTTAACATAGATGCAAGAACAACTCATGGTTCAGAAAACCCGCAACTGTATGTTTTTTCCTTCCTTGCCAAAATCTATATGGGTATCACCTTATCTTTGTTGATAAAGAAATTAAAAAATGGTGAAATTTGTGATTAAAAAAAGTGTGGAAATATCTGTACTACTGTTTTAGGGAAACAAAATGTGTTCTCTATAATAGAAAGGTACTAACACATTTCTGGTGCAAGTTTGGGAGGTTCACTGTGATGCACGCACACTTTTCTTTTCCTTTATTTTTAAACTGTAATAAATTCCTTCCCATTAGTCTCTGTTTCCATCTAGTAAAAGGAAATTGAAAACCAAACTAGATCCAAAACAGAAGGGACCATTTGTAGGCCTAACTAAAGAAAAGGCCTGAAATATTAACCACATAATTAGCATTTTCAAAAGTTTTTAAACAAACCCAAGAACAATAACGCAGAGGGGTACACATGGTATTAAAGTATTTTTGCTATTTGAAAGACATGAGGAGAGCTGAGGTGATGGACATCCACATTTGGTGGCACCTGTTCAACCCTGGTAGCACAAAGTCCACTAAAATGTAAAATATGAATTGATAGACTTATGAAGGCTGACCAGTTAAGCATCTCTGGGGAGGGGAAGGAACCAAAACCCAAATACTCAAGAACCCCTTCCTACATACCACTCCATCTTCCCAATGAACAAGAACAGATGTTAAACTGCCATTAAATACCGAGAACTAAGAAACCCTGGCCACAGGCACCATTTCTCAGAGAAACTGTGTTGTGGTTAAGATGCTGCTTTTCCTCAAGCTGACACAACAAAGTTAGTTTTGCCCATGCTGCAACATCACTGAGCCCACCATGGGCTATAGAAACCCAGCAAAAACGGGGCAAATACATAAATGGTTATGTCTGCGTTGTGCTCTGGACTGCTGCAGCTATGCTGCCACCAGTATTATTGGTAGCATGTTTAAAGCCAGTTGCACCATGAATTGCAGTCCCATCTTCATCTGCAGTATACACAGACTCTCCACCTAAAACTAATCTCAAGCTCTCCATCTTACTGTTTTTTCATATCTGCCTCGGTCTTACTATTTGCTCTTTCCAAGCTCTATTATCCTGTTTTGGGTGGATAATTTTTTCAGAGGAATTTTAATTTTTTTAGATATTCATAATTTCATGCACTTTAAATGTCATTTTATTTCCCTGAGTTGGTAAAGGTAGTGTAAGCAACATCCAGGAAAAGAAAGGTGTTCAGTTCAAGGTCCCTGGGCTCAGAGTGCCTTGGCTCCACCAGTCAAAGAAAGCTTCTTTTGTAAATGAAGTATTTAATGGACCATTACCTGAAATGATTAAGCACTACCAGCAACACCACCTCGTGTCCCCCTGAAACCAGTTATAAAGTTATAATCTAGTAGCTTCAAGAACTGGAAGCTGGATAACTTTGCTGACAATTTATACAGCACAAGAAACAATATGTGACAGGCAATTGTTAATTCTAACTCTATAATTGCACTTAGAAGGCCTCAGTGATATCACATGAGAATGAATCTCAAGCAGCTATTATTTAAAGCATCTTGTATTTTCTAAACGCTACTGAAGCAAGGCTTTTCATAATAGCAATAGTTCCAGGGTGAATTTTTCTATGGGGTAGAACAGGCTCACCTACATTAAACTCCAGTATAAACAGGAAATATGTCATTGTTTTGAAAGACATCATATTTAGGAAGGAATTCAGTGGCTTGACATAAGATCAGGAAAAGCCAAGATATCTGGGGTCTGCCTGTATCTGCTGGGATGCCTCGCTCAGCTATACATGTTCAGTCAGTTGAACGTAGAACAGTTTTTCTGGCAAATTTGAAGGAAGTTTTTTCCTAAATGAAACCCTAGCTGTGGGAGATTATATGCTAAGCTAGAACAGCTAGTCTTTTGCAGATTTTCAAAGCGACCATTTGTAGCTGCAGGTGATGTTTGTCCTTTTGTTTCATGTAAGTTTCTTTCTCTTGCACCTTTGGCCTCATGACCAAATAATGGAGTTCTGCAGGCTCAACAGATGCCACAAGTCTTTTTAGCGCTTTTACGCTGAAATATCATTTAATTTACTTTACTGCACCCTTCTTTCTGTACTATCAGGAAAAAAAAAGAAAAAAAGACATGTTCCACTGATATTTACAGGCTACAATTTGTCTCCCACAACCACCTCAAAGTTAGGGAGCTATTTAGTCAGACAGAGTCCTTATACTGTCTAAGGAGGAAACAGGTCCACTTATAAGACCATTTCTTCCTCCTTAAGGTAACATAAAACATAACTGGGCTGAAGATACCTTTCCTATCTGTATTATTCTGTCAATAGAAAGCAAGTAAAGTTGAGTCTTTAGTATGCAAGAGGACTAATTTCAAGGTTCTCCTCACTTTGTAGAATAAGTTGTGATTTATCTTGCTGCCGTAAGATCCTGCTGTTGTAATGCAAGCTGCCCTCCAGCTTTTTAATACATCACAGACCACACAGCGCTAAAAGCCAAGAAAAGCTCTGCTTTCAACTACTGCCTGTTAAATTATGCATTTATTGTAAATGCCTATAACTTTTGGGAAAGTTGCAAAAATATTGTGTGTTCTTCTACATCATTGAGGGAAGGTTATATCTATTGATTATTACATAAAAAAAAATTTTAAAGTTTTCATATTTCTGTGTGTCTCTCAGACTCAAAATAAATGCTGCCTCTTGACTAATACACCTGCTGGTACTTTATATATGCAGACATACTCAGAGAAGCACCTGAAAGAAATCCATTCAGTGGCAATCTTCTTTTTGAGTGTAGAAGAGCCATCCCTTGAGAAAGTACTCCTGGACTCCCGGAATACTTCTTTCACAGGAGACAAAAAACGAGAAGCCCTAATCCCTTCCACTCAACAACACATTTTTATTACAAGCATCACTCTCATGACAAACAGGTTCTAACAAGAACAATTACAAGTTATCCCTAGAGAAGGAAGATGAAATAGGATAAGACACTGAAGATCAACATGGGGCTCAAGAACTGGCACTAGGAGAAAGACTTTGGATGTCCAATCCCTAGAAAGTATTCATAGGCACAGGACCCTTCTTGACAGATGGATAATTCCATGAGTATATGGCATATCTGACCTTTAGGAATCAAGCCTGGCATGACTGATAAGATGAGCATTAAGCTTAGAGTCGAGGTGACAAGAAGAGAAGAGACTTGTAATCTTTGTGGATAGTTTAAGTGTACATAAAGGAATGAGATAAACAAGGCTACAGCAATACAAGACTATCAGAAGGCAGGAAGTGGAACGTTAAGGGAAATGAAAACCCTATAGAAGTGGAAACTGTCACAAACAACTTAGAACATGCAGCTAAAATTGGACAGATCAGATAATTGCCATCCTAGAAATTAAGTACCTGATTTATAGATTCAGCAGCAAATATTTTATACCTCTCTAAGTCTGTTACAGTAGATGGAAAACAGCAACTATAGGCTTTTTTAGTTAATGAGAAAAAAGTTGTCTGGGTTCTATAGTCTGACCACAAAGATAGAAGAGACTTCGAAAGAAATTCTGAAGGGAAAAACAACTGAAAGATATGCTAAATAAAAAAGGAAAGGTAACAGTATATGGGTGTATACTGCAACGAACTATTATTCTTTTGCTAATGGACCTGATTTTCTACACAAAGGGAATGCTATCGGTCTCATTTATTTCAACTTAATTAAAGCATCGTACAGGGACAAATGGGAAATTATTAAACTTGAAAGATTGGCAGTAGTAAAAATATTATAAGGTCTATAAAAGATTGTTTATAGAAAAGACAAGAATACCAGTAAAGAAGGACGAGTCTTTGGCCAATCATATTTCACGTTTTCATTAACTTAGCCATAATAAGTAAGAAAAAGGGACCTGGGAGTCCTGGTGGACAACAGGATGACCATGAGCCAGCAATGTGCCCTGGCGGCCAAGAGGGCCAATAGCATCCTGGGGTGCATCAAAAGGAGTGTGGCCAGCAGGTCGAGGGAGGTCATCCTCCCCCTCTATTCTGCCCTGGTGAGGCCGCATCTGGAATACTGCGTCCAGTTCTGGGCCCCCCAGTTCAAGAAGGACAGGGATCTGCTGGAGAGGGTCCAGCAAAGGGCTACAAAGATGATCGGGGGATTGGAACATCTTTCATATGAGGAGAGGCTGAGGGATTTGGGTCTCTTTAGTCTGGAGAAAAGAAGATTGAGGGGGGATCTTGTTAATGCTTTCAAATACTTGAAGGGAGGATGCCAGGGGGATGGGAGCAGTCTTTTTTCAGTGGTGCCCATTGATAGGACGAGGGGTAATGGGCACAAGCTTGAACATAGGAAGTTCCATCTTAACATGAGGAGGAACTTCTTTACTTTGAGGGTGGTGGAGCACTGGAACAGGCTGCCCAGAGAGGTGGGGGAGTCTCCCCCTCTGGAGACATTCAAAACCCACCTGGATGCCATCCTGTGCAACCTGTTGTAGGTGACCCTGCTCTGGTGGGGGGGTTGGACTAGATGATCTCCAGAGGTCCCTTCCAACCCTGACCATTCTGTGATTCTGTGATTCTGTGAAATCCAGTAATGATGTAATACTGAGAAGCATCTCAAAATAGTAAGGACCCTAGCATTCTCTTGGAAGAGCTGGATGACTGAGTAAATGTGGGTTGAAAATGAATACTTTTAAGTGCAAAGTCACAGATTTAAGGACTAGTATACAATTTCAGCTAAGGCTTGGGAGTTCATCCTATGGAGATGGAAAGTAGAAAGAAAGAAACTTAGCAGTTTAGTTCAGGATGATCTACGAGAGCTGTTGTGAGAAATGCAATCTTAAGATGCCTGACACAAGGCACTTCCTCAGGAGTTAAGGAAATAATAATGGTTCTGCTGAAACACCACCTGAAACACAGCTCTGGCCAAGCATCTTTAAGAAATCAATTCAAACTGGAATGTGTGCAAGGAAGGATGAATAGGAAGGTCATCATAAGAATGAAAAATTTCTCTTATGAAAAGAAAGTGAAACAATTTGACTCATTCAGTGCAACGAATCTTACACTGTGGTGAGGCAAGTACAGGAAACAGAGGGAAGAGAACAAGAATGCAAGTTATATAAAGTTGTCACAAGAACAGACAGGTAGCCTGCAAAGTTGGTTACAAACTCTCTTATCATCCAGCACAGGGTCTGTTATGTATCTGATTACCTTTGGGTTCCCAGCACAGACAACCAGGGTTTGTAAGGAAGGAGCAGCCTCTCTCAGAGAGGAAGAAGATCGTGCTACTGGAGTGAGAGAAAATTTTCCACTCTCCTACTAGGGTCCACCAAAGTGCAAAACTGTCTCAGCACCAGTTTCGTGAGGAGATTTCCATATAGAAACCTACCCTCTCTCCCACCATTTCCCTTTATGTCCAGCTGCTACTTGTAAATCCAGCAAGGATTTTCAAGACAGTATCGAGATCAGAAATAGATTTTTTGAATCCTTAAAAAAGATTTAAAAACAAACATGTAAAACGAAAAACTTCTGAGTTTTCCTACATCAATAAAGCTTGTTGGATTTTGCCCAGAAATAGATGAATATGCTCAATATACTGTGAGAAGGCAACACGTTGATAAATTAACCCAAAGAATGGCCTGAGAGGAATCAGCCCTATCATTACACATGAATGAGTTCATGTTGTACCTTTGCTTTACTATTTATAATCTTGCAGTTCCTTAAATGACAGCTGTCAAAAAGAAACCAAAACAATCTGATGCCTGTTCACAATAGGCAACTAAAAGCAAATACTCTGCTCTGCGTGGAATTACTGCTGGTTAGACACTACTAGAACATGTCACACAACTGCAAAACCTTATAATTACTAATCACACAATCAAGATGACTGAGAGTGCCATTCACCAGCCCAGATTACCAGGATATAGACACTAAAACAGAAATAAAAAGACACTTATCTCCAGAAACTGTGGTTGTAGCCTACGAACACAAATAAAGGAAAACACAGACTCTGCGGGAGCATCCTAGCACACCCCTAAGGCTCCTTGGAGCTACTCCCACAGACCCAAAACTGCCCTTCTATAATGCTGGTGGCAGCAATCAGAGGGACTGCGGCATATCTGGCCCCATTTGGTGCCCCTCCCACTTGATCTTTTGCTGCTGCTGCTTTTGTCGTGCAATGCCGTTCAGTGCATTTGGGGGGAAAAATAAAATGAAATCGGCCCACATTCTAGCAGACTACAGGGAAATTAAGGAACTAATTTTGAATCATCATGTTTACAAACAGTGGCCCAGTTTACAGAAATCTTCAGGGAGCTGAACTTTTAACGACAGTTTTAAATACAGTGAAATAGGTTTCAGAAGGAAAAGCAATAGTTGTCCAGAGACTGTATGGTGTGGGTGGGAGCAAATGGCAGTCCTATAAAGAATGGAGCAGCTGCTGCCAGTTTGGCATAGTTATGCAGTATTTAGCATATATCACCCCAGAGGATGATTATCTTTCTGTCACGAGCATAAAAGACAGATAACTCATGAGCCAGTTGAATCTCTTTCTCATGAGTGGTAGGGAGGTAATGCACTGCTAACTCTTTGGAGGTTAAATATATTTATTCTATGGGCACGAGCTTTTATTATTATGGTATTTGAAAGGGACAGATATCATCTGAAATCCTGATTTTTCATTTCTCTGTCTGTTTCGGTTAAGCTTTTTATTATATCTGCATTATGCTTGACACAGTAGAATACAAGAGTAATCCAGAAGAGGCAGTGGAAAGAAATATTGGATAAGCATATACATTTCTTTATTAGGCTTTACAGTGCAAGTACATGCACCTGTTTTCTTTGAGTAGCTGTGGATGAAAACCAGTGCAAAGAAGATCAGTAGCAGTGACAATTTTTAAAACCTCTGTGTTTTGTTCTTGTGGCAAAATAGCAACAAGCAAGAAATTTTGAGGTGGAAGCCATCAAGTGGTACAGTGTCCCTAAATCCCTCAAAACTCCTGTCGTCCCCTGCCCATTTCACAGCAATGGGGATTCTGAAAGGGGTGACAGAGACAGTTTACGCTGTCACAAGACCCTGACCATCCCTTGCTGAGCGACACTAACAGCCCAGCGGGGCCACTTCTATGGGAAATAATTACTTCAGGACTTGATAATCCTAAAGACAGTTCATATATAACATTAATTAGGAGATATTTGATTATTTTACGGGATTCTCAGAAGCCTAAGTGATTTGTTTTGCGAAGTATGAGCAACTCTGAGTCAACCCTTCATTTATTAAGCTAAAGCAACTCCTTTCAACAGAGGATGGGCAAGGTGCATCATCAGAGAATTAGCCTGTATTGGGGATGCTGGAGCCTGCATTTCAGACTCTTTG
Source organism: Ibidorhyncha struthersii (assembly GCA_013398815.1). Lineage (NCBI taxonomy): Eukaryota > Metazoa > Chordata > Aves > Charadriiformes > Charadriidae > Ibidorhyncha > Ibidorhyncha struthersii. The sequence goes on from VZSZ01010361.1 coordinate 205,105, forward strand.
ACATAATCATGCTGTTAACTTTAAAACAAATTCCAAGAGCAGCACCTATATACAGTAACACTGCAGCTGAAAGAGATAACTACAAGCACCAGTGGGATGCTTTTCTTTTTATGTGTGATTTATTTCAAGTTTGGCCCCTAGTCTGAAGGGACCCTTCCCTTTTTCTTTAAGGGGACCCCAGGGATTTTAGCCTCCTAAACGGGGGACTTGAGTTGCATGGTAAAAGTTAAAAAGGAACGAGTGGAATTTAGCTGTAAGCTTCCTGTTCTGAAAGTATGACCTTTATGTCGTCAGAAGAAGGATCTATCCGTTAATTTTTCATTGTTCTCTGTTACCACCTTATTAATTTAAAACTGCATTTTAAAAGAATAAAATAGCAATACACAGGACCTTCAGTCATTGCACCTTACACATCCTTCATAAGCTAGGTTAATTTGACCCTTCATATAAACATCAGGTTAAAAAACAAAACAAAACCAAAAACAGAAACTCAACAAATTTTGCACAGAAATTCCTGACAGCTGCTTTTGGGTAAAGGGCAAAGACAGTACAGAGAGAGTGCTTCTCCTTCACTTGCTTCCTTGTGCGTTATATACTGCAATGCACTAAAAATTTAAAAAGTAAATTGCCTTTATGTTGAGCTGAAAAAAAAAACTGCTTAAAATTCTGATAGAGACTGATTATTCTAACTGCTGAACAGCTTTTTCAACTGTAAGGCTCCAAAAGATTCATCCATACAATGCACCACTGTCACTCAATCAAAGAAGTTTTATAATCCATTTTTGAAAGCAATAATTTCCTAAATTCTGTGAAAGGATCAATCTTTTTTCCTCTCAGAGTTTATAAATTACCCCTATTACAGCACTTTTTTTAATATTAAAAGACAGTTAATTATATTACCAGGAAAGCAGATCGAATGGTACCATAAAAGAAAGTAAAACAAAAGCAGTCTGAGAGATGTTCTGAATGCCTCACTGCAGCAGGAGAGTAGGGGAAAAGCATCTTCTCACTGGCTACAGGCAGGTACAGCCCAGGAGGATATTCTCCACAAAACCAGGGTAACTGTTGTTATTTGGGACTCAGGCAGCTTTCATGAGCAAGTGTATCTGCCCCAAGAGCTCACATTTCTATTCAATTTTTGACAATTTGCATTAATAAGCACAGAAATATCAACTTCTCCAGAAATTAAAAAAAAAGAGACACAAATCATTGATCAGGGCCTTTCCTGAATTGTTCCATCCTTTGCAGCTTCTGCAACAGTTTTTCTAAGTAGTCCAACTCCAGCTTTTCACCGTTTTGTGACATCCAGTCTAGTACAGTTATGGCTGATAATAGACCAGTTCTGTGTCTGAAGTGGGGATAGTAATCTTTCCTTTTTCTGCTTTTAGCCATGTTGTTTGATTGTAAAGCACTCAAAGAAAAGAGCGTTTCTTACTATTTACATGCACAGTAGTTGGGCATTTGTCTCACTTATCTTAATATTCTGTGGGTTCCTGTCTCTCATTTCACAGAGAGCTCTGACACCCAAAGCTGTGTGCTTCCCCCCCCCGCCAAAAGAATTTGTCAAAGCTCTTGGTGAGATGACATTAATATTTATGTTTTCATAAAGCTGCCGAAATTAGAAAGAGCAAAACTAACCACTCAACCCCCTCACCAAACTCTGCATTCAAAATCAGTTTAAAAAAAAAATCTATAGTAATTTACTTCTAGGCAGTGTTACCTCCTCTTGTCAGTCATGGGACCCCACCAGTGTAACATCAGGAGCTGAGTAGGGCTACTTTATAGCACTGATCTAGAACAGACATATAATGCTTGCAAGACTCATCAAGGCACCACTCAAAGAAAAAGAGAGTGGATAAGAGGGATAATAGTTAGTACTGAAATAGGGCAAGAAGCAGCACTGAAAAGGGGAAATGTACACCTGTCTCAAGTGACAAGAAAATTGTGTCACTTCTAAGGCAGCAGAGACCTTCAAAGATATCTATCATGTTTGTGGTGTCGCTCTTGGGAAGCATGAGGGGGTTTGCACACAGTTGACAACCTGATGCATAAAGGCATTTCTGTTCAAGCAGACACTTAAGCATAAGCTTAACTAGCCAGCAATTTCCTATTAAAAAAAAAAAAAAAAACAAAAAAAAAAAAAAAAAACCAANTTCCCCTCATTTTCTCCAGGAAATATTTTCTTTGGCTGAAATATTTTAAGAATCAGATACTCAAATATTAAAGCAAATTGACATGAAGCACAAGTCTGTTTCCTTATCTACAGTTCAGACTCACTGCTTAGACCACTTTGCTCTAGTCAAGATAATGAAGTGCTTCACAAAAGGTCTTTAAGCGCAAGCGCAGATAAGGAAGATATAGTCTAGCAATGAAGCTTCATCCCAGAGATAGAAAATGTCATTCCCGGGAGGCAGAATGGTAACTCACCACACAAGGTTTGACGTTAAATTAATTGTTAAATGTTAACATGTTAAATGAAATATTTCTGAACATTTTGTGCAACATTTATTTTAGTACTGTTTTGGCTTCTAAAGAAAAACTATTAAGAACGTAAACAAAATCTGAAATGACTAACCTTCCTACAGAACTAATTTCTAACAAATACTGACCTTTCCACTTAATAAAATTTCATTCCTCTGACTACTGAACTCAAACGCGTACTTTGATGTTACCTTAAGTCAGAAAGCTGTCCTCTTGTCTACAAATTGTGTATTAGTCCAGCCTCTGAGATATGAAGAGCATTTTCAAACCCTATTCTGTTTATTTACTTACAGCAGGACAGCTTTCCCACATTTTACTGCACTGGTTGAATCAGAATAACTGACACCAAATAAAATTTTGTACTTAATCTCTGAATTTTTGTACTTCTGGATATTTATTTTGCTCTTACTCAAACTATTTTGAACTTTCTTGTCACATAAAACTGTTCAAGAATTTAGGACATGCTTTCACAATTCATAAAGTTTCCTTGAATATTTGCCATTTATTTTGTTACAAAAATCATAAGTGAACCACTATTTCTGCTTAACCCAGTTCCTCCTGTGACCATTGTAAATGTAGAGGTGGACAAATAAATCAAGCCATTTGGAAGATGTAAAACATTCTTTCTTATTGATTCTGAAGAAATTCTTTCTAACAAAATAATGCTGATGAGTCATAGAAAAATGGGATTATACCAAGATAGAGTCAACAATACTTAAGCCATTCCCAAAAAAACATTTTTTAGTATGTTCAGAAAGTTCCAGTGATGAAGGTTTCACAAAATCTTAAGCATCAAAGCACCGTCCTGCACGTATTTAAAAACAGAGTGCTCTTGACATTCAGGGCTATTTACCCATCAAATTAGATTTTCAGCAAACTACCCATTTCATTCCTGGTGTTATTATCTGCTGCCACCTTCTGCGTTCAGCCCTAGTTGGGAAGGCCAAGTTTTTCTTCATGATGTTACGCACTGGAAAGCATTGTGAGAATACGAGGAGCCTACCATGTTTGATGGGTCCAGACTAAAGGAACAAACTCATATAAAGTTTTTGGCTTTGACCCAGCATTAAATTCCTGAACTGTAGTCTTCCTTGCTTTCAGCATCCAAAGTTGGTACCAACAAGAAAGCTTTGGCCATAAGGGTATAAAATGGTAGCTAAACAACATAGGAGTTCAACCGCAAAAATGCAATAGACTGGTCTCCATCCAGTTCTACACAAGCTGATGTTCCTCAGCAGTAACACGCACACACACACACACGCATATACACAAAGTGAAGTACAGACCATGGGCTGTCTACACAGACGGTATACTGAAGTACTGGTGAAAAACAGCTCCTCACATGAATATAAAATTATTTTAGACCAGAATAGTTTCTCTGATTTGCAAGCGAATCCAACAAAACTGAATTAAGGCAGCTTTTATTTAAAAAGAGAAAAGCCTTGCATGACTTTAATCTGGTAATCTGGTTTAATTAATGTGATTTACATCAATTAGCCTAGATTAATTTCCCAGAGAAGACAAGCTCAAAACTCAGGTTTCACTGAATCAACAGTTGTAACTACTGCTGTAAAAGTAGTTGATTTTAAATATATAGACCATGATGGTAATCCTGCTAACGTTCATTATTATTGCTCACATACCTGAAAGTTAGACATAAGTTTAAGTGCCGACATAAAGCAAAAGCATGAGGGGGGGGCTGAAAGAATTTGTAAAATGGGTACTCTAAAAGAGCACAATGCCATCAGACAAATGAAATATCAATAGTGCTTTGTGAAGCAAGTGTTTCTTTAGAGTGAGATAGACCACTGCCATTAACACATGAATAGGTCTTCCTAACATTACACCGCTTAAATGGAAACAGTCACACCAGTAAAAATTAATGTATGCACTCTCCTCTTTTAAAATTGATCCACATTGCTTTGGTTTGCATCATCAATTAGTTCACATGCAGATGTCCCCTTTCACACCCAAGATGGCTGGTCAGAGTAGCACTTGCTCCAGTTGGAGGTTACCTTCTCCCAGCTAGCATGGGAGACCCTGACATCTGACAGAGCTTGCTATGTATCTGCTTTTAAGATACTTAGCCTGCTTCAGGCAAATCCAGCCTTTAAGTGGGTTACCTGAAACATTTATATCTCCCAGTTTAGTTAGTGAGGGTGATTTTGCCCAAAGCAGATTAGGGCACATTTCCACAAACCTCCTGAAAGGTAACAGAGACAAGAACCTTTGGGCAGAAACCCTTCTACGAGCCCCATGGGACGCAGAAAAGCATACAGACAAACAGGGCAAAACAAATGTACAAAATGAAAAATAGGTTGAGGCTTCTGAGGAAGTGGATGATAAAGAGCAAAATGTGGTGAGACAAGAACGACGCTGACATCATTTTTGCCATGTCCTGCCCTAGGTGTGCTCAGATGAAGAAAGCACAGCTCGCTTTTGCCACTGGGCTACCTTGGGTTATCACTGACCTCTGTTAGAGAAGCGAAAATTTTGTCAGACCTGCCAGTCCATGGCGTAATAGCCTTTTCCAGTCCAGGTCATCCTGACTGAATCAAACTACACCAGAAGGACTCAGCAGTAACTGGAGGTTAATCACTGGAGGCTGGAGGGAATAACGTCTTCACATAGCCAGCGACAGCTGGAACAGGACACGAGAACAGAGCCTAGCCAAGCAAGGGGAAGCTAGAAATGGGCATGAAATCACTCAGGGTTGCACAAATGTTCCTGGTTTGTCCAAGAAACATCCACGGAAACTACCTTATTATGAACAGACAAAAGCCTGCAACAGAAACCTATTTACAGAGGCACATTGCAGATACGCGTACGCTTCGGTGAACCTAGCCAGATCTCCTTCTTCCAACTGCTTCTCTCCTTCTGTCTTTTCCTCTCCCACAATGAGGGTGAGAGCTTCTGCCAGCTATGGCTCTCTGCTGTTTCTCTGGTGGCCAAACCCATCTGCCTTTTTGTCCCCATACCATTTCACTTGGCCTGACTCCGAGGCAGAAAGCACTACTCCTAGGCAAACACTCTAAAGCCAGAAATGCTTCCTTACAGGGCTTTGCTCCTGGTCTTCCCCTCTGATATGATAGTCAAGTGCACTCTGTACTTTCACATTTTGCAGCCTCATTTCTCTTCCCAGAAGTAGTCATGAGTCTTAATTTGCAGCAAGGTAAGGTGGCTATAGACCGACAGCAAGTAACAAGCTTTAAAAGCTTTTTCAACAGTTATTAATGCAGTAGCTTTCGGCATACAGAGAAACAGCACCACATCTTTAGGCAGGGTCCAGCTGTCTAAATGCAGGTATCTAGAAAACCAGTTTGTCGGTGTCTTTTTGAGTATGGGGAATGCCAAAACTGGACACAGTGCTCCAGGCACAGTCTCACAAGCACAAAATGGAGGTGAATAGTCACTTCAACCTGCCGGCTACTGCCATGCTAAGGCAGGGTGATGGGCAGTTAGCCCTCCTCGCTGCTAAGAGGCACTGCTGGCTCACACTCTATGTGTGGTCCACCAGGACCCCCAGGTCATTTGCAACAGAGGTGCTTTTCAGCCAGCTGATCGGCCCCCAGCCTGGGCTGCTGCAGGGACTTACTGCCTCCCCACTGCAGGACTCTGCATTTGCCTTTGTCACAGACATCTCGCTACGCTCCTTATTACTGTGTGCCCCAAAACAGAACAATAACTAACTCCAGAAGAAGAGGACCAGCGGGAAAGGCAGTACTTCAAGCAAAAGGAAACACTCTTGAGCTCACAATAATCGGTATGTCCTTTCTGCTAGTACAGAGAATTTGTCTTTTCCATATTGGTCCCCTTTAACCACAGGGCAAATACCAAACAGTGACAAAATGAGAGAAAGTGCAAGTTGGAGATGCTAAAGAGTCTGTGGAGAGAGGGAAGTCAGACTTCCTGAGAGCTGAGGACAGCAGTTCCAGCACGATTAATACATGCACAGTCTTGAATGTAAGCACTAATGGCATGCAATGAAACTGAGCTGTCTAGGGAAATCAAGCAGGACACAGTTTGCACCACCACAACCTTCCTCTGGAGTTTAATTTTCCTCTTTACCACTAACAAAATCCTTTCTCCTGGCCTCAGCACTTTCCCTTGGTTTTCTCCCACAGTTTCTCCTGCAGCTCAGGTGAGACGAATCATTCTGAAATTCATCCCAGAGACCTCCTCAGTGCACGTGGGTGTAGCTCTACAGAAACTCCACAGCTACTTCAGCTTTCACAAACAGTACAGGACAGAGAACATGTCAGAAACATCTTTTACTGGATTGCTAAGCCATGCAAGGACTGGTTGTACTTATTTCCTGTCTGATCTCTGCAATTCGGTTATTGGAAAGAAGAGGCACTTCAGAAAAGCATTGTAGTTCACGTAGCATTCCCTTACTAGTCAGAATTCAGTGTACCAATAAAATGACACTTTTGAACTGTGCTGATTAAAAATCGGTAGCAGCCTGTTATCTTACCGACCAGTTGTTTGCATGTAGAAGCTTTAAGATTTTCTACGTTTATTTATGAGGGGAAGGCCGTCATTCCAAAGACACGAGCCCCCCCTCAAATAAACAAAAATTATATTTTATCTTTTTTTTTTTTGTGATAAGTGGTAAAACCACCTAGCAGAACACTCACTTAAACCTCTTAAAGCACCACCATTTGCACACAGTTCCAAATTATTTCCTCTGTGAGCTAGTTTATGCATAATAGAATTTGACACTCCTAAACGCTCTGCTGAAACACTATCAAGGTACAGGACTAATAAAGATCATTACCCTTGCAAAGTGGAAAGTACTTCTGAATGGACTCGTTGAACCATCAGAGTATATCTGTTGCAGAACACTTTTTCAAAACGCAGTTAAAACTGTTACAGAATACAGGCTAGTAGAAAAAATATGGTATGATCTCTTGTAATTTACATCTGCCAAATCACAGTTTAGTCCAGGAGCTGAAAATGCACTATTGAATATATTTCAAATATTTACAAAAGTTTAAACAGAACAGCCCATGTATTTCTTCAGAGGAAGAGAAAAGGGGGCGGGGGCGGTGTAGAGCATATCAACTTGCTTTCTAAACACCTCCAAATGAGAGAAAAGCGTGTATCAGGGAAAACTGCCATGGGCTGATTTGCAAGCTATTAAGAATGACCTCTATTAGTCACGTAATGCAAAGAGATGCCATCACCTGCCCACCAGCTCCTGCCAAGGTTGAACCCGTCCCCTCCTCCTACCTCCCTGGCAGGTTGTGTTTTTCTTACTTCTAATAGCAAACACTAAATGTGACGGATGTCCTCACCCTCCTTGCTTTTTCGCTCATTCTCTGCTTGTTGCCACACAGGAGGAGCAAACACAGCCCAATGAATGGCACATTTAATATATGGGGTGGCCAAAAGATCTTCAGCTGGCATGAGCTGCCTTAACCTCACAAAGTTAATGGAACTAAAACATTTTTAATGCCAGCTGACAAGTGACCCGTCTTCTCTGTAATTATTCAAAGAAAACAGCTTTGTGAAGAGAGGTAAACTATTTTACCAGACCAGCTGACTGAGATGGAAAAATTGAACAAGTTTTTAAGCCTCTTTCAGATTTTCTTCTGACTTTAGACGGTTGTCCCCCCTTGCTACTGTGGTGATTACAATCTTGGCTGTTTTGTTTGTCCGTGGTGAATTCCAGCCTGCCCAGCTGTAAATATAACTTGCACCTCAATCAGGAACAGCTTCTAGGGAAACAGGCCAGATCATCTTCTGAACCTGAAAGCACTTTCTTAAATTAGTAGAGATAGCCGAAAAAACAATATTTTCTTACAAAGGTTGTCTCTCTTCCATTCTTTAGCAATCATGCCTATTACGTGATCACCAGAAGAGATTTATGTTTATACTCTTATAATGTTAATTAATTTATGCAGCAGGCTACAGATCTGACTTTGGCAAGGAAAGGAGGAGAATGACCCTGCAATCAACAATCTGTGTTTCTCTGAAATATGCGACACATTTTGAAATGAAAAGTAATCTCTTGAAAAAAACCCTCAACACCCCCAAAAAGTTGTTTATGTTTAACTTGTGATTTTGAACTGCACCAATCGATGTCAGTATCAGAATTTATTTTTTTGCCGGTCCTCATGGATGAGATTTAGATCACTTAAGTTAAGGTACCTAACTTGCCTCTGCACCGAACAGAATCACTTCCCCAGGCCTGCTGGCTGCACTCTTACAAATGCAGTCTGGTATATGTCTGGCCTTCTTGACTGGAAAGGTGCACTGCTGGCTCGGGCTCAGCTCACCCACCAGAACCTCCATTTTCCTTCAAAGCTACTTCCTACACAGCTGGCCTCTGCTGTGGCATGGGATTATTTTGTCCCAGGTGCAGGACTTCAGATTTTCCTCTGTTGAACTTCATGGGGTCCCTGTCACCCCATTTCTCCAACCTGTCCAGTTCCCTCTGAATAGCAGCTCTCCCTGCCAAAATATCGACTCCTCCCACCAATCTGGTATTGTCCACAAACCTGATGAGAGTCCACTCTCTCCCATAATTAATAAAAACACTAAATAATATTGGCCCCTGTTCTGATCCTTCACGGACTCCACTGACAACCAGCTGCCAGCTTGGACTTTGCACTGCTGATCACCACACTGAGCCTGATAATCCAGTCAATTTTCCACCCACTTTGTTATATCTGCTTATCCACTCTATATGTCATCAGTTTGCCTGTTTGGAGATTAGCAGACCACGTTAAAAGACCTTCTACAATCAAGGTATACAGCATCCACGGCTCTCATCTTATCTACAGAACCATTCACTTCACCATAGAAGGCTGTCATGTTGGTCAGGCGTAATCTGGATTTATAAATCCATTCTGGCTATGCCCAGTCACCATCTTCCCTTTCGTGAGGCTGGAAATAGTTTCCCACAAGGATGTGCTCCATTACCATCCCAGGACTAAGATAAGGCTGACTGGCCTTTAGTTTCGTGTTCTTCTTGAAGATGGGCGTGATGCCTGCCTTTTTTTCTTTTTTTTTTTTTTTTTTTTTTTTTAAAACCTTCCACGGTTGCCATCATCTTTCCAAGGTGTTAGAGAGTGGCATCAAAATGATTTTGGTGAGCTCCTTGAGTGGCATCTCATCTGATCCGATGGACTAGTTTATGCTCAGTTAGTGTAAGCACTTGTTACTTTACCTTCCTGTAATGCAGATAATGTTTCACTCCCTCAGGCCCTGCTAAAAAAAAACAGGAAACTTAAAGGCCAGAAGGCAGACCTTACCAGTGAAAAATCAAGCCAAGGACTGGGTTCCTTGACCTTTTACCTGTCATTCATCATTATGTGCCCTGGCCCATTGAGTAGCAGGCTCCCATTTTCCTTAGCCCTTCTTTCAGTAGTGATGTACTGGAGAATTTCTTGTCACCCTTCACAACCCTTGCTAGTTTCATCTCCAGCTAATCTTATACCATCAGAGTACATTGGGATTTTTTCATGTTTTGAAATTAAAGGATACATGAGTGTGCATGTGTATTTAAATCAGTGTGTTAGTTCTATTAGTTCAAGAAAGGAAAGATTTTCTTTGTTTTGCATATGTAGTTGAAAGAAAGCTGTCCCCCCCAGCACCCACTCAGGTAAGAGCTTCTCGATTCTTTCCATGGTTCTTCAACTTCCTCTTTGGCCAGCCAAAAAGTATGGTGGAAATGGAAAGACGTAAACTCCCTCAAGAGACGTAAAAAGGGTAACTACCTCCAGACTATATATATCACCACTGTGTACAATAGGGAATCAAATTACTACCACTTCTTTCTTCATTTAAATGGTCTGTTCACTCATCTTAACATTGATTTTTTTCTTTCGCAGTAGGAAGAATCTGAAGAAAGAAGATGATAATGCAATCTGCCCCTTCTATACACATACGCTCCACACTGATGCTTGGAAGCCTGCATTATCTGGAGCTATTAAGTAGAAGCCTGAAACTGTAGTCAGTCTTGCATAAAGAGTTAGAAATGCTGTACTCTTTAAAATCAATTTACCACTGTGCTCACCATGGTCTCTGGAGAGAGACATTAGGCCAGACTCAGAAAAGGTTATTGAATCATTGTTTCTCCAACAATGGTTTTCAATTATAAACAAAGCAAGGGCTCCATTCTGCAAATCCTTGCTTGTGGCCTCTACATGCATGCACTACTACACACAGAGCGTGAATGGAAAGGATTACTAAATAATGTATGAGGTCCTGTCGACTTCAGAGGGGTCAGGGGCTTGACTTAACTTTCAGGTTTCCACGCTATGACCTTCAGCAAGCAGAGCTGTAATTCCCTTTTTTTACAGAAGAAAAAGAGCTAAAATTGGATCAATATGATTAAAATAAAGCAACAAATGAATCAGAGTGGATTGTAGTCTTAAGTGTGTTTGGGAAGGAACACTTCACACTGTACACTGAATTTGCTTAGAAGAGTTGTTTATCTGCTTTTTTTCAAAATGAAGAGTAACCACGTGGTTTGTATAGCTGGGGGTAAAAAGGCCTGTTTGACAGCCAAAGCACAGTCTCGTGTTCATTATTATTGTATTATATTCTTCTAGTGCCTAGGAGCTGCGTGGCCCTTTACGGAGAAGTGAAAACAATGCTGAGTGATGAAGAGGGTCTAAATTAAACTCTCCACAACAATGGATGAGAGCAAGAGAGTGTGGGTTTGGCCTCTAGGATAGGAAGGATAACATGAAAAAAAAAAAAATGTCTTTCTCCAAATGTTGTTATTTGTGCAGGGTTTTTTGTCTCAGGAAGTAGTAAAGGGAAATAAGCACTCTCCTCATCTGTTTGCAAAGGATACATGTACAAGAAATAGGCAAGGAACTGTCTGCGGAAAAAGGTTTTGGGGGACAAGGGGCAATCCATAACAGATAATATGTAGAAGCAGGGACAAAGCACACAAGGCCTTGATGAAGCATTCATACATATGGAGAAAAGTCAAAGCAGAAACTACCAGAAAGGGAGTAAGACTAATGAAGCGTCAGGGCCAGAAAGCGGGGGAGACACTAAGTGCCAGGTAACAGCAGTAAAAGATCATGGGCACAAGATGTAAAACCTGCATGACCTTATCTCTTCCAGAGTTTGTATCAGTAAAGGTTTGTTAGGACAAGACTCTTCCTTTTAGACAAAGAAGGGCTGCACAGCACAGGGACACTGATCCCATGACAGCAGCAGAAGCAACAACCAGGGAGACAGGTCTGGGGGACTTCTGCAGTCTTTAACCCAAACGATGGAACATATCAGGTAAAGGATGACAGGTATGTAGCACTGTTCCCTTTCTGAGTGCTCGGCAGGTGTTGAAAACAAGCCTAAGAGGGGAGTGTAACACTGAAGGCGATCCTGTAGAGGTGAACTTTTGTTACTTCAAAAGGCAGAGGCAGCTACAGCACAGATTAAACAGTGAGTCTGTCACAAAGCAAATTCCCCTCAAACAAAATATCCCACACAAATGGTGTTTTCAGTCTCACATACTGCGAAGGCAGATGTGTAAAAAGGAGGAAGAGAAAGGACAACGACAAGGGAACATGGTGGCTCTTTGTGGTATTTGACCTAAGCAGGGAAGTACAAAAAAGTATGGAATTTCATCCCCATGTGGCCATGAATATGTATAAGAAGGGGGACACTTTTATTAGAGGAAATAAAATCAAGAGTTTTCTTCAGAGCACGATTAGATGCAAGAAAGAAAAAATCAGACATGTAGATGTGGCACTTAGGGACATGGTTAGTAGCGGACTTGGTAGTGTTAGGTTAATGATTGGCTTCGATGATCTTAAAGGTCCTTTCCAACCTAAAAGATTCTATAGTTTAATAAACAAATTCATAGTGAAATAATATTGTTCTATCACTCCACGGACCATATTAATGCCAAGCCCATAACAGAAACAACTGGAAGGTTCACTTCTACATTTCACCAGTCTTCTAGAGTAACAAAACCAGTCCAGAAAATCCCCTGGTAATTAAAAGACAAGAGGAAAAAAAAAAAAAGGAGTTGGAGAGCAGAGATTTGTGAAACTCTTAAGATGTTAAATAAATAGATGCATCTTACACGCTGTTAAGATTCCACTGGATGTTGTCTGTACGGTTTAATTAACAATAACTATCCACCCCCTGTTTTGCTGCTAATGTAATCTCAAAAGCACTACACTAATTCCACTTGCAGATTTTATGGTAACATTTTAAATTAAAATACTCTGAGTACACTTAACCACACATTCAATGTGGATTTAATAAGGTGATTATAGGTTCATTAAGTGGCAATTGATTATTAACTATTTGCTGGCCTGCAAACGTGAATATTTGGTAAAGAACAGTGTATTCTAGAAAAGACAATATGCCTAATAAGCTAACTTCTCAGATGGCTCCTCAACACATCAGGCTAAACTATTTTGTTCCATTCAGTAAGGAACACAGGATCAGTTCTGCCACAAAATGCCCGTCATCTTCAATATGAGCAAAACGTTTTGCAATGTGACAGTTTTGTAGTGAATAATAGCAAGTGGATTTTATCTTCACTGGGAAAAGCTCGCTATATTAAAATATATTAATAATAACAACATTAAAATTTCCTTCCATTTTATTGATATTGGGAACATAGCTGGAAAGTCCCTCTCTAACCTGCATGCTTCAAAAAGTGATTCAGGAAGCAGAAGTCTGCTGGAAAGCCAACAGGACGTCTAATAGTACAGCTCAGTGCCTAGCAGACAGGAGCAGTGCTCTGCCTGCACTCATCCGCTCAGCTCCCAGCAGGTTTCTCGTTTAGTGACAAATGACAGGGGAAGCCTTGTTTAAGGTAGGGATTTTATTGTGGTGCAGTCAGAAGTGGGACCCATCACCCAAAGTGCATCACTGCCAATCCTCTTCTCATGTTTTCTGTAATTCAAAACCAAAAAAATCATTCACTTTCTGCTCCATTCTTAACACTCCTACTTCGCTATCTTTGGACTCCTTTACCATTGCCACTAAATGGAGAAGCACCATTTAAAACGTCTGTTCTCAAAATTTTTCATGAAGAGGGTTTGGAGACTTCCAATTCCGTCATTCAGACCCAACACTTCAGGCAACTTCTTCACTGTTGCATGATATTAAAGTTTACCAGGCTCCAAGACGTCATCCATCTGTGTCACTGATTAAATCAATTTAAACCTGAAATGGCAACATTTTAAGAGCATTCCCCAGATCAAAAAGGCATGCACTGGTAACCTGACTACTTAGCAAGTGTTATCAAACAAGATATTTACATAGCAAGTAGCTGGTACTCTTTTAACATTTCACCCTATGGATAACATCATATGCTTGAAAGCAGCTTATTACTAGTTTCCACTGTGTTCTTTAGCTATATAAATAAAACTAATTTTTGCATCTTCAAGAACTGAGTAACTAAGAAGAAAACAAACAAAAGCCAGTTGCACTGAAAACAATACGCAATAACCCCCCCAAACACTGCTATGTATTCCCAAGGCCTGACGTGTTCAGAGAGACTCGAGGAGCATGTAGTGCCTCTACCAACTAATTGAATATCTCTCCTGTAAAAATCCTAAGAGCAACACAATTGATTAATGTTTTAGCGTGTGCAGCACTGATTTATTTTGTCGTGCCCCCAAAAAAGAAAAAAAAAACAAACACAAAACCCAAACAAACACCTTCCTCTTCACCCAGGTGAAGAGGTGCACGTGACAGGAGCTTCACAGTTCCATCACTGTAACCTGGTTGTTCTAATCCACAGATCTGAACTTGGGCTGTATCGCACTACTAATGGAATAATCAGGCCCCTCACACCTAATAAAGTACAACTTTATTAACTTAATTCAAGTAATTCCCTGGTGCATGTGCAATTCCAGAGCTCAGTTATAACGACTTTAATGAGGAAAGCAAATCTTTTGCTAGTTAAGTGCCAAACGTGCTTTTTCTTTAAAGTTTTTCTTCTACTTTCATTAACAAGCTCCCTTTCCACAATGTGTGCATGTAAACAGTGAACTCAGAGCAGCATATCCAATTAAACAACCTTATACAACCACAGCATGCCATGGGATCAGCAGTTTAGACATGTATTTTGAGATTACTGGTATAACGCCTAGTTTCCTTCTCTGAAATGGAAAAAAAAGATCATTTTACATTCCCAATAAGTTAAGTCATTGACAGAATATCTTTCTTAATTATCCCAATGACAACAGGCAGGAAAGTCATCGTAACGTGCTAAAAGGCTGTGCAAAAATATAGCTCATTTTTTGCATTTTACTGGCTGGACTTTATAAACTATAGAACACGTTATCTTATAAACATTAATTAGAGGAAAGGCACTGGATGTGAATGTGAAATCTGGGATCTGAATCCAGATCTAAATTTCATGGGTAGCTCCAGTTAAACCTGTGGATCAAACTAAAAGTCTAGTCCTCTGCTTCCAGACTTCGTAGGTTTTCTGCATCCCAATGAAATAAAATTAAAAAAAAAAATGCTTTGTTTTCAAAAAGAAAAAAAAAACACACCAAAAACACAACAACAAAGAAAATATCCAGCCACCATTTTAAATATATTTTATCCAAATGGATGTCCTGAATTTAAACACCCTTGATAAAAGAAGCCATTAGTGCTTTTAGTATCCTTTCCTCTTAGAAAAGAGCCTGTTTTCCAGCTGATCTGACAAACAAAGGAGACTGAAAACAGCCTTACTTTGTTTCTGGCTTTGTTTCATGCACTGTGTATACACAGTAACACCCCAAAAACCTTCTTTGTGTCATACTTTAATAATAACTTGACATCTGTAATAAAGCTCAGGTTATACTTTACTTCTATTAAAACATTTTTCTGCTCTCAGGATTACATCAGCCAAACTCATAGACTGGTATTGCCAATATGTCTGCTCTGCTATATACAGTAAGTGGAATCGATAAACACTCACCTGTCACCTTTTCACATTTCTGTTAAAGGCAAGACACACTGCTTACCGAGTCTCTTAAGGAAAAGGACTTAGACACATAACGAAACCTTTTCTCAATTATCTAGAGTTTACCTTTAGGCATTAGCTTAACTAAAAATCCTGCAGAAAACACTTCTGGGCCTGATATTCTGCAATACTCGAGAAGCTTTGTCCTCAGCTCGTATAAATCACCACTGTTTAACTGACATCAGCTGAGCTAAAACAACATGCAGAAGTTGAGGAGGTTACCCCAGGGGGCTGCTGTGCTGCCAATTAAGGTACATAATTGCAATGTAAAATGAAGAGGGAGGGCGTGACTTAACTTTTCTCCATGCATGTCTCAAAGTTTAAAAGGTGTTTGGAAGGCCTCTTCTAGATTTGGTTACCGAGCAGATCGGACTGCTTGTACCACTTGGTGCCTTTAAGCAGTACAAACCAGCTTCCATTTAAAATGAGCGAATAAATAAGCAAAGACAAATCTGCAAAAAACGCAACCTTCCTTTTTGACCAGAATGAACTCTTTCTAACCTCCACACAAGAGATCTTCCCTTATCTACCATCATCAGGTTTAGAGTCTAGTCTTCTACAATCCTGCCAATGTAAAACTAAGGTCTTAATACCAAAGTGTTTCAGTGGGACAGACAAAATGAGCGACATACATCAGAGACGTATGATGGTGAGCATTAAAGACTTCATTGACATTCACTGGGGTGAACTTTGTAAATAGGCGCATCAGTAAAGCAAGTGTTCCAACTGCATACAAACATTTACACGGCATTACCTCAGCCTACAGTACCTTACATGATGCTTAAAGGAATACATTAAGTCTGCAAAACACCGCATGCAAAAATGCTGGAGTTAATTTAGCTCCCTGGTGTGCATGTGCTGTGACATAGCTTGTACTTACATGATCTCCCCCCCGTGGAATTCTCCACTCACAGTGCTTGGTAGGGAAATCATTAAGGGAAAGAAACATGTGTGATAGGGTCCCTAACGTGTTTTATTGAGAAGCTGGACATGCCTAGAGCAACCATTCTGCTCCACAAGTTCATATGCAGTAGGAACAGTTTCGGTGATCATTTCTAATACAAAAGTAATACAAATTCTCTTTGCATCATTTTAAGGAAACAGGTGAAATGTGATTGTGAGAGAGCTTTGCAACAGAAATGGTGAACATCATTGCACAGGGAACTAATGAAACTTTGTCTGAAACACTGCATACTGCTTTGATCATCCATGCTCAGAAAGATGAATCTATTACCAGAACAGGTGCAGTGAAAGGCTTCTAGCTTGATCAGAGGAATGAGGGACCCTTTTTTACAAGGGGAAGCTAAAAACTTGGCTAGCATAGCCTAGCCAGAGGAAGGCTAAGGGGGATGTGATTGCTGTCTATAAATATATCAGGGAGTGAGAGAAAGGACAGGAGGGAATGAAAAGAATTAATCAAAAGAACCGTGCTGGTACAAGAACTAATAGGTATAAACTTGCCAAAGTAGGTTCGGATTAGAGATTAGAAGAATGTGTCCAATCCCCAGAGCGATAAGATTTTTAAGTAGTAATGAAGGCAAAATAACTAGCCACTTTTTAAAATGGAGTTCTAGAGGTTTCTGTATAGCATAAGATCACAGAGCAGCCTGTGAGGCCCTGAAAACCACAACTTAGCCACCTAAATGCTGTGGAGGATATTGTTCCAAGCAGTATATTTCAAGTCACAGAAGGTATCCGTGGGGTAGCTGAAAAGTCAACTTCTTTTCCCTATTCACCTTCAAGATCTCTTCCTGTTTTACTCTCAGATTGCTTTATGTTCTTAACTTGCAACAAATAGGAGAAGTTACATATTAGTGGTATATCTGTATTTGTGTGCCCTTGAACCGAGAACAACACAGGTGAAGATGCAAATGCAGAAGACAGTCAGAAATCATGGACAAAGAAAGCTTGCTGACATTGCAACATTCAGAATTCAAGAACGGATCAAGGCCATCAGCCCCTGGAAGGATATCATATAGCCAGCATTGCCATTCAGTCAGAAAAAGGAATTTTTTCCATCTTTATTTGTAAAGTTTCAGTAATGAGAAAAATAATATGGACTCACATTCCTGAACAAGGGAAATTGTACCTAAGGAAATATAACCTTCTCTGCTGTGGGAAAAAAACACAAGCCTTGCTCTGAATGGTGCATTCCAGCCATCCTTACAAAGACTTTACATTTCTCTTCACCTTAAAAGCAACATTTTCTGCAGGTGAGATGAGCAGACGGAGTCAGGCTTTCCACAGCAATGGGTTCTACCAAGAAAACAGCGGGCAGCACACTACAGTGAAGCCCTCTACAAGAACGAAGCAACACCTCTCCTGCTGGGATAAGGCACTTTAGGACTCCTCTTTAAAAAGGCTTAGTTGGTGCATTGCTCCATAAGTGCAACAGCTGCTTGGTTTTAGCTGGAGCTTCTCTTAAGTTATCTGAATTGAGCGTATGTTGCATAAGAATGAGGGCACCACAAGCAGCAGGACAGAGGGGAGCCCTGTGCCACACAATTAACTTGGATACACAGCCATTCATTTTGACAGATTTAGAGGAAGACAAACATAGAAAGGTCAAAACAGAGCAGTGGGAGACACTCCTTGACAGCTCTTTCTCTTTCTTTGCAAAAGCTTGTCTCGTACTTACATGCATGATTCTGCAGATGTTATCGTGGTACACACTTCCCTCTATTCCCTTACACTGCATAGTAGCAACTAAGACTAAGGATTCAAGCGAACCCCAAACCTGAAATTTAAGTGCTCCCACTCCTTATAAATATTAGAACTAAAGAGTAATCTTACACGTCTTCCAATGTACAACCTGCTGAGCAGGTGCTGCTGATGTTAAAATGTTTATTAACATGCTCTGCCAGGATATCCAGGAGGTATCTTGTCTATTCCTGAGGTCACATTCTTTGTGACTGTGCTGCTAGACAGCAAGATTAGCCGAAAGCCTGTAAGTGTCACGTCTGAATTCAGAGGCTCAAATATCTTGCAGATGAGGATTTCAAGAGCAGGTGGTCAGCTCATTAAATCCTGATTCACGTCAGCAGGCCTTCTCCTTCCTTGAGATGTTTGTGCCTCTTCCCTCCTCCCCAGCTCTCTGGGTCAGGGATGAGCGTTCCTAGCCCTTTGAAAGCGCACCAAATGCACTCTTCAATGCTTTCGGTCCAGCCTCTCAGCAACAAAAATTTGCAGCTGTTTCAGAGATGATGAGGTAGGCTTAGGGCAGGGACTAGCCAGATCCGAAACTGTTGTCTTCGTTTACAAGACCACCATCATCACTATCATCTACATGCAAACCAGAAGGACTGCAGGTGGAAGGGGAAAAAGAAAAAGGGCAGGGAGAAGGGGCATAAAAAACCCAGTATTTTCTCACTCCTTTTTTTTTTAAAAAAAAAAAAAGCGTTCAGGATTTGCCAAGGTCACTGATGGTAACCTATGAATGAGACCATACTGAAATTACAATGATTGGCAATTTTAGATAACAATTAACTGGAAATTGTCATTATGCAGCCCAGATTTTTGTGTCAATGGCCAAAACCACAGACACAAGGGATGGCACACACAGAAAACAACTAGATGCATAAGGAAACTGGAGAGGTTACTGAACACCCAGTTTATCTGTATTCACATGACTCCTAGGATGGCTGTACATGCACACAGATATAAATGCTTTTATTTCTTTACAAAGTTTTTAGCTTTCAACTGTTCCAAGCAGAGCTAACTGAAGGGAGGCATTCGCTGGGGGACAGAAACAAACCACAAAAGCTTCCTCACTTCTTTTCACTCCCCACAAAAAGCTTAACAGCCAACAATTATAGTTCCCCCATAGAGCACAAATGCTTTGACATTGTTTCCTTCCTTTCTATATTCACTATGAACTTCTCTGGGATTAAACGCTACCTACTCTATTGTTTTCAGAAAACTGATCACAAACCAGCTGAGATACATTTCATAAAGCTCCACAACCATTAGATTACAGTGTTACTGGCATTAAAAACATGAACCAATAGAAAAAAAAAAAAATAATGTTCCAGGTTCCTAAATTTTGTGTAGGGTTTTTTTTCTTTTTTTTTGTTTGGGTTTTTTTTTTTCGGGGGTGTCGTCCCCCCCCCCCCAGTAACGGTGGCTCTTTATTTATGGGGCTGAATTTCAAAATTTTTTTAACATGGTCTGCTTTACATTCAAGTCTGAAAGTAACACACAACACTGTTTCTTTTCTAAGTCTGCAAAACCCTCCATCTCTCACCTCTTCTCCCGTTCCTGAGGGAGACAAAAGTAGCACTGAGCACATTTGCTTCCTTCCTGATCACCCTGTAAGGTCACATAGTTCTTGCCAACAGGTTTATTGTTAACAAGCCTTTGCTCCCTCTGCTGGCTATGCTGTCCCTTTGTAGCATCACAATTAAGAGCATCTGTGACTCTGATGACAAAGTTTCAAAGAACCTAAACATAGCTAAATACAAAATCCACAGTCATTCTCTATACAGACTTCAGTTAAATCCAATTTCCACTTAAATTAACTGGCAGAATCACTTCAACTTTATCCTTGTTAACTTTGCTGGTTACACCTTTATATGTAAAAAGATGTTGTGACAGTGCTACTTTATATTTAAAATTCACTCTGTTCATTTGCTTTGCTTCTGATATTGATGCCTAGAAACCAGTCCTGTGTGCGTATACAGTTGCAACACCTGGGTATACGTGTTCAGAGGATGCGCTAAACACAGATGGATGTGGCCTGTGGTAAATGACAAGGACCCACCACAGGGCCCAGCTTCTCTTTCAACTGTTTCACAAAAAAAAAGAAACCTGGAGGATTTTTCTCTGCTTATAGCAAGAATTATAGTTGCTCTATAAACTAAAGTTTAAACTGAGAAATTGGCTGGCTGTAATAAAGAGGATTTACAGAAAATATAACATTCTTTTGGCTTCCACAGAACATCAGGAAAAAGGACTACTGCATTCAAATTAAAAAAGAAACAGTAATTGCAGTGGCATCCCATGGAAAAAATCATAACAGCAAGATAGTTCATAAAGGGTCAGCTACAAGACACAGATGCATTGATATTTTTTTTCCAGAACTGGATCAAACTCCTCTATTTCATGATGTGTGCTGCTTTTGGTTTTATCCTGGTTTCAGGCAGTTTCACTTGGCATCACAAATTTCTGAACCCATTGGTTCTTTCCCTTATCCATAAAGATAATAGGGACCTGTATCCAGCAACAACATTTCTGATCTGAAGACAGCATGGCTTTGGAACCTGCTTATGTATTCCCAAATAAATCCCCACCCCTCTAACCACAGGACTTGCGCCAGGGGAACTGTCAGAGGATAGCAGTATGGGGTTTAAGGAAGAAAGAAGGGAAGAGGGGCCACACAGCAAATTGTTCTGTTGCTTTCCCTAAGCAAATTCGTCTGCTGAGGGCTAATACAGCATAGATTAAGCCTTGCCAACTTGGGGGGAGGGGGACTGTGCAAAAACCCCTTCATCTACAGGGACACAAAGTTTAAATAGAGTTGTTCTTGGCCTTGCTAGAAGGAAGTGTCAGCACCAGTCCGACAGCACAGATTTATGGCTTCGAGTCTAGAATAATCATTGGTCAAGCACCACTACTTTCCCTTCCTCCTTAGTGTTTTGGTAAATGGATGGGTCAAAAATACACTTGGTTCTCGTGTGGACGCATCTATTGTACTTGTAAGAAATTCAAGTAGACACAAAAAGCAATAAGGCTTTATATAGATTTAGAAAAACCCAACCATCAACAAAGCACCAAAAACGCGCACTCATTCTGAAAAAGAAAAAAAAGGCTCCAGCAGGATTTGCTCCGAGCTGCTGACAGGACTGAAGTTCCTTCTGCCTTCCCATACATCACAGCAGAGTCACAGGATATTTCAGCAGAAGATGGAAAAAAACACCAGTCGCATTTCCCAGTCTTCTCTCAGACTCCTCCCTTCGCACTGGGGAGCCAAACCGTATCCCACAGCGTGCTGCAGAACTTCTGCTAGAACCACAGTGTTAGCATGCTCAATCCCTATGCTAGCACAGAGGGGAAAAAGGAAAAGAAACAATTCAGGCTGACACCTCCTGAACATCTTGTCCATTTGAATGTGTTGTGGTATGCTGCACCGCTGACAAATGGTAAGGTTAGTCCAACCACAGGACGATAAAGCTCATGTGCTATGCCACCTTGCAAACAGTATGGAGCACACACCTAACAACACAGCTGTATTTAAGGAGCTTTTAAACAAAGGATATATGCATATGTATATATGTATAAGTCCTAGAAGGTAAATTTTAAGTTATGTATATTATAAGACTGGCTGCTTCTGAAAGTTGAACAGGAAATTTTGAAATAAATCCCAGGAAAGGTAAGAGTCAATAGCAAAAGATAAATGATGCAGTCACAAGATTGCAATAGATCTACTTCTCAGGTCCACATTTCTCTCATATGGTCCCATATGTAACTGAAACAGGATTTTCTCCATGAAACAGTAAGGAGAACTCAGAAGAGCTTGAGAAATGCAATGATCCACATGAGACTTTTCCATAACCAATGGTCTAACACACTCAACTTCTACAGGAGATGGACAGAGGTCTTTACTGACTGTACGTCATCAGAGGCCTGCTTTTAGAACAACCTGAAGAAGTTTAGATCATGCTGTGTTTCAGCAACATCTGCATTCCCTTCCAAGCATATTGATTCCTGCAGACTCCAGGCCAATGATATTAACAAGTCTTTAAGGTATTCCTGGTACCTGGATGTCATACCCTGTGAAAAGATACGCTGTCTAACCCACCTGCTATACATACACATAATCCCAACAATAACAACTCTTCCTCCCCCACACCCTTTTATTTAATCTTAACATTTCTCATGACAAAAGCCGTTAGTTCAGTCTGTTGATGATGATAAACAATTCTAGCTTGTGGCTTTGCCACTGAACAGTTTCTGAAGGGTTGGGTTTTTTTTTGACACATCAGAAGCCAGGCAGTGCTCTCTAACATGTGTCTGCACATAAACCCTGAACAATTTTGTTAGCAGATAAGCACGTGAGGCTGCGGTATGTCAGCAACCATTAACAGATGCACTGGAAAAGTCATACGAGGCCATGAAATGCCATCTCAGAGCAAACAATACACATGCATAGATAAGAGTCTCCTCAGGAACAACAGAGAAAATACACATTTTGAAACACAACTCCCTCAAAACAGTAATAAAGTATAAGTTAAATAAAACTGCAATCCATGCTCGGAAGTAAATGTGGGGGCTCAAACAGAGATTGCCTCCCATGGATGTAAATGCTTGATTACTTTCATTAGTAATACAGTTTAAGCACATGTCCAAGAAGTATTTCTGTATCAGGGTATTATCTATCTACTCACTTGCCAAGCATGCTGCAGGGCTGTTCTCTGAAAGCCTCCATATCTTAACTGCAGGTTTTAACCGAGCCAAGCCTGTGGGGTCAACATGTATAAACTGACACAACGCCAGCACTTTTTTTGTGGAATTACACTGATTCAGAGCAGCTGGAGCCATGGTCCCTTGACTTATATAATTGGAGCTTATACTTACACTGTAAGCTGAGTGGCTTCATCGTATCTTTGGCTTAACTTGGGCCACGCTGACTTGTGTAAGCCAGTGCAGGTGATGTTACCACTGTAATATTAGCTTTTGCATCTCCTGACTTTAGTTTTGATGTTAATAGTACAACTAGCTTGTTGCATTTCTGACTTAAAGCAATACATTAATGGGCTAAAAGTCAACGCATCCTAAACTGAGCATGCACAAAATCCACCAAAACTAATTAAAATGCTAAAACTGATNGGCTGGCAGTGAGAAGCCACTACCAGCAGGCAGCCCGCCTCTAACAGGGAGTCAGATGCTTGCTAATACTGCATCGATCCATTGACAAACACTTGCTCAGTGAAGCAGACATCTTGGCGGAAGTCAATATCTGCTTATTATTTCAGAGTTTGAGCCATGACAGGACATGCATATGTATACACACAGGAAATCACTAGCAAATTTAAGGGCAATTTTCCAAAAGGCTGAAGAAATGGCTTCTCAACTCCCTTACCTCATCAGCAAGAAAGACTCTGAGTCCTTATTACAGCTATATGGGCAAGGGCTGAGGTTAAGAAGCGGTGGGGTCAGTACCTCATACTGCTACAGAACACACCAGTTCCCTTCAAAAATCAGGAGACAGCTGGATCAAATTTTACAGCCAAAGCCACCCCCTGAAAAATGTTGTTATAGGAGAACTAAAGTGCTAATCTTTCAGTTAGACATTTATGCCAGAAAAAAAAAAACTGAAAATCTCTTTCTAGTCAGAAAACTTTCTTCTAATTTTAATTCAAACTTAACTTTCAGGCTTAGAATAGTGTCTATATTTAATTCAAATATTGCTTGTATTTATCTTTCCTTAAAATGTATTTGAACATAAATTTTGATATTTTTTTAAATGCTTTATAGTTCATTCAACCCAAATTTACTTTTTTAATGCAATAAAATATCTTTGAGGGGAAGTTGTTCATTTCACCCCACTCACACAAATTTTTTTAGTTCTTAGAATGACCGCAAACTGAAAAATTAATTATTTCCACAAAGTTTGGACTAAACATCATAAGAAAGCGTAGAAAAAAAAAAAAAACAGTTCCTGCCTCAAAGAGTTTGTAATAAATTACACAACAGGTGGAAGAAAAGCAACACTATTCTCTTGGCATTACAGCTGACTGGAACTGAGCTCAGAATAATTTACTGAGTTGACCAAAGTCACACTGGAAATCAGTGTTACAGACAAGGACAGAAACCAGATTTGCTTTGTTCAAGAAAAAAAATAAATTACCACATAATATTTATTCTTTATAACTACCAAGACATTTGTGTTCTGAATTTATAAATATAGGAAATATTCCATATTTTGCACCTCGACAGCAAAGAAACAAATAAATAAATTTAAAAAAAGCTTGCAGTTGGTAATGGCTTACATCTCATTTTTTTCCAAGAGACACTTTCTGATTAAGTATAATATCCCATAATACTAAGGAACTGCAGGAAGGTAAGTGCCACTCCTGTAGAAAGCAGCCTTAGCTCTGGCTGAAGTTGATTAAAAATGGAGAGGAGTTAAAGAGGACATTTTATATCCAGTGGTTCCACAGTTTCTGACAAAAGTTTGTGTTTCCGTGGAAAATTACCAACCAGGAAATTTCAAAGAAAGAATGAAATTTATTTCTACTTAGAGAAGCATGAGTTACAAAAAGAAACATATGGTACAAGGGGTGAGATTTCTATGAACCTTCTGCACAGCTATCACCACAAGAAATAGGAGCAGTTTAATATCAACTAAAGCTGTACAAATACCATTGTTTTCCACTTGCTGGTTGGGTTTGGTTTCAGGTTACCCAAAAGGAAAAAATGTGTGGTTTTCTTGTGAAAATGAGAACATTGTTAAACAAGCTTTTGAGGTTCTGTCAAAATTTTCAAATCACCCCATTTTGTTTCTGAGTTAGGGAAGCATTGCTCTTTTCAAAACAAATGAACTATATTTAAAAACAAAATAGAAATTTAAGGGTGGGTTGTTTTTTTTTTTCAAATGAAGCATTCCAGCTCTTTAAATTATTTTTCAGAGTGTACGTTGGATATGTGAGGCAAAATGTGAGTTCACAAACAGTTTCAGTTAGCCCAGACTGGTAACTTTCAATAAATAAAACATTTAACAATAGAATGTGTCCCATTTCCTGTATCTTTCTCATTCCAATAATTTCCCTTTTGTGAAACATCACTAGAAAGGGGAGCAATATCACAAACCCTTTCCCTTCCAGCACACAACACAACCAAAAGAGTGAAGAGGTAGAACTGAACAGCCCAAAGTAGAAATTTATTCATTCAAGGATGAATAAACTGAAATGTACTTTGAATGTAAATGATTCAAGATATAAATCTGGGACTCAACTCATCAGCTAGAGGCTTTAAGGAAATGAAGATCTGGTGGTTCTGGTAACTGGTGAATGCCCACCATTTGCTGTGGCAGTACAGCTGTGAAAAAATTAATGTAGTTTTAGGATATTTTTATAAGACAGAATACTTTTATAAGGCAATATATTTTTAAGGACAGAAGTAATACTGTAAGAAATTGTACACTGACTTCTTTAGGGACATTAGCTATGGTCAGCTACAGTTACAAAAGTACATTTACACTGGAACTGGTAAAGAAAATGCCTAACGCCTGGCTGTGGAAACAGCCATCAAACAGAACATTTGATATGAAATTACATGAGCCGATTGTCAAATTTAGCCAAAGGTTGAAATATTATGTGATTATTCCCTATTAATATACTGGGGTAAA
Organism: Ibidorhyncha struthersii; assembly: GCA_013398815.1. NCBI lineage: Eukaryota > Metazoa > Chordata > Aves > Charadriiformes > Charadriidae > Ibidorhyncha > Ibidorhyncha struthersii. Next base: position 230,880 of record VZSZ01010361.1, read on the forward strand.
TATGAATATCGCAGCACAGTGTAAACTGAAGGATAATAACAAGACTACGCTAGAGGTAAATGAATACAGAAAACTTCTAATCACCTGAGGAGTGATGAAACAGATAAGAAGAGTCATCAGGAGAAAGGATCTATGCCATTTGAACTAAGAACAACTAAGCAGAGTCATCAGGAGAAAGGATCTATACCATTTGCAAGTTGTGAGATTACTAAATTTATGGAAGAATCTGTTTGACAAATCCCAGCAACGAGAAATTAAATTTCTAATTTGAGTCTTTGGTATCTAATGTGCAGATAACTTGAATGCCTCTGAGAGGAGGCTCAATCATCTTTTGTTTGCATCATTTTTACAGGCAATTATGTTTGAACTTTCTACCAATTACCTGGAAAATCCCCCTTCCACAACTGGTTTCTGCTGTTTTTATTTCACTTCCCACTGCAGCACTGGAGTGTGCCACAGCTAGACAGAAAACACTGGGCTGAATAAGCTGGTGCACCAGTTATACTAAATTCCTTTAGGCAAACAGTGCCTCAGGAATTAGGTGGAAATCATCTTAGGTAGGAATTTCCCCACAGTCAGATTACTTGGATCAATAAGGATGGTTTTCACATCCACTGGGGTATCCTCAGTTTCCTAACATCATCTGAGGATTTTACCCGGTAGGTTTCCCATTCAGGTTCAGGCCCTGGATCATGACCCTGATCTCTCCTGCAGCATATTACACTTGCGGCATTAGTTTGAGAGCTGGGAAACGTTTGCCGCTGGCAGTATTGGGTATGGAATGAACATCCATGGGTCCCTCTGCAAGCTTTGCTTTGACTGTCCCACAATCCCTCCACCCTGCATCTCACCCTTTATTATCCTGAGCTGGATGCAAAGCAGTATATAAGCAAGAACATTTCTACCTAACTCACCCAATCCAACTTTATATACATACATTATATGTCATCATTTAGGTGGGGACATTTTTCATTACTATGGTAATATACATTCTAGTAGTCCTAATACTGTAAAAAATGACAAAATTACTTTCTGAGTATTTTTTTTTTTCCTTTGGTGAGAAACCTTCTTGCAACAAAAACTTACATGAGGGCTATTTCACTCCTCTGATCATTTGCAGAACTGTTGCTGAGTTTGCAGTTCTATAACCCAGGATATATTTTTCACTCCTATGACAGGTGGCTCCACATAGGCAGGTGTGCTGGGGATTTTGGAGCAGTCTCTCAGCCTGTCAGCTGGTGTAGTTGTCCTACTGATGGACTGCCAGGTCTCCTTTGTTATCCTAGAAACAGATCTTTTTTTCTTTTTTCCCTTTTTTTTTTTTATTTTGAGGAATTTTGTTCCTACTGTGAACAAAGCTGTTGAAAGTAAGTTTCATTATTAATTCTTCATCAAGTCTGTACGGATGCTCCAGTGTGCTTTAAAAAAACGCACTTCTCATTAAAACCCCCACAACTCCTGTCTGAACATATATAATGCACTACACATGTTCAAAATACCACTGACCTCTTGGCTTGCTTAGTGAGACGAATTTTCTCATTGCAGTTCTGATTGACAAAGTTTCTTCATTTCTCTGAAATTTTAAAGCCCTTACAACAGAGACAACACTCAGCTTCTCCAAAGGAAATCACAAGAAAAAAAGACAAAAACGCTAATGATGGAGAAACAACCATACATGTTTTTGTTTTGTTCTGCTCTCAGGAGATATATTTGGCTACTAGGACAGCATGCAGAAAAGGTGCATAGGCAAGTTCAGTATCACCTTAGCATGGATTATTTTGACTTGCTGCAACCGACTCCGTGACTTGATAAAAATACACACTGTATTCCAGGGCAGCATAAAAAATCAGGCTTGAGCTGCTGATTAGCTGATATGCCCCGAGCTGAGTCCCTGGGCCAGAATTCCTAAAATCATTTACTATTTAAACATTGAAACAGCCAAGCTATGATGATTCTAAAAATTATTCCAACCACTAACTGAGCTTGTTTATCTTTTGCCCCTCTGACACAGCAAGATTTAAGTTACTCCCACAGTATAGCTTATAAGACAACTTCATGACATTAGGTTGTCAATCAATAGTTCTGTTAGAGTTAACCCAGTGCTCCAATATCACTGCAAGAAAAAAAGAATAAAACAGCAAGTGCTCAGAGCAAAAAACCAAAGCCGATTAGCTCCGTGGAGACTTGTTTCTGCATCAGACTGCATGGCTTATTGCTTCCGAAACAGACTGCAATGTCGGGCACGCCAGGCTGGTGACACTGAAATTACACATAAGCACACACAAAAATCAATCCCTGAGCAAAACCAGTTGAAGACTGTATGCAAAATCTGCCCAAAGGGAGGCAGGGGGGGAAGCCGTTCACGTTGCTGTGTAATCAACTCTGCTCTCAGGTCTTCGCAATGTGGACGGGGTCGGACACTTTTTTGGTACCTGTATCTCTGATTACTACATTCGAGCACCTCCCTCTTAAGGTCCTGACTCGGTAATCTTTCCCTATTCAGCAGACACTTAAGCAGCTCTTTCAACCTGTTTAAGTGGCACTAAGCAGGTGCTTAAGTGCTTTGCTAAATAAGATGGTTCAAAGTCTGTGCTTAAATGTTTTGCTAAATAATTAAAAATTGGCTTGAGAGCTTGCATAAAGACACTCACTGAAAATTACCAAGTTTTATGAAAATAAAATGAAGCAATTAAGTTTAGCTTTCCTATCTCTACTTCCAGAAACGCCTACTAAGCCCAGCACACAAGCCGTGGTTGTTGGAAGTGACAGGAACAGTACGTTTAGGGCTACTTAAAACGACGTTGCCTTTTTACAGAAAGATCTTGATAAGGACAAGGTGCTTTGTGTGTCTTTTACCTCAAGTAAACCCTGAAGGCAAGATTTTGAGAAACAGCCCAACAACATAAAATAATTTATGCCTTCATCTTCCTTAGGATTATATCTTGCAGTAGGTAACTATAACTACATAAATCATAGCCTCTTTTCTTGTGGAGGCAAAGCTGACATCCCTCTTTCCATTTCACCCCTTCCCTTTTGCACTGGTTCTTCAAAGTCTCTGAGAATTTCATTTTGCCTGAGCCTTCCCATACTTGGGTTAAGCTCCAAACTGTAATAAACTTGAACAAAACTCATTTATCTACATAGGAGTTGTTACTCAGACAGCAAAACTAAAACCCAAACCAGACACATAGGCAAAGTCTACAGGGACAGGAGACAATTCTGTTCTCTGTGCAAGGGCTTGCTAAACATTGCATTGCTTAAAAAGATCTGCAGAAACATTTGAATTCCAGAAAAAAAATTGCCAACCAAACTGAGAGTTTAGTTTAACTTGCAAAAAGCTGAGTTCATCTTGTGAATCCTATTTATTTCAATGTTTTGCTCAGTTGTCCTCAGTTGGCCATCAGCACTAAGCCCCAGACAAGTTTGTGCTTTCCTTGTGTAAAACCACATCAAAATCATATGGTAAGAGAGTCCTTCGTACTGAAAAATGCATACCATACTTGGAAGAGAAACGGACATTAGCAAGGCATTAGGAAATTTTTATGCTACCCCTCCAGGTAAATTAAAAACATGTTTGTGCTTAAATATAAAAGAAAAACATAAGGAACAATGCATTGAGCAGAGCCCTACCACAATACGTGGTTCTAGATGGAGTCTGCAAAGATGCATCATAAGCTGATTCCTTATATATTACTTATATATATATTCCTTATATATTCCATTGCCCAGAGAAGGGCAATGAAGCTGGTGAGGGGTCTGGAGAAAAAGTCTTATGAGAAGCAGCTGAAGGAAATGAGGTTGTTTAATCTGGAGGAAAAAAGGCTTGGGGAGACCTAATCACTCTCTACAAGTACCCAAAAGGAGGTTGGCAAGAGATGAGGGTTGACCTCTTCTCCTGGTAACAAGTGATAGGACAAGAGGAAAGGGCCTCAAGTTATACCAGGGGAGGTTTAGATTGGATATTAGGAAAAATTTCTTCACAGAAAGGGTTCTTAAACATTGGAGCAGGCTGCCCAGGGAAGTGGTGGGGTCACCATCCCTAGAGGTATTTGAAAGATGGGTAGACATGGTGCTTAGGGACATGGTTTAGTGATGGTTTTGACAGTGTTAGGTTGATGATTGGACTTGATGATCTTAAAGGTCCCTTCCAACCTAGACAATTATATGATTCTACGATATACTCTTGCACCAGCACCAATCCCAAGAGCGGTTGCATGGGTCACCTCTGTCCAGCCCTGGGACCATCCCCCAGCCCAGCTCTGTTACCCAAAGATAGCACCTGAGTGCTACCATTCCAGGATGGCTACAAGACAACGCTGAGACTGTTTCTTCTCTCATCACCAAAGGAAACCTCTCTCCCTTGCAATAAGTCTTTTCCGTCTCTGGCCTTCCTACCAGAATGCAATCCCATAAATTGGGCCTCGTGGTTTAAAAAGGATGTGAAGGTACTTGAATGTGTCCAGAGGGGGGCACCGAAGGTGGTGAAGGGGCTGGAAGGCATGTCCTCTGAGGAGCGGGCTGAGGACATGGTGTTTGTGTAGTTTGGAGAGAAGGAGGCTGAGGGGCAACTTAATTGCTCTCTACAACTTCCTGAGCAGGAGAAGTGAAGAGGGAGGTGCTGACCTCTTCTCCCTGGTACCCAGTGCCCAGATGGATCAGAATGGCTCAAAGCTGCATCCAGCAGGTGAGGTTCAGACTTGATATGAGGAAACACTTCTTTGCCAAGAGGGTGGTCAAACCCTGGAACAGGTTTTCTGGAGAATTGGTCAATGCCCCAAGCCTACCAGTGTTTAAGACGCATTTAGACAATGCCCTTAATAGCATGCTTTAACTTTTGGTCAGCCCTGAATTGGTCAGGCAGCTGGACTAGATGATCATTCTGGGTCCCTTCCAACTGAACTATTTTATTCTCCACACTCACCCTGAGTCGAATAACAACGAGACTGTTACTTGACTGAAATGCCAAGGGTTTTTCAGCTCCAAAAACACTTTGAAGGACACATTATGACAAAGGTTCCAAGTGGAAACAGGATTATATTTTATGTTATTTTATTTCATTTCATTTTGTGTTATTTATTTTTTCTGACTCTGTTTCAGAGCTGATGCTCACAAGCATTAACATAATGCACAAGCGTAGCCAGGAGCGCGCTGATGCATTCTTCAGTCTAGCTTGAAAAAACATCCCTTGCAGTCTGGCAAAGGAAAGTCAGAGAGCTACAGAAAGTAGCAGCAGGAATACAGGCCAAGCAGTCCCTGTTTCCCAAAGAGTGAGAATATGAAGAATGAGGATTAGACCTGACCACACACAAGATGAAGACGACGTGCGTGGTGCCATGGGGAATTTTCAAAAGCATGACACATATCAATGACAAAGATACTTTTTGCCTTCCAAAACCTGTTCTGCTGTGCTTCTTGGCCAGTGAAACCTGAAAAGTGCTCTCATGCCTGCCCTGCGCTTGTACTGCACACAGGGAGAGCTGAAAAGTGGCAGCCCCAGATGGTGCAACATGCCCAAGCACAGGCTGTTTTGCACAAACAAGGACCCCCGAGGGAATGGAGCCAAGGGAAGAGCAGAGCTCACTCCCACTACAAACTTGCAATGGGCAAGAGAGCCACGTGCAAGAGCAGCAGGCAAGAACCAAGCCGAAAGGGCCCAGAGGAGTCCTGACAAGAGACTGTGCTCAGTGCAACAGAGGACAAGAAGCAACCCCTGGGATCCACCCTTGGGGCCCGCCCTGGGACTCTAGAAAGCCTCCTCCCCCTGGATGCGGGGCACAAGAGCCACCTTCATGGAGCATTAGCAGCAGGGACCTAGCCAAAATGGCCCAAAGGAGCCCTGGCAAGGCACCATGCTCCATGCTGCAAAGAAAGGCAAAAAAAACCCAGAGACACTTGCTAGCCCACTGTGGGGGAAAAAAGCCTTCCTTCCCCCAGCTGCAGGGCACGAGAGGCCATCTTCATGGTACATGGGCAGGCAGTAACCTAGCCAAAACGGAACAGAGGAGCCCTGACAAGTGGTCATGCTCAATGCTGCAAAGGAAGGCAAAAAACCCCCAAGGAGCAGTGCCAATCTGCCCCGGGGGAAATTCCTTCCTGACCCCAGGGCTGGTGATCAGCTGTTCCTTGAGCATGTGAGCAAGACCTCATCCCACAGGCTGGTCATGCCTTTCAGGAGACAACCAGGCCCTATTCTCACTCAATCTGCAGCCATCTCAGGGGCTTCCGAGAGTGGCCATATGCCCCTGGCCTGATGGACCTTGGTGGATGCTCCAAAGAACTGGGACCCTTTGCAACATCTCTGCATCCCATTTCTTATGGCTGCTGCCACTGGCTCTGCAGGGGATGAGGATCGTGAGCTCTGCAGTGCTCCTCAAGAAAGCGTTCCTGTGGTCTTACCACTGCTACCCTGCTGAAAAGGCCTGATAGCCTCAGGCACCTCCAGGGGTTGGTGTTTCTTCTCATCTCCTCAGGGGCTTCCCAAAGGCTCAAGCAGGATTTGGAATGGAAGGTGTGAACAGAGCAGCATAGAAAAGTCAGGAAAACTTTCAATCATTGTATAGAAAGAGACATGAAAGCAGAGGTTAAAATAAAGGCTAGAATATGCTGGCCTACGTTCTCACAAAGACAATGAGAGTGAATTTAATGCTCTGAAGTCTATGCAGTTATGCAGTTGATGATTGAAAAATTAGTCTGTTCAAACTGAGAGAGTATAGATGAGCATTCAAATGACTGCTGTTCAGCTCCACCTGAAACCCTCTTGACCTGCCTGGAGTCAGATCTCTGACTGCTGTTGCCAACAGGGAGTCTGGCCTCTTGAAGCAATGCACATCCGTATCTGCCACCGACATCCATGAGGCAATGTACTAAATCCCCCCCAAACTTTTTTCTTTCTCTAACTCTTTTTTTTAATTATTATTATTTAAAAAATGCTCCTGTGAACAATAAATATTTAATTTTTAGAATTAAAAAAGGGCATTGGGTTCAGTAGATGGCCTCAGTCTAGTTAGTATCAGCAGTTTTCCCCTCTAGGGAGTAATTAAGGGAAAGCTCCCACAACAATGCTAAACTATGATAATGACAGAATTTAAAATAATTTTCATACCACATGCTGCTTTGCAGTTCATTTCCATATGTTCTGCCTCCAATGAAGGTGTCAAGCTTATAACGTCTCCTGAGCAAAAGAATGTCCAAAGTCCCAATGCCTGGAAGGAGGCTCAGGGGAAAGACACACATTGTCACACTGTATGTGATAAGGTCTCCACTTTACAAAGTTGGCAGGAGAGCAGTACGAAGGCCCTGGAGATTTTGACTATATTTGTCTCTGCAGCACAGTTAGCACCTGAGATTTGGGATGTTTTGCTGGTGATTCGCCTTTGCATAAATTATTTGTTACTACTGGACATTCAGTATATATCCACTGCAACCACCCTAATAATAGATAAGGATGAAACATCCACAAGAAATTTTCATGGTCCACACTCTGCAACACCCTGTAGCAGAGCACAGGGCAAGGATCTTCTACTACCTGGACCATCCATTCACTGCAGTGTCATATGGAGAAAAAAATAGCAGTATAGCCACATTACCTAATAGGTCACTGTTAACTTGGGTACAGCATTGTCCTGACAGTTACGTTGACTCTGATTCCAGCTCTGGCTTCTTCAGCAGAAATGAAAAGACCCTTAGGGAAAGGTCATTTGCCAGACATCCCATCTGGGCTGGGAAATAAAACTATTGACAAGACAAGTGGTGGCACTGAGAGCAGTCTCCACATAAAATTTAGATATGAGAATGGCTACAGCTGGAGAAATACTCCGCAAAAAAAAAACCCAAACAGTAAAAATCGCAATCATCTTTTTTAGTAGCAGCGAACAGACAGGTTTGGATAATAATTCATTCAAGTTTTGTCTCTCACTTTGATCACCTCCGAATTCACGAAAATCAGACCCAACCATCTAATGTGGTAAATGAATAAATATTTATCACACACAGAACTGGTGATCATACCTGAGCAGTCTCCCTAGAGGAGGTAATTGAATGAGAGCAGGGAAGGAGGTTGACAAGGGAAATGGGAATTGGAAACATGATTAGTGTGATAACTGGAAGTAGCAAGGAAGGGACACATCTTAAAAGGAGAAAGAGTGGAGGGGACTGGGAGTGGGAACTTGGGGAAGGAAATGGGAAACAACAGGAGTGATAGAAGAGAACCCTTAAGACTTGTAGGAGCAAGGCAAAATGAGGAAGAAAGGTATTAAGCAGTGAAAACTGTCCACTGAAGAGCTGAAAATGGGTCCCCTGCATACAGTTTGACATAAGAATAAAAAGAACTCAGACAACCCGGAAGCACAGGAAACAGCAGAGGTATAATCTGGAGAAAATGAGCAGAAAGACAAATGGCATGCTCCTCCTGGGCTTGGATCAGAAAAAAAAAAGAGCCCTGAGGCTCACCACCCTCAGCCATCAGCAGATCTCCACTCCACTGAGACTGCTTCGCCCCCCTTTTGCGTACTTGTTTGCACAGGGGGTGATGATGTGCCCCTTCGTTCTGGTACCAGACTTTGGAGTGGTCAGCCTGAAGACGCTGTCTCTGTTGATGGGGTTTATGGGTGTCAGTATGATGTTATAGGATGAAAAGAAAATAAGGGAAGAGAATTGATTTGCTGTTGTAACTAGCTTAAAAACACATCTTAAGTCGGAAGGGCACTACTAAAATAGCATCATTGAGGTTAAAAAGCCAGTCCTCCTAAGTTAGGAAATCCTTAATTTTGGTAATTTCCAATTCTGAAAGTTGTTTCGATGTACCCTTATGGTAGTGTTAGCTGTGTATGGTGCCTGTGTGTGTTGTTCCCGTGAAATCATATCCCATGCTACCTTACATCTGCTAGGACTGGAAGAAATGTGTAAAAAGCCAAAATCAAACTCTTGAAGAGTAATGCTGATATATATTGTTGCTCTATCCCAAAAGCAGAAAATTTTGAACATACCCATTTTAAACCGGAAAATTTGTCATTCAGTTATGCAGACTCAAAATGTTTACTTCCAGGACAAACCTAGAAAGATATCTGAACTTTTTCACCTTGGTGCAAACTTATATATCTCACTAATTCTTTGAGGTTCCTCCATTTCATCTCAAATCATTCATCTCTAAACAGAGCAAACACAGCAAAACCTGTCACAAAGGCCTGAAAACTTATTTCCTTTGGGTTTTTGTTTGCTTAACATGGTCTGTCAAGGAATCAATATCTATTCTCATATGCAGACAAAGACAGGTAATCTTAAGCGTGCATATGAATAAAAGGCAAGCAATAGATTTTATGCAACTGGGACACTGCATAATCTAAGTTTGTAAGCCCCTTTAAAGACCTTTATAGAGCTAATTAAAAAGGTAGAAAAAGATCTATCTCAATTAGGACCATACTTGCTTATGTAATGTTTTTGTGCAAATATGATGACAAGGTAAATGTTGAACTCCGTGTGCAATCAATATATCAGAAAGGAGACAAACATTCTAGATGCAATGCTTCAGGGAAGGCCTGGCCACTCAGGACTGAGAAACTGGTTGACATTTCTTTCAAAACCTCTATTCTTTCTGTTATCCAGGAGGATAGATTAAAATTCCCAGTGGCATTCCTAAGGTATCTCACTGATTACAAGGATTCTGCTGACACAGTCAGGAAGTAGAAACAACAATGTGTCATTTTTTGCTACCCCTAACTAGGGATCAAATAACTACATTTCAAACACTTAAAATCAGTAATACAGCAATAGACTTTACAAACAAAAAAATAATTAAGGAAGTTGCAGTCTTCCTCCAAAAATGAGCACTTCTATGAGTGTAAAGGTTACGTTTATTGAGCGTATTTTTCCATGCTATTATTCACCAAGACCTACCTTATTTAGTAGAAATGATCCATTTGTATCTTCTTTATAAATTTTGCATTGAAGTCCAAGTTCATGCACATTATGATAACTAATATCGTCCTTCTACTCCTGGAAGACAGACCCCATAATTATATCATTAGCACACTCAGTATAGTTCCATTTTTCTCCAAGAGCAATACTGCATACATAAGAGCAAAGCCTGCCTTTACTTCGAGAATCTCAGAGTGTCTCTGGACACAAATTACTTTTCACTACACAAATGTGAGATAGGTAAAGATTATACACAGACGGCATGAGCTACATTAGTGCTGGGTTAAATGATTTCCTGCCAACAGAGTAGACAGAAAGACAGGAATGAATGGTGAGAATTTTCATTGATAGACTGCATTGGCTTAACGGGATTTAGATGTTCTATACATATAAATTACACCCACATATTCATGGGATGTGTTATCAGTCCACAATTGCATGAATATTCCCAAACTTGCAGAAGCCGAGGGCTTCTGCATGTCTTGCAACATCAAATCTGAAGCTCATGAAATGGTTTGATAATAAAAGAAGCAAACAAAGAATATTTTTTCTCTGAGGAACTAGGAGAAATCAACTGTTTCATTTTGATCTTAACGCACAAGGATGACCCATGTGAATCAACACGACAAAAAAGTTTGCATGAACTCTGCTCTGTTCTTTGATAACAAACTGATCCAGGGACTCGAGCTCCTGCAGTGGATCAGAGGTTTTGACTGTGAATTAATCTGGTGACCCACAGGTCAGTAAAAAGCCCTTGTTCTCTGCTAGGAATGTTCTACTGAGCCATTCAGCACATTTCTAGCAATAAGTAAATAAATCCTATAATTCAACTCACTTCACTTTCAGACCATGAAAAGCCATTTACCAGGATAAAAGATATCAGACTGGAATTTTATGTTGTGCCCAGATGCAGCCAACCTCTGAAGCGACACACACCTGAACCAGATGCCACATAGGCAGTACAGTAGTGCACCACAATTATTAATCAAGGAGGGGACAGAGGGCTAGAGACAGGAATGAAAAAGAGGGAAGTGCACTTACACATCACTGGCAGAGTGCAAGGCGAGTGGCAGGAACCAGCTCCTTCTAAATTCCCATTAGTGTCATCATTTTACTAGGAAGCAGTGGATTATCTTGCCAGAGGTTTGAGCCATCCTGTTCTCTTGTTCAGAAGAGTGGGGAGGTTATGTAGCATAGCATACTTATATAAGTTTATTGTAGCATAGCACAGAAAGCTAATCCATGGGAAAAGGCCTCAGCAACTGTCTGCAATCAATGGCTTGAATATGTCTAAGTGTATTTGCCTCATCAAGAGTGAGTCCCAGAGACTGGGTGAATATTTATGTGTGGCAAATACTTCATTTAGCAATGACAATATTAAAGCCTGTCCTTTTTATTATTCCCCTGGCTCTCTGGTCTCTTCTTGCCAGGAATTTATTTTAAAAAAAATCAAAGCCACCAGCACATTTCCACACAAAATTTTCCAAGAGTCCAAACTCTGAATGAAGGTCATCTTTCACGTTTGCAGGTTTCAAAGAGAACATGTAATCTATACAGCTCTTTTATACCAGAACAACTTGCACTCATTGAAGTCTAGGTCACATCTTTCTGTCGATACTGCATGTCTTTCAGGTACAAACACAGCAGTCGAACCAGAAACTCATGGCTTGACACTTGCTGCTGCTTGTGCCAGGTGAAGTTCTGTAGCCTATGTCCTGCTGAAACTCAGTCTCCTAGTCCCTTAAAATCCTCAAAACTATCATCAGTAACTGGAAATAGAGCTTGAAAGGGCTATTTTAATTTAAGCAATGATCTGAAATGAAGCTGCAAAGCTCTTCACTAAAAGGCTCGTTATTTGCAAACAGCTCTAAAGGGTCTACAAGATCGCAGACATTAAGTACCGTTTCTACAGACTTTCATGATATTTAGAGAAACTGCTTTCAAACCATAGTTTGAAACTTTGCTGTTTGAAACCTATGGTCATTCCTTCTAACTTTTGGTATTTAGGAAATATAAACAAAAAACAGTGCAAGCCAATGCAAGTGACAAGCCTACCAAATTTTTTAAGCATTACGCATAGCTTTATATGATAAGGCCACCCACGCACCAGCTGCAGTGGAACAAGGCATGTGCTAACAGAGTACAGATATACAATAAGATACAAGTACCTAATCAAATAATAAGTAAATACACCAAAATCTTAAAACAAAAGGTTTTATACTTTTAAAAATAAAGTTAGGATGGGGAATTATTTTACCCATCTTCTTATTGGGATAGTAGAGTCACACCGAGCCATGCTCTTACCCATGCAGAGATATTGCCCGTTAAACAGAAAGCTATTTGCTTGAGGCATCAGAGGCACCAGGAAGTGGCAGCAATACCGATTCCAGCACAACTGCATATGGAAAGAGAATAAGAAATATAGCACACAGAGAATTTTCATGGAAGCTGTGTTCTGCTGGACCAACCCTGTATTAATCATGTAGCCATAGGGGCTCATTAGGCATCTGCAAACAATGAAGATTTTATATATAGCCCAAACTACAGGTAACTGTAAATTATAACGTTTTCCTTTTTATCAGGGAGTTAATTCCATCAGTCATTGACAACTCCAGCTGCCAACCTGTTCTTTGACCTCTGTGTTCCTTTGACCACAGCCATGAATAAGCCTTGTCTCTTTCTCTGGCAACTCTCCATTCAGCATAAGTGCCATTCATTACACGAACCTAAAATTCAGCATCACATCCAAGAAGAGAGGGTTTTAAATTTTGACCATAGTTTGCAATGTGTAACAAAATCCCATCTATTTTCTTGCAGCAACTGGGTGTAACTGTCAACGCTAAACTTAAGCTCATCTATAAATCATCTGAATAAGGTAATAATTAACAAAACAGTGATAATAATACGATGGCACATTACTAGGCATGGAAAACAGACCATTTCATAGTGGGACATAATGGAAAAATTTGTCTGTATGAGAATTCTTCTACATTTAGGAGGCATGTCCCACTAAGGAATGCATGATTTCTTTCAAATTCTGATTATCTTCTATCCTATGATTTCTGTCTTGTCATATCAAGCACACTGTCTGATAACAGGGACAAACTAAAAGAGTTAATCAACAGCCAGGTGACAAGGACTAATAATTCCCTGGATTTCCACCTGGTGAGTATATTTTAATAGGTAAGGGGAAGTAAGGAAAAGTCAGGCAGGGTGACTCATCAGTTCTAGCAACGTAAGAAAATTAGATTTTAAGTGGAAAAAGATGTTTCCTAGGAAACTGCATGATCTGCTTGTGGAACATCAAACAAGAGCAATTTCCTAACAACAGCCATGGCTAAATTGATCTACTGCACCTCAGACAGCTTTATCAGTAAGAGAGAGATTGGGTCCCTTTTACATTTTCTTAGTTACCATCATCAATTTGTCTATTATTTGACTCCTTCAGCTGTTACCTTTCTGACCTTCCACAAGTACAAGTATGATATTTGCCATTATCTAATTGGAAAGCATGTTTCCCTTTCCCTCATCTTTTCTCTCTCTTTCTCTCTCTTTTTTTTGCAGCAAGCTCCAAAATCCCACTGTTGCTGCTGCCGCTGAGGCAGAAAGATGAGAACGCATACCATGGCATGCAGCAGGTATAAGCCCAAGTGAATGTCCTGTTTGAAACCCTCCACTTTGCAGCAACGAAAAATGAGCTGCAACACAAACAACCTCCCAGGCTCCCTGCTCCGAGATGGTCAAGCTACAGTATATTCAGCCCACCTATACAATTTACACTGAACCAAAATCAACGTCTTTCCCTTTACAGTATGCTGTTTACATTTTCATTCCAATAAATTAACCCCCTTAAATTTCTGCTACTGCATATGACGCTTTACATTATGCATGAAAGATATCAAATATTTTAGATGCCAGAGAGAACATTTGTTTTCCTTGAGCACTTGCAATGCAGATTGCTCAATATGTATAAGCCATCGCTGATGTAATACAGAGACTGTCTTCAGAACATGACCATGGATTTCTAAGCATAAATCCGTGCGCGTGCTGATTATGTGCAGTCGTCCAGGGAATTCTAGTACCAGGCAGTTCCTCAGCGCTTGTGCTGCGTGCACGGGCTTGCACATGTCCTGTGACACTGAGTAGCAAGTGCACATCCGTTCAGCAAAGACGGTCTGAAAGTATTTGGCTTCCTGGACATGCCTTTTTATGTTTAATCTGCATATGCACACTGAATCCCACATATCATAAAGCAAGTGTATTTACTTTGGGTGGACGTACACATTCAAATTCTTCCTAGACAAAATTTCCTGGCAGAAAAGTAAGATATGTCTGTGGAAACCCAAGAGCCTCGTAGCTCTGATCCTGGCCACTCTTGAGCTATCACAATAGATAAAGAAGATTGCCAAAATTAAGAGCCAAAATTTAAGTGTGCTGCCAAAAGCATTACTGAAACATTTTCAAACATACTGATTGCACAGAGATTTGCAAATGGGGAAAAAAAATACCTAAGACCAAATCCATTCACGCTTGCAAAACTTGTCTACTATACCACGGGTGAAGAAACCAGAAACAAAGACATTATAGGTATCTTCCACAACAGCGTCACTCTCCCCAAAATGCACTGAACAAACAGTATTCTTCTATCTCGTATAAGATCACATAAATGTGGTTTTATTATTACTACTGATACTAATTTGGAGATTCAGATGCAGACAGAAATTATGACATCCCAAATTCAGAAAGTCTGTTCAAGCACTTACTGGCTAAAATATACCAATATATTGCAGAAAACTTGGGTTCTACTGCATCTGAATTCAGTGGTCAATAGAATTTGTCCCTCAACATGAATATCTCTTTAAATTTTCCAGAAATATCCACTACAGGCTATGCATCAGCAAGTCACAAATGGAACAGCATCCCATGTGAAAGCCAGAAAAAGTGAGAAGAGACTGTGTTCTGGATTTGTGACTTGAAAGTAAAGAGATGGCATGGGGAGAGTTTAGCCTACTGTAACCGGTCTTTCGGATTTGCAGCAATGATTTTATTGTCACCAAAACAAAGTTGGAAAGTCTATCTCTTTTCCAGCCTACTAATATTCCCCAGATCTTGGTGAAGCCAATGGCAAATTGTTCAATATCAAGAACACCACCTCCTATCACCAGCACCACTCCCAGAAAGATCACGTAAAACCCTCTCAACAAAACTTTTATTCCTGCAGGGTTTTCCCCCACCTGCAGCTTTGCAATAGGAAAAAAAAAAAAAATTCTTTTCCTTCCTCTTGCAGTTTACAGCTTCGTTCTTAGCTTAAGACATATTTAGGATTAATGCTTTTATTTTAAAGGAGCAAGATTAAGTATTTTTAGCCCCTGTGAAACACAATGATGTATGCTGCAATTGTCAAGTCCCTCTTAAATTGCATGTAGCACATTCTGTAGCTCATAAATATTTAAGATGACTAAATAATTATCCCAGGCTCCTCAACCTGCCTTTCTTTATTAGTTCCATGGGGAGCCAGGAAAGCATTTGTTCTTCTTCAGCCATACAGACAATTATTATATTGCAAAATATCCGCTTTCTGTTGTTGTTGGTGCCACTACATGATTCTCTCCTATTGTGGTGTGATGGAATTAGCCTCTTGCAGAGGGCAGAAGAGTCCCCGTTTCCTCACCAGATCAATCCAGCAAGCTTGGCAACTTTTCCAAAACATCTCCATCAAAGCAAATCCCATCTCACTTAATTCCACCCTTTGCCTCCTGTTCCCAATAGCAGAAGGGGGCGGGGGGGCGGCTGCTAAAACAAGTATAACTGGGCCTTTATCCGAGCACCCTGAATTATACAGGATTTGGAGTGTCAAGCAGAGAAGTGTCTCTCTGCTTCGAGCAGCTCAGTGGGGAAACGATAGGGGCTGAATGGATGCAGGTGTGTCTATTTAAACCCATAACTGTAGTGACTTGGGGGAAGAGGAGGGTGAGCCAGCAGCCCTCTCACCGTGGAATAGCATTGAACAGAATTTTTACAGTTGCTTTACAGCTTATTCTCCTCTCTGTCTCTTTTTAATGCAGCCATATGGTAGCAAGCAGATACTCGCAACCTAATAGCAGATGAAGAGCCTGCACACTCTTGCAGGCAGCAGACCATGCCCTAGCAGTCGGAGTGGCAACACCCACCAGTAAAGCCAAGGAAAAGGAGCTGCCTCCCAGATGGCCGGGACGTGGAGCTTTGTCTCAAAGCTTAAGCTTCTTTCTTCTGCACCTGTCAAATCTGTCACCATGGTTCAGTACCCACTGCCACTACTCCCACCTCCTTCCACTTGGGTACACTGCAGAGAAGCAGAGTAGGAGCACAATCCACACCCCCAGTAGGCGCTGTCTTTTGAGTGCTGTTGTCATGTTATCCTGAGATTAACTTGCCTTGGAATGCTATTGTAAAAGAGGGAGCACAGCATCAAGTCCAAATAACCTATGCAGATACTGTAATGCGCATCTATGCTGAGCAGAAATCTGTATTTTTCTAAAGAAAGCGTGATGGCAGTGACCTGCCGCTGCTGTGTTAAGAGTTCAGCTTAGACACTGCGGATGATAAGACATGGTAAGTGCTGCAAACTTTTCAAGCACTTCCCTAGGTGCATTTGTGTCTTGCAGATCCCCCTTTATTTTTAAATTCAAAATAATGAGAACAATAACATAGCTGGGACAGATCTACATGGGGGACCACTGAGAAGCTACAAGTTTAAAGGCGTGAAATTAGCGTGCAGAAGCTAAAGCACGTTACATACCTATGGGAACACTCTCATTCAGAAGTAAATTGGCTTAAAGTTCACTGTGGCTTAATACTCCCTGAAAGATCATTATTTCCGGTGACTGGGAAAACCAACATGTAAATCAGCACATTTTAGGGTGCAGTTTGACAAGACTGCAAAGCCCGTTTAGTTTTATTGCTACCACAAGCAGGTGTGGGAGCAAGTAGCTCACTCCCTTTCTCCCCTGTCACACTTTGCTTTGCTTCCCTTCCTTTTGCTCTGCCTCTGCCACTTCTCTGACCCCTCAGTGGGCCTGTTCAATTAGCTAATCCAGCACAAAACTAACAAGCAAAAAATGTGATTAGATGCAATAACCTGAAAGTAATTTTGTAGTCAACATGGGGAGTTTTATACCAGGTCCTTATTATAAACTTTTGCTAGGATAGGTTTATGAGCTATAAGCTTGCAGGGAAAAAAAAACAAGCAAGTGAAAAAACAAAAAAAAGACAAACCACATAACCAACCCCCACATCCTCACCAGCAAAGCAATACTTGAAAAATGTTAGGATTTAGTTTAGGCTATGTCAGTCAGAGATGGCATATAGCTGTGCTAGGAAACAGTCTGCTTCCCTTTACCTGGGTGGTAGCTCTGCAAGGAGGATTCTGCCAATATGGTTGTAACGTTGTGAGCTATTAAAAACAAGCCTTTACCTGTCTCACTGCCAATTCCCCAGGGGGAAAAAAAGAGCTCTTCACAGATAGTCCAAGCCTGCATACTAAGTTCAGTATAAAATACATGACACATTCTATTCAAAAGATCTGGAGCTGAGGAAAAACAAGTTCAAAGGAGTGTCTAAAATTAATAACAAAAAGCACTCCCTTTACAGCTGTTGCTAAAAGGTGGGAGGAAAGCAGCAACAGTAACAAGGAAATCATTTGACAATGAATCAGGATTTACAGTGACAGTATTCAGATATATTTTGATGAAAGGGAGTGTAATTTCTGCTGCAGCTGCCATATATGGGGGAAGTATTTCATATTCTCCTCATCAATATTGCTGTCCCTGTGCTCAGATTAAACAAGCCAGGCCAGATCAATATGAAAAGTTTGAGACTGCAGTACATAGTGCATAGAGCAGAGGCACAGGGAGAGAAGATTTTTGACAGTGCCTACTTTGGAAATGTCAAACTTCTGCATCCTACCTTTTGTTCTGATCAGTATAGCAAAGACTGAAGCAAAACAAGCAAAGACTAATCCAGATAAATGTGAGATTGTGCATTGAAATCCAACAAATCAGCTTCATAAAAGCAGGAATAGTTTTCTATACAAAGATACTACCTCTGCTTAAGAAAGCTCTTGCGGCCATAAACTATGAGAAGCTGAGCTATTACCTGGGAAAAAGAGGTGAGGAGGAACAACCGTTACTGTATGCTTGCTTTGTTCCTGTGCTTTTACCAAAGCACTGCCACTGACCGCCCATGGAGACAGGATGGTGGGCTAGAGGGGCAAATCGCCTGACCTGGCACAGATGTTCTTACGTTCTTCGTGTTGTAACTGCCTCCATCATCGAGCTAGGAAAACAGAGGTGGCAGAATTCTCTTTGGAACATGGGATAGGAGAAGCATTTGAATAAACCAATTCCCCACTTTACACAGGCATGTGGAAAACATAATCCCTTGAGGAACATCTAGGCAGGCTCATTGTCTTCAGATTGCCAGGGACACTTTTTCAAAACAAATAAACCATTGATGATGGAGATCTTGATCGAGTCATTCCGTTTGACTATGAAATGGACCTTCATACAAAACACTATCTTGAAAGACTGCACCGGGTGACAAAGAAGACATAAATGGAAGATTTGCTGCTGCCAGCTTGAAATTTTTTATGCTGCAGAGCACTCGTTGGTAATCAAGGGCCAAAATTAAAACACAGATTATTTGCCAGCAGTTCTGTGTCAAGCTGGGAGACTGTTTCAGCTCAGACCCTGCAGAAGCCCAGTTCTATTGATTATTTTCATCAAGAAGTTAGGTCATGGAGTAGTGAGTACACACAAAACATACAGATGACACCAAGCTGGAATGGTTTACTATTACTCTGAAAGAAAGAAAGAAATCATCCAATGTCAGCAAGGAAAAAAATATCTGTAAAGACAAATACAAAGTACAGCATTTATTAAAGCTAAATCAAGTGCAAAACTGAGAAACCAGGGTAGGCAACTGTTCTGAAGAAAAGGATTTGAAGCGTTAGAGGATCACAGACCATTAACTCATTTCTAGGATGATACATAAAGGCAGATATCACTTTGAGATGTATTAAGAGAAACACCTAGTGCAAGATAAGGATAGTAATTATTTATTCTGTTCAGTACTGTTGAGATTTCAGTTGCAATGCTGCGTTCAGATTTGAGAAGGACGAAGCCAAATGAGAGCAGAGGGGAGCTACATGAAACATAAGATCTGTGAGGAAAGAAAAGAAAAGTAAAGAAGATCACAGGAGAAGAGATACAGCGACAGAATGCGAAGAGTTGCTTTGAAGAGAAAGGTAACCGGTTATTCCCATATCTAATGGGGAGAAAGGACAATAAAAGATTAGCTTAATTTTGAGCAGATAAGTTTTAGGCTAGCTACTGGGAAAAGCTTTTTAACTGCAAGGATTACAATGGATTTAAAAAGATACTCAGGGCTCTATAGATTTTTACCCATAGGGATTTGGGGAATAGGCTTAACAAACCTTTGCCGAGACAGTGTCAATTCTAAACACACTTGGTACTTCCAGAACATAAGTGTTGGGCTATATAATCTCATGAAATCTCACATAGCTAAAAATCTCTAAATACCATCTTTTCCCTGCTGAGGATGACGGAAAAGTCTGTATTTAGACATTTGGGATTTTAAAGTAGAAAATGAACTAATAAAGCAAGCTTCAAATATACAAAGAAAAAATGTCACTCATTCACAAGAACAATTTCAAATAAGATGCTGAGAAATAAACATAAATGTGAAGCACATTATTTATGACAATCTAATTTGGTCTCCCGTCGATGATATGATGTCTGAGTCATCTGAGTGGGCTTGGGGAGTAATTTTAGGTAAACTCACAGCAATTTATTCTGGAAAATAATGTTTATCAATATAATATTTACAGCTAGGTGGAAAGAGAGATAATATCTTGCTCTTTCATTTCTGATACTGGATATCTATATAAGCAGAACTACCCTTTAAATACCAAGCATACAAAGATATCTGGTATCAACACCATATAAGAAAAGTCAAAGCTTCCTAGTGACTGAAGAAACAGGCCACAGCGAGAGTTTCCTTTCTTTAGCTTTCTTTCAGTAGTCAAGGCAATTCTGCTCAACCAAATACCAAATTCTCTTTCCAAAATTCTAATTTAGCCAGACAATGGGAAATGAAGCGTCCCACTCAAAATTTGTCATGAAATGGGATATCATTCTTAGCTTGCTTTCTCTCCCTTTCAGGAGGGTCTGCTTGCATGTAGGATTGGTTTTTAATACCAGAAGGATAGAAAGAATCATGGAACCCACAGTGAACTCAGCCCCAGTTACACACCTCATTTTTCCAGGAGTCCCAGAATATAGTCATAATGCAAAGTGAAAACTGTATTTCTAGAGTACAGAAGTCAAGCCAAGCTATTAAATAAACCTATATATTGTTTTCCTCTAATTTCAATCTTTTTTTCACACAGTACTAATTACTAGGAAAGATAGACAGACATAGGGAGGGGGGAATGCTCTTTACCACAGCCTCTAGATTAATTACCAGATAGCTTCAACTATGTCTGAAGCAAATGGAGAAACGTCAATCCATTTTCAAGACGGCTGAAGTAATGTTCTTTAAAAAAAGTAAATTTCATAATGATCTCTTCAGCATGTGTATATACATAAGTAATCTGAAGTCAGCGATGATGCTCAGGTAAGCAAAGTATTTTCCCCCAGGACTTAGATCTTCATGTGTAAACAAAAAAGAAAGCTCCCCATAAGAAGAAAAAAAAAAAAAAAGAAAAAGAAAAAAAACCCAACCAAACAATAACAAAAAAAAAACCTAAACAAAAACAAAACCCACAACAGTATTTTTCTGTCTTCCTGTCAAAGAGTTTCCTCAGTGACAGCCTGCATAGTTTTGAGGTTGTCCCAAGACGTTCCAAGAGAATCATTTAAATTAAGAAGGTCTAGAAGTGTGCATACTCAAAAAAAAACATGAGCTGTGGATTTGTTTAGAACTATGTCCCCCTTGTGGATGAGTCCGGGGAATACAGACACGGATCAAAGGAAAAAAAAGCTTTCTTTTAAACATCACGTAAAGGCCAGTTCCTACCAAATATAAATCCCTCTGCAATTTCACAGCAAATTGTGTAGTGGGAAATTCTAGCTCAATTCTACTTTGAAAGAAGTGTTTTGGTCTCCAAATTGGGTTTTCCTCTAGCATGGGAAAAAATTATACTTCCTAGAATAAAAATAGTGATAATCAATAATAATAAAGACAAGGTACCCTGACACCAGGGAAAGTGAGAAATAACACGATTTGAGATGGGATCCCCAACAGCCACAGGCCAACAGAATCACTTCCTTCTCTCAATATTAAGGTTTAATCACCAGGATTTAACCCCATGCTAACCGCTTCAGCTGTATTACCAGTTTCAGAAATATGATCCTATCCTACAACTTCAGTTCTTCCTGGAGGATGTGAGACAGCTCAAAGTGCCATGCTGAATTTCCCTACAGTCTGTTACACATCAAATCTCAAACAAGTAGAGTCTACATGGCTAGAATATATGCAAGACATGCTTATGTGACTAGGAAAAGTAAAAAAGGCGACATACCCTTTGAATATACAATCCAACTGCCCACGGATAACCTCCTCTTCAGAAAGAGTGTTAATGGAGAGAAGCAGCAGCAGACTTGTCCAATGCAGTCTCCATGCACCCTCAGGAAAATCCTCCTCTCACAACATTACCTGGTACAGCCAAGTCACTTCTACCAAATTATGTGCCTGTCCATAGCAGAGAGGGAAATTTAGCCCTGTAAAACATACCTCATAAACAATCTGATTTACCCAGATGCGTATTGCATGAAGCCAGATAATAGCCCAGTATTTACATAGTACTACTACCAGCAGAGAACTCAGCACATGTTACTACCTTTGCTACAGCCCTTCAGAACCACAGCAAAATTATATTCTGCATCTAGAAAACTTAGGTTTCGTAATTCTTATATTTAATTTTTAAAATTGGATAATGCCACATAAGCAAGAGCACTCTTATCTTGATCACAGTGGGTATGAAAGTAATTTTGCATTTTTGGAATGATTTCTCGCAACTAAATATTGATCACTGGACATATTCCCTGCTATGATGTTTGATTTGAAAGGGCATGGTAGTATTTGTGCCTCCAGAAGTACTAGATTAGAAAAACTCATAAACACTTCATGCCTGGTTAAGTACTTCTTGAACGAAAATGGGTAAGAATAATGGATTTCATAACTATAGTTATCTATTGCAAATAATGTCACTGTATATTTCACAAAAATATTGTAGAGATTTTATGGAATTTTCCCTGTTTTTCTTTTTATACATTCTCCTCTACATTGTATATTGATTTAACAGAAATCCATACAAACTGCAGCACATCTAGAACAGAAATTCTAGTGAGTGACAGATTGCTGTGAAGATGTTACCTACATTTAGATCCCTACGAAAAGGCTTGAAGAAAGCATACTTCTACAGTTACAGCTCCACCTTTCCAACATTTAAAACTCTCTGTGGAGCACAAACTTACAAGCCCTATTTTTCCTTGTGAAATGGCTCAGGAAGCCTTCCCTGCCCAGCTATGGTGGTATATCATTATAAATACAGAGGGGATTAGCTCCTAGACCAGGATCGGACTTTAGGATGTAGTCAAATGGCAAATACATGCACTTGTAGCAAGCGTACAAGCATCGGGGTGGGGGGAAGCCAGGGGAGGGTGTGTGGGGTGTGCATGTTCCCTTGGAGTACTCCCAGAGAAGCCAAAAAACAACCCGTGAGAGGGTCAGCAGCCGTGAGCAGACAGCAAACATGGCCAAACGTCCCCTCCCTGGGGCCACTTTTGAGCAGCTGCACACATGCGACCATGTCTGTTCAGCACAGCTTGAAGCCCGTGTCACCACATGGTCAATATATGAACAGTGCAAGTCATACTATTTCTAAAGGCACAAAGGTGAAAAGTCTCTAACCCGTCATACTGCGTCTCTCAGATACTTTCCTTCTGGACGACCAGGTATTTTACTTCATATTTTTTAAAACTGTCCCAAGCTTAAAAAAAACAAAGCTTTTTAAATTTTGTCAATTATGTATCTTTAGTTGTACTTATCAGAAAGGATATTGTGTCCATTCCTAGATCTAACCCATAACTTTTCACTCCTTTGTTAGATCAGTTCCAAATACACACAGAAAACCAGAGAGAGAGAAAGATCTCTTTCATCAAAGTGACACTGCTGTTAGTCAGATTGCTGCCCCCCTTCACACAGCAGTATTATGTGAACTTCAACTACCTCATCTTACTTCTTGGAAAAGTAAACCAGCATTTCTAATATGTACCAGAGCTGCTTTCCTCACCAACAACACAATTTCAGAAGTCCCCTTTGAGCAGAAAGCTGTGCTTGGAATACCACCTTCCCTGTTTTATGCTATTCTGACATAAATTCATAGTACCATGTTACTGTATATGTACTCATATAAATAGAAATGTCTGAATATAGTGCAAGATAGGGAGAACCAGCAAACATCATTTGGCCACTAGTAGGATCTTTGACACTTTGACACATAACATTTTTATATTATGTGGCTAAGAAGACATGGGTTAAATGAAACTGTTAAGACCAGATATATATATGACAGAAAACCATGCTCTGACTACTTGTCAGTGGCTTAGCCTTAAACTAGAAAGTATAGCAAGATGAAAATCCACAGGAGACTAGTCTTGTCTTCTACAGAAGATTATCATTAATCAAATTTGTATAATGCAATAAGAAGTATGCTTATTAAGTATGCAAATGACATCAGTGTAGAGATTTAAGCATGTTTGAAGAACGGTTGCTGTTCAAAAATATGGGCAAGATGGGGAAGTTATCTAAAAAGCCAAGATACTAATCAATAAAGGCAACTGTTTATAAAAATAATCAAAGTGTGCAAATATAGGAAAGGAAAAGTGGTTTAGTAACTGTTTTGCAGAAGGGATAGAGAGGATGTCAGTGGTTATGGATTACAAGCTAGCATAAGGCAAGAATGTTGTGCTTTTAAGAAAAAGCCAAACACTAGCTTGAGATGCATAAATAAGAGTATTGTTGGCAAGTCATACACAGTAATCATCTTGCTTATTGTGAAGCTGGTAAGATCTCAGCTGAGTATTACACGTTCCAGTTGGACAAAGTCCAGAAGAGAGCGATAAGAAAGAGAGAGGTCTGCAAAATATGATCTATATGGAAAAGGGAAAGGAATAGTAGTTATTTAATCTGGACAAGAGAAGGCTGAAGAGAGACATAATATAATAAGCACAGTTGAAAGGAATGAGAATAAATTGATCTCTTTGTCTTAATTGCAGATAGGGTAAGTGAAGAATTTAAATTACAGTGAAGGGGGAGGAAAAGGCTTTGTAACAGTAGGAATGGTTACATATTGTAGAGCTTGCCTAAGACTTTATGGAATCTCTAGGTGGAGAGATTTTGGTCTTAAAAAAGATTAGATAAACATCATTCAGAAATTATTTTGTCTTGATCCTTTTTGCAGACAAAGGCATGGATTAGATGACATCTCAAGGTTCTTTCAGTCCTTTGATTCCTCACATTATTGTTGTGTTGCTTTTTGAAATTTAAGGTGATTCACAACTGGCAATTTCATGCTCTACATTTACAAATAAGGCTAAAAATTCCAGTGGAAAAGCAGCTGATTTTTCAGCACTTGTTACATACACATATAGGGAAATGGTACCTGTTGAAATTTTGCTGCCTTCAAGGCCACCTCTTTACACCTGCATTAGCTGATCATATATTCCCAGAAAGACCCATTCTGATGTATGCTGCTATATACCATCATGAAGTGTTTACTCTTTATAATTTCTAGTTAATTGACATCAGTTGCACATCTTCTGAAGTTTTATTTCAGTTTGCTCTTGAAGTGTTACTTCTGTTTTCCTCAAATGCATGCTTTGTCCTTCAGTTTATCATACAAGAGCTTCTTTATCATGCAGCTCTTTTCCATTCAGCATATGACTGGCCCAAAGAAATTAATAACTCCAAGGTTTCACATCCTAGCAGAGTATAAAGGCATCATCTTCCTATCAATCGTGACTAAACATAGAAAGAGTAGTAAGTTTTCTGCCCCTAAGAAATTCTCTACTTGAAATAAAATGTTGAAATATCAAAATTTATTCACAAAAAATGAAAAAATGTTTCTTCAAATTGTGTGTGAACATTCTGCTTACATCATAATGAAGTCAATCTAGGAAGGTATAGGTTTCCTTCCTGTAGAATAGAGAAGCAAAAGATAGTAAGTCACAGTATAAATACAGTTATGAAGACATTTTCTCAGGCAAGATTCCCATTCAAATAATTGACACCAGATCTGTCTTGTTGATGTGACATGATATGATCAACTGCATTAGAGACAGTTACCTATTGGTAATATAAACATCTGGATTACCAGGTGTATTGTGTTTGGCATTTGGATGGAGGTACAGAAAGGAGGGTACTGGGGTTTTCTTATGAGGTCATTCAAGAGAGAAGAGGGAGTTCTCATGTATGTGAAGCTAACCCTCTGTCCTGCTTACAGCTTATAACACAGTCAATGCATAAGTTACTAGCAGCTGGAGCAATTTATATGAAATGTGTTATTAGCAGCACATGCTTAAAATTGGCTTTTAAATTTGAGAAGCTAAAGCTGCATATCTATATTTTCTTCTCAACGGGACATCAACAATTCATCCTATACTTATGATTGTTTCCAGTTCATCAGGTTTGTTTTCAGATTCTGAATTCCCTCTAGTGATTTGCACATGGCAAAAATGGGAGCATTTGTGATGCGTGCAAGACAATGTGACTTGACGCTGAAGAATGGATGATTCCACTAGTAGACATTTAAGACATTAAGGAGGAGCTTGAACAAATACAGCATAAAGTTGCCTGCAAGACTATGTAAAATAAACTAGTTCCACATCATTCTCAGACCCAGTCACTTAGCAATGGTGCAAAATCTGGTGTAATTGCATTTTTTAGAATGACAGTAGAAGGCCTACAGTATGTCATGGCTAATTCTGACAATCACAACCTACCTGTGGTTGTCATCGGAAGTTAATGAGGGATTGTTAGAAACCACTTCAGCCTCAGGCAAAGCCCTGGGAAGTTAACTGCCAGGACAATCTCTAATAGGTAGCAAAAAACAATTTATTGGCTATTTTGGGGACAAAATTTACTTCTCCTAATCAAGAGAAACTTTAGCAAACCATCACCCAGTTTCAAAATCAGGCTCAGATAGCAGCATAGAGACCAGATCAGAGATCAGTGCATTTCCATCCAACACATAATTATGACAGATAGCTAGAACACATGAGAAACATGTTACAGTTCATATTTATCGTTAGTTTGAATTTATTTTAGTTGCTAGAAATAGCATGTGACTTTGTCAGCAGATTTTGGTGAAGGTCATATGCAAATATCACTTCACCTTACTACACTAGGATCTCTTGCTGAAAACCAGCTCTGCACTAATGATACTTAACATCATTATCTCTTACTGAAGAGAAAAATTCTTCCTCTAATCACCAAAAAGAGTACTCTGGATTAAGTCGTGATAGTCCTGTCCAACTTTAAGAGATGTCAGTCACTTATGATAGAAAAAATTCAGTTCACGTTTTTCAGTTTGCTTAAGCTATTAAATTCTTTATTGTTATTACCTGTTTAATATTTACATGGTAAAAATGTCTTTGATCCACAACAAAGACAAGTGACCAATTGTGCAGATGCTGAAGAATAACTTGTGAATGCACGATATCTTTATGAGGGCATACCGCTCAGCAACCTGCAGGCTAAGAGAGAGATTCCCTAAATCATACCATACAGACTCCAAAGTCAGTCATTAATGTTGTTAACCTCAGCTGAGACAGAGTCAACCAAAGTGGATGTGCAAAAAGCCAGTGTTTCTCAGATCTGCCAGCACTGGGCTGCCATGCAAGTTCATTTTCTTACTTTGAAAATGGGCCCAACTCTACTAAGTCATTTGTTTGTAAGTAATTCCTGTGGTTTTTCAACTCCAAATAATTCTATAACAACCTTGCAGAATGAGTAACTGTCATGGTTTCAGCTGGGACAGAGTTCATTTTCTTTCTAGTGGTTGCTGTGTTTCAGATTTGGTATGAAAGGAATGTCAATAATGCATATCATTTTAGTTCTTGCCAGGTGATGTTTATATTTTTCCAAGGACTTTTTTCAGCTTCCCATAGAAGTCTGAAGGAGCCTATACAGACTGATGGAATGGCCAATGGGATACTCCATACCATAGACATCATGCGCTGTATATAAATGGGGTTTAGCAGGAGGGACAGGTACTCACGACCACAGCATGGGACAGTGCCAATTCACCAAGTGGTGAGAGTGACTTTTGTAATTATTATTATTGTAATTTTCCTTTTCTGTTATTGTTTCTAGTAAACAGTCTTTATCTCAACCCACGAGCTTTTCTTTTTTCCCTTTCCCCTCCTTTTCTCCCTCTTCTCCCTGCCCTTTTGGGGGAAGGGGAGAACTACATGAGCAACTGCATGGTCCTAGATGCCAGCTGGGGTTAAAACACAACAGTAACCTTAAGGAAAAAGGCCTGAGACCTACTAGTAAATGAAGATGTCAAGAAGTTAGTCAGTGGAACTCCAAGGGCAGCTTACACACTTGGAGACATTCAGGTGCTGTCGACTAATGAGGTAGGATGCCTTGCTTCTGGTAACAAATAAAAGAAAAATAAGAAGCAAAAAGCCTAGAAAAGATGGCTCCCCATGGTTTTTGGGGGGTTTGGTTTTGTTTGGAGACCCTTACTACTTTTATAAAAGCTTAAGAGTAGCTTAATGCTACCATGAAAGTAATTTAAAAGATGTGAGCTTATCTGGCATCAGGCCAGGTTTACACGTAGCATGCATAGAATCAGGAAGAATATCTCAGTAGATATGTCAATAAATTGCCATTCTGCAGACTTGGGCTAATTTCCAAATTCAGCCACAGTTTCTGGGTGTGGAACCAGGAAGACCCATTATGGTTGAAAGTTCAATCTAATCACCGTTCATAAAAAACTTTGGTATAAACGGAAACACAGTTAGTAACTATTTAGCAAGGCGGAAACAAAATAATCTAATTTTACAAGAAAGTACTTTTGAAGAGCTCAAAAGCACTGCACCATAAGTTACCTTCAATTCTTTGTACTACTGCTTTTTAGTACAAATATTGTAAGAAATCAAGAGGGTTATCTTCTACTCATTCATAGAATTGAGAGCAGAATTTAATTCTTTATTAACATTCTGTTCAAGTATTAATAGTGTATAATCTTATTAAATCAGATTATCCATATTTTTGAAGATCAGGAAACATATACAAAACTGAATTATGCCAGAAGTTCATAACTGGGCTAAAAATTCAAGACATCTTAGTTTCATGCTCCATAACAATGAAAACACTCTTCCTCTTTATTTGCTCATCTCTTTCCTCTTCATTCAGGTTCCATGCTAAGCCCACACTGTTATGAACGTCAAAGCAGAGTGGGAAACAAAATAGAAACAATCCCAAATTACGTAAATCTATGACTTCTGCTTTATGATTGGTATATCTGTCAAGGGAAAATAAAAGGGAAAAAATGTGAAGGTGTTTCCTTTTTCAAGGGATGTAATCATAGAATCATTTAGGTTTGAAAAGACCTTTAAGATCAGAATCCAACCGTAAACGCAACACTGTCAAATTCACCACTAAACCATGCCCTGAAGTGACACATCTACACGTCTTTTATCATAATTTACAGAAAGACGGTGAGACAGATTTATTTTTGGTTGGGAGATTACCATAACCAATGTTTGGACAGATTTTGCCACTAGCATCACTATGTACTTATGAAGATGGTACCAATTAAGGTAGTAAAAATATCTTTAAGATGTACCTATGCAGTAAAACACAGCTAGAAAATGACCAGCACAAGATTCACATCATTACCCCGCAATGGCATACTTAAATTTGGGTTTATGAGGCATCTCCAGTTGCAACACTGAAGCCTGACAATGAAACACCAACCGCTAAAAGAAAATGAATAATTTTCATATCAAATCTGCCTATTACCCAGGGCACTTATACTGTATGCTGTTTTAAGCATAAATTCTGCACAGAGCAACAAAAGTGGAAAATCATGCACTGACAAGACTGGAGTCCATCAGAATTGCCCATGGGTGGAATTGGTCTACCCACCTCATACAATTCTCCTTACACAATTACAAGCTTAGCAAGAGATCATTAAAAATTACTTCACTTAAAGGAATGGTTCATGAAAATGAATTTCAAGATAACCATTAAAGCCTTTCACTTTTTCTCTGGGAGAAAATAAGTTTATCACAAAACCAACAGTGCTTTGAAAAATAAAGGGAGTCCACAAAATGGAATAACTTTCCCAATAAGTTGTTGTCCATTTTGTAGCTAAGTCAGTGTCCAAGTACTCTATTTCATGATTATGCAGTTGAATCCCTTCAAAANGAGAGAAAAGAGAGAAGAAAAGTACAGATGTAGCTATCATTTCAAGTCTGCTGTTTAATGTGCAAGAATAGCAGGAGTTTCTAAGATGTCTTTCGGGAAACCTCAAAACAAAATTAAAAAATTAAAATATGGCTACAAATGCAAAAGCTGCTATTTTTCAGTGCAGAGGTTCACAGCAAATAAGAAAGTAACTTCTGTCAAACTGACTTTCAAGAAATAATTTTAAAGTTTGCCATATTCAATACAATCCCTCCCTCACTAAGGACAATGTACTATACAAATTTCCTAGTATAGATTGTTGAATCTATTAACAATCAGCTTGGCAGTCACTTCTTATTACTGTTTAACTGGTTAGTTAAGAAATATTTTGCCGTAAATACTTTATTGGACAAATAACAACAGACTTTTCCAACTTCCTGAATATCTAAGAGCAGATGGCTATTTCTATAAGCATATTCATTACTCAAAGTATTAAACATGGTGTGCCCATTAAAAAAATATAAATAAACCCATGATCAGATTGGAAACAGTAGTCTACATGCATTTACTTCTTGGGATATGCCAGTTCTTGGTGACCAGTTAAAAGTTTCCCTGAATGGACAAGTACACCTGCGCTTCCTGTATAAACAAGGACTCAGATGAATATGAAATTCTTTTTTAAAGGTTGTTCAGACAAAACATGAAGGGAGAAATAGGATGGAAAACTTCATGACAGTGTTCATTTAAAGGCTAGAGTATATTCTTGCAGTGTACATTCTTTGAGTATAGACACATACCTTTTAATATCTGTATTATCTATGTGTATGTATGTAAGATAAAGCATGCATTTTTGTGTCTGACCTATTTTGAACCCATATAGGGAAGACATGAAAAATAAAAATCTATAGTCCAGGAACTGGCTGTAAAGCTATTTCTTCCTTACCAGTGCTGTTCTTCAGCATTCTGTCTCCTTTGCAATTCCCTCTGGTTTAATCCTTTTTTATTTCCTTCCTCTTCCAAAAATACCCTCCCGTGTTACCAACAGTTGCCAAAGGCCAATTGTGCTGTAAATATAGGCTATTACTCTCAGAGGAAAAAGCGAAAGGAATTGTTTTATCTAACATTGCTAAATTAGCCACGTTTTTCCAAACTGTTTGACAGATTTCATTCTCAGTACACAACACTGTACTTCACTCACAAAGTCTCCAATAGGGTAAAAATAACAGCCAAGATTAAGTTCAGGCCCCTTGAGGTCTTCTTTCGTTCATGTTATGGAGGAGTCTAGATGAATTTAATAGAACGAAACAAATAAGATTCCAAGGAATTTACTCCACAAACAAGCTAAAACTGGAGTGTAATAACTTTTAATTGGAGAACAACTAGAAGCAACTTTTTGGTGGTATTTTAAAAGTGCTTTGGCATTTAACAAAATTCTACATTATATTTTATGATGCTTTTCCATAACAATCTAATCACAATAGCCAAAACCTATATTTTCCTTTACCTAAGAATGGAGGCTTCTCTGCCCTTCAGAGCCTGCGCACTGAAGACTGCGACTGCTGCAGTTTCCTTCGCCATTCAGTAATGAACCACCTGTCTATGCCTGTGTCAAGTCCCGGTCCGACTTCGGGCTCGGGGGAGGTTCGTAACGATCCCAAGAGTGAGACTGAGACACAAACGAGGTCAAATGCCGCCAATGGGCCGTTTTTATTGAACAGGTACAGAGGAATGGAGCGATAGGAAAGGCAGGAAATATTAGAAGGAAACCAAGCAAGCATTCAGAAGGATAAGCAAAGGATAGTCACCACCATGGATCCAGCCACGTCTCGTTGGTCCTCAGTCTTCGATTCTTCGGCGGCGGGTGCACCCCGCAGCTTGTTTCCATGGTCTTTTTATACACCAGGTAAAGACCTTGGCGGGCTGCCAGTCCGGCCCAGACGGGGCTCGGTTTTGGCGGTGCCCGTTTTGCAGAAGAATGGTCTTCTGCTGTCCTGATTTGCAGGAGAATGGTCTTCTGCCATCGGTTTTTGGCGGTGCCTGATTTGCAGAGGAATGGTTTTCTGCTGTCCTGATTTGCAGGAGAAGATTGTTTGCACCTTGCAGAGATGCACACAGTCGTTTGCACCTTGCAGAGGTGCCAAGCAAGCTTTGAGGCAAATATTTGGCGTTCCAGTCTCTCACAGCCTGCTTATACTTCCAACATGGAGGAGAAAAATTTTAACTAAACAAAACTCTGAGTGCAGTGTTAACATTTGCTAGATAAGTTCACAATAAAGGCAAGGTATAATAAAGTCAAAACCTTACTGGGATATGGTTTTCAGAGGCAGAGACCTCTCCTAACGCCAAATGATCTACTCCAGTAATACCCAGTTCCATTTCCATATCTGAAAACCTCTCCTCTAAAAGTTCTGATAACTAATGCATGCTTTATCTTACATACATACACATAGATAAGCAGTGGCAGACAGCCACAAACTTGCAAACTCCCTGTTATAAAACGGTTTCCTCTCAGCGCCATACCTGTTGTAGACATCAATCTTTTCCTTGCAAATACCTCCTGCATCCAGTAACAGACTTCAGGGTGGATAAACTGAAATAATAGTAATTCCCACTTGTGACCACATCTGCCACTTACGGTTAAAAAAACAATAAAAAGCACACTTCTTGCCCTAGAACTCCTTCAGTTCAAAATCCTTAATCCTTAGCACCACAGTATCCATTCACTTCACAGCTATCAGAATACTTACACTAGAAAATCAGTAGGACTTCACAGATCGAATACCCACTGAAGCTACTGTTATATTTTTCTGACTTCAATGTTGGAAAAACAGAGCACCCTAAAACAAAACAAAAACAAACCTCTGTTGCTTCGTGCAAGAAATAAAGCAGGTAGCATTGCTCTTATCTCCTACAGCCATTACAGAGTGCTTTGCAGAAATACCGTAAGATCCCTTTGGTACCAGTGGATCCAAAAGTCCCATGCAAGTCAGTGGCAGTGTTATGCAAAATATCAGCAGAATTGGTTCCAGAGAGCTTAGTCTGAGGGTAGGATTCAACGTGACATAAATGAATATATACCCATTATATCACAAGATTATCTACAAAGTCAGCACCAGAGCCATGGGTTGGGAAGAGCAGCATTTATCAAGAGGGCCTTCACTTAACCAAAACTTAATGGGTTTCAGCAGAAGATGCCCTCCATTAAAGTTTCCTTATGGGGCTTCTCAAATACTGCAACAATCCAGCAGAATTAGAAAATATTCATCAGTATATTTCCTCAATTGATATTCCTGGATTTGATAGCTTTAAGTGTTACCCTTTAGTTCTTAAGAAGTTTTCTAAGCTCTGAACAAAAGCAACTTTATATACACATATGAAATGCACCTGTTATGTGCTCCTTGAAAACTTCTCTACAGACTTCAGCAAACCTTTCCTTAGGCTGATTGCTAGTAACAGCTCCGAGTTCATACAGTGGTGTGGCTGAAATATGAGTCAAAGTGGTTAAAGAAAATTATTAAAGAAACACTTTGATTTCAGGACAAGATGTCAGTCCAGGAACAATTAAATTCTATTCACAATTTCCATGCACAGGGAAGCCGTTGAACACTCCCTGCTACTTGATTATACATTACTTTAATGATCCTATTGATTAGGTGACTTTTTCAAACAAGTAAGACTGTCCATTTTCAACTGTACTTTTCTGCACTTGATCATTCTCTGTGCTTTTTAATTGAAGAGGCAGGTTGTTAAAATTCTGGGAAAGCGTTTAGGCTATATGAATCTTTAACAATGGTCAGTGATTAGCAAGGCTTTTTACATATTTAATGATGCAGTTACTGATAACGATAAGTTGTTCACCATGCACATTGAATGTTGAAGTGATTACCTGCCTCTAATATTGTTTTCCTGGTGAATACAGAGAGATAAGTGCAGTGGATGGGCATGACAAAACTCAACAATCAGGCTTTTTTGTGATTATCAAAAGTAATATACTGAGACGACTCAGAGAATCACAGAATAATTTTACATTGGAGGAGACATCTGGAGATATCCAATTCGACCTTCTGCTTCAAGCAAGACCAGCTTTAATATTAGATTGGGTTGCTCAGGACATTGTCTAGTCAAGTTCTGTCAAAACTCCAAGTATGAAGATTTCAAAATCTCTCTGGGCCCTGCTCCAGTACTGAACCAGACTCACAGTAGATTTTTTTTGTTTGTTTTTTCTAACCTTATATTTAGTCGCAGTTTCCCATACTGCAATTTGTGATTGTCATGTGCCGCTTGGATTACATCATGCATTGCTGAGAAGAGTCTGGGTCCATCTTCCCTACAATCTACAGATAGCTGTAGAGAGAAATAAGATCTCCCCTTAGCCTTCTCTCCCGGCTGAACAAGTTGAACTCACTCAGCATTTCTTCATATGTTCCAGTCCCAGTCACCTGGGTGATCCTCTACTGAATTTATACCAGTTTGTGAACATCTGTCTTGTACTGGAGGGGGCTGGGAAGAACTGGACAGAGTTCTCCAGATGCTGTTTTGTGAGTGGCAGAGAGAGAAACGATAACTTTCATCAATCCAGACTAGCATGCATTTAGCTTTTACCTCACAAAGGAGCACTGTGGATTCATGTCCACCATGACTCCCAGGTCCTTTTCTGCAATGCTGCTTGTCAGCCAGCTGGTCTGCAGCTTGTGCTGCTGCAAGCAGTTATCCCATCCCACGTGCAGGAAACCATTTACCTTTGCTGAACTTCACAAGGTTCTTGTTCACCTGTTTCTGCTGCCTGTCAAGGCCCTCTGAAGGGCAACCCTGCTTGTGTTTACATTGGCCACTCTCCCCAGTTTGGAGGCACCTGTGAACTTGCTGAAGTGTGTTCTAGCTCATTGTCCAGGCTGCTGCTGAAAACATTAAACCACATTCCAGTATCAACCCTTCAGGAATACTACTCATAACTGACCACCAGTTAGGCTTTGAACCACTACCATTCCTCTTTGAGGCTGATGAGCCAGCCAGTTTCTCGGCCATCATGTAGTCCGCAGTTACAGCCCACACTTCCTCAGTTTGACTACAAGAATACTATGAGGAACCACAACAAAAGTCTTCCTAAGGTCAAGGTATACAGTGTTCATTGCTCTTACCTTGTTTGCAGAGCAAGTCATCCCACCACAGAAAGCAGTCATGTTGGTCAGGTACAGTTTGCCCTTGGTAAATCCATGCTAGCTGTTCCCAGTTACCTGATCCATCACTAACCTGGAGGTGGCTTCTCTAAGGACTTCTTCCATCACATTTCATGGCATAGAGGTGAGGCCAACTGGCCTGTAGTCATTCTTGCCTTTTCTGAAGATGGGAGGAATGTTCACCTTTTTCCAGTCATAATGTCCTCTGGTTTGACTTGGAATGCTTTTTATCTCCCAGCTCTGAAGACTTTGAAGACAGGTTTCTTCCTCCTCACAGTGCACTCCCTCCATTTGTAAATTGTTGCCTTAAGCAAAGTGCTGCTTCCTTTCCACCTCAACCTTGTATTTTCTTTTGCCCTCTTGGTATTCTCTATTGTCTATCACCTATTTCTGTCTTTACATCTGCAAAGATGATCTTGCCCTCCCACTAGCTAATTACCTTCTACAGTCCATATTTATCAGGAACAAAGCTGTAAAGTAGCGTTTTCTGCATGGTATAAGACAAAATTCAGCAAATATGTGGGATCTAGGGACAGGACAGCCTCTCACTGCACTGGAAATCTCCTAAGAGTCACGGTAATCTAGCTGAACTAATTGCTTTCTATTGAGCCTGATGAAAGCCTAACAAACACCACACACAAAATGTCACCCATACCCTAAAATAAAAATGATAATACAAAGCAGCACAATGTCCATCAATACTATTTCTGTGCTCAAATTATTCAGAAAAAGAAAATTAAATAAATCCATAGGTAATTTTGTAAGGATGAAGTACTTGCCATATTATGTATTTAAATCAAGTACAAAAGTATAGTACTCTGCTGGCTTCTTTCTATGGCAGCCCCTAGAAAAGAATGAAACATGATCATTTTCACCAGAAAGTCAGTACTTTGGGGAAAGCAGAATTACAAGTGTCATGTCCTGATAAATGGCTTCTCTCCAGCTGAATACTTTCCTTTAATGTTATCAGACTTGCATAGAAGCCCCTCTCACTTATAATAAGACCTTAGAGAAAGCGCTCTGTTTTCACAGCCAGCTTTCATACATGAATCACATCTGCCTTCTTTACTATAAATGCTGTCACTTGTTCAAGAAGTCTCACTTTTTTTTCAGTCTTAAAAAATGTTATGCTTTTATAAAGACTAGATTTTTTATTTTAATAAAAAAAGATTCATGTTGCAATAATGTCCTACGTGAAAGTAATATTTGAAATACATAATTCACATATATTGAAGGTTGTCTCCTGCGGCTCCTACTAAAATAGCTGACTGACTTCTGTCCCTGACATCCAACAATCCTTTCAATGGTCAGCAGCTAAACACATTTATTATGTGCCACTGAAATAAAGTCTGTAATTAAAACTGAATTTTTTCTACTGGTTTCAAAATAAGCAAACAAGGAAGACATTTATTGGTGCATCATTTCTAAGGAAAGAAAAATTCAAATAGATCTCTTACTTTGCAATTTTAAATTGTATTAATTAGACGCTCATCTGGTATAACCTATGGAAATATAACTCAGGAAAGAACACAAGTCTATTGCCAAGACTGTTATGAGGAAAGACTCTTGAAGGAATACTTGGCACATAGGGAAATGAAAAGCTTCATTAATTGAGAGAGAAGATTAGGCTTTCTCGGACAGTACAGACGTAGTGGGGACTTAATTATTTAAAAGGTTATAAAAAGAACTCAATCTCTGTTATATCCAATTTGCCTCTTTTTAAATTTGCCAGAAGGTATGACAAGGAAAAGATATTGAAACTTCTAGAAAGAAAGGTCCTAACCCGTGAGGAAGAGACTGTTCATCACATTCACAAGAGAAAGGACCAAGAGTAACAGTGAAATAACATGTATGAATCTAGGGAAAAGTTTCCTCCTAGAATCCTTCAAAAAGTAGAAATCTTGCCATTGTATTATCAATAGACAGTATAAACAATATGAGGAACAAAGTAAAATTAAAATTTATAGAAATCAGGAACTTCATCAAAATCTATCACATATGCACATATCCCAAACACCTCCTTGTTTTTAGTAACAACAATCTGTAGTAACTGTAAGTGCGAATATGGCATCTTATCCTCAGATAACTTCTCTGAATTTCTTACATGAAATCTGGTCAAGACTTTTATAAATCTGTGCTTTATTCCTATTTCTGATATTGATGCAACTCCATTTCTTTAAACCATCATGGAAAGCAGAATTTATTGTGCTACCTTTATGGACTATTTCATTTTTTTCTTCATCTTTTTCTAATCTCAGATTTAATTATATACTTTGCTTATACTCTGCTGTGTTTGTCTTCACTGCAACAGCTCCATCTGTCTCCACATCACATCTGTCCTGTACTTACACAGCATCTTCTACAACATTCTGTCACACTTCATGCAGTCCTGAGCATAGGTACCACGTGGAGTTCCTGATGCTTTCCAATTCCCTCTCTAAATTCACTGCTCCTTTCCAGATTAGGATTCTTAGCCATGTGTTCCCCCCATCCCTTCTACCCCAGAGAAACTCTTCTTCTCTTTATATTCTACTAAACAGCTGTCACTAACTCAAGAGTCCACATCTCATGAGAAACAATGAGATTAATCACCCTACGACCTAATAAAAGTCACTTTGGAAAATGAAACTTGAGCTCTCTGAAAATGTTTTAAGTGTGTAGGTTAATCACACTACTGCAAGCAATGTTAACACTTATCTTTCATAATTAGTAAGAGCTGTGGAGCATACTACTGAATAATACAGACTTCCTGAACATTTTCTGTGGCTGTAAAAAGAAAAAAATATAGCTGCTTTTCTAAGTAATTTATACCCTTTGGTTAAGTGAAATTAGTGGATCTTTTTGAGCTAAGTATCGTTGCAGACAGAAGGATAACCTTATAAACACTTAGCTGTAGCACTGAAGAGCTGGCATTTCTAATATTCATACAGAGACAGAAAAACAAATCTAAACTCCCAGAAGCTTTTATCAACTAATACAAGAGGCATATTTTCAGCAAGTCCTTATATATGTGCTCATACATGAATATGTACCAACATGCACTTATATAAATCCTTCCTTAGTGAAGAGGGAGAGGGTCTAAAATTTTCCTTCAGTTTTTCTCTGCCAGCTGGCTGGGTGAGCTGAGGACAGCAGGAACACACAAAGATTTTAATATTCTAGAGACCTGTCATTTTGAGGATAAACTTTTCATTGCAGTATTCCGAGAACCAAAAATGAGATCAGCCCTCATGCAACCAGCAGTCAGAGCAACAGTACCACAGCAGAACAGCCTGATTCCTGCACTGTCCCCTAGCTCCACAGCCGCTTGTGTGGCCCCAGTAAAGACTGATTCTCAGAAGGGACTTGAGAAATTTTCCCGATGCATTCATTTGCACACATGGTCATAGGTAGTTCTAGATTCAAGCGGGAGAATTTTATGAGAAACTGGGGTTTAAGTTCACCGCTTAAGTATAATTAGGGGGACTAGCCCATAGGATTACTGTGAACAGGTTTTATCCACATCGTAAAGAGCTTGCTTAAACTGCAAAGTGAGATAATAGTAAAGACACTGGAGCTAGTTCAGACCACTCTAGTTCCTAAAACAATGCAACCGTACCCTTGTGTCCCAAGCAAAGAAGCACTGCTGAAAGATGCCAACCTGAAAACGCAGGTATACGGATTTTGGGACCATTTTGAAATCCAGAAGGATCACCACATGTATCCACAGGGACTTTGCTGCTTCAGCTCGATCCATCTCAGGCACTCCTGCACGACCTTCACTTGCATAGTGCAGGCATGCTGAGAAAATGCTGGTATGTGGGACACTGAAAGAATTAGAGCTAAACCTCTTAAATGAAGCAGAAGAGAAAGTTGGCACATGACTTCCAGAGAACTGAGCTGACTGCTAGGTGCAGTTTTCAAGGTTAACTGGATCCCAGCTGGTTAGTCCAAGACCATTTCTTAAGAAAGGCATCCACCTTTTGGAAGGGAATTGGTGGCCACAGAAGGAGACAGCCTGTGACTGGGAGTCAGAAGGTCAACGGTCTGGATGAGACTGGCTGCCAAATGAGGTCAAGCTCTAGACTGCTTGTTGGGTTAATTTTAAATTGTTCTAGAGGTCCTCCTTTCTCATTTAATCAGGTGGCAGAGAGAAAGTTCATATCCACCAGTAAAGCAATCCCTTTGCAATTTTCATTAAAGATGTACTTATTCTCCCTTGTGCTGAGCACAGTTACCAATTCTGATTAAAAAGTCCTTTACATTTAGGCACATGGCACAATGGAGTCTCAACAGACTATATGCACAAAAGGAAAGCATTACAGCTGCTAACCTTCCAGCAGAAATTTGAAGGCAAATCCTAACCTCAGATTATGCAATACATGAGACCAGCCTGTCCCAGAAAGACTGCCACACTGGAATATTTGAAGCAGCTTTAGGTCAATGCAAGAAAAAGTACGGTTACAGCCATGGAACACTCCGACTTGCTTAGTTAAGGTCTGCTTCTGGTATTTGAGATGGTTTTGAGTTTGTTTTGAAGCAGCCCAGTATCCTTAGACAAAACTGAATTTTGTTTTGAAGGGTTTGGTTTCAGAGCTTGCTCTTGCAAATCCATTTAACGCAGTTACTATAACATGCTCTTGAGAAGGAAGCATCTTAGAAGCTGGCCTTTTCCAGGGTTTCAGAATCTAAGTGTAGGCCATCTGGAACCTGGTGAGGGTGTCTCCAAACCAGCAGACATCTGAGAAACCAGGTCTCCCACATTCTGGGCATGTGCTGTAACCACTGAGCTATGGTATAAGACAGTACAAATCCTCCTTCAGGAATACTTTTAATAAGAAATGGCCAATCCTGTTGGTATATTTTAGATCCTGCACTGAGCATATCTCCCAGATAAAGCACATAGGAAGATGAATTTATAATTTGAGAAGCCCAGCTGTTCATCCTTCCCAGCTGATTCACAGTTAAGGCACAAAAACAAATGAAGTGACTCCTTCCAAGTCCCCAGTTCTATGATAAAAGAAGGTTAATTGACCCACCACATTCACATTTCCTATATGAGATATACTTTGTGGGTCTTGCTTCACAGTGCCCTACATTCAGACTCAGAAAGTTTGAAACACCCATTCATCATTCTATGCAGCGTAGACAAACAGGTACCACCAGCAGTACCAGCCTAGCACTCGATAAAACTTCAGAATATATTTTTATTTCCAGAGTATGTGGTCTTAGTGAACAGAATCAATGGGCAAAAAGAATATGTTATTGTTAGGTTAACTCAGCTGTGTTAGTTAAACATGGTTGAAAATATCCATTAAAATGCAGCCAGAAATATGTTGGTAGCGTCTTGCTAGTCCACCCCACAAAAAGAATGGTTGCATAGGGTTGTCCTGAGAAAGCTACAATGGGATGACAATATCTATTTTATTACTGTAAAAATTTCTATGAGGTTTGGGGTTTATTTACTTTTTTTTGCATAGAAGACAATCAATTTAAAAAAAAAAAGTCAAATTCTTCGTATTGTGTGTATATGCATACATACAAATATATATGAAGACTCTCTGGGAAAATAAATATAAATAAGTAAACATTTACTTATTTATTACCTATTTGTTTACTTTCCCAGAGATTCATTCCTTCAGGGCTAAGCTGCACAGATAGTTCTGGAAGTCCTGGGATCAATACTGTCACACATCACGAAAAACACATTACATTCCTGTGTCTCTACATGTACGAAAATGTACGCACAGTTGCACAAACACCTCTCAACCATATATCAAGTATTTATTTTTGAAAACCCTGTTTATAAAATTAAAAGACTGCAATTCAGCAAGTTAGAAAAAGGCATGGAAGGTCGTAGGGGGGAGGGAACCCCTTGGTAATGCTGGGCAACTGCTAATAAGACAAAGGATTGGCAACAAAGTCAGGCATTTCATACCTTATTCCCTTTACACAGTCACTTGTTACTTAGAGGAAATTAAAAGAAAATCTTACACACTGCAGAGTATGTTCAATATACCTGCGAACATCTAAGATCAGACACACTGCTCCTATCCATGGTGGTAAAATAAATCTCTTTCAAAAGTCAAGAGCAGG
Organism: Ibidorhyncha struthersii; assembly: GCA_013398815.1. Taxonomy (NCBI): domain Eukaryota; kingdom Metazoa; phylum Chordata; class Aves; order Charadriiformes; family Charadriidae; genus Ibidorhyncha; species Ibidorhyncha struthersii. Next base: position 271,526 of record VZSZ01010361.1, read on the forward strand.
CTGGTGACAGAGAGTTGATGTTCCCTGGTTCTGTGAAAGGATTTTGAGAGATTAAATACATTTGTAGGTTTTGAAATTGGGTGGGATCTACAGATAGGAGCTTTCATGTGACAGGGTATCTAGGCAGAGAAAACACTGACACCCATTTTTCAGGAAAGAGAGAAGAACTGAGATAAATTAATTTCCTTAAAATACACCTTTAAAAATATTTCCAAAAGCACATCATTCCTATAAACCCTCTCTTGCTTTGTTTGTTCTCGTTTGCTCTCTGCTTATTACATTAATTTGCAGGGTCTAGCCATTGCAGCCTTCTCTCAGTCCATAGTACAGAGGATTACCTGGCTTCTGTTTTTATCTTCTGTAGTTTTGCAATATAATCAAAGCAGAGATGTTTTGTTTCATCGGCATCAATGATTTGTGTTGCACTAAGTGTCCCTCAGGATAGGTATTCAGACTCCCAAATCTCCTGAAGCCAGGTAGATCAAAAGACAGAATAGGAAGAGGGGAAGGAGAAAGTTATAGCAGAGCAAGTAATTTTGTTCAAAATTAGGAAAAAGTTCCCCAAAACAGTATCAGAAAAAGCATCAGGCTTGATATATCTTTTACTTTGCAACTACTACATTAACTGGCAGAGTTATTTTCTGAGCAAAACTGTTTTGAGATTTCTGGAATGTTTTACAATGGGTAGTGAGGAAAAAATAATTAAAAAAACCTATTCCAGTTTGCATGTAGGAAATATGATCAGTATATTCATATCTTAAAAAGAGTAGGAGTTCTTCTTTCAATAAAAAGGCAATAACATATCCTCCCCATTAAGACATCAAGTTTAATTCTTTTCAATCAGTTTAAAAACAGAAACACCAAAGTAATTTTATTTTTGTAGTTATAAAACTGATATTAGACACAAAATTCCAGCCCAGAAAAATGAAATCTTATAGAGAATTTAATGTCCTAGAGAAAAGATTTTCATGTAGTACGTTTCCACTTGCTTCCCTTTCCTTGTTCTACTGTGGTATCACCTCCATACTCAGTTAAACCTCAACTACATGCCCATCAATGGTACAAAGAATCAGCTAGAATAATTTAAGGACAAGAATGTCAATGTATTATGCTTTCATCTCTCCCCAGGGTTGCTAACTGTTCACAGATTCCTTCAATAACTGTCTCAGCCCCATAGCAACAAAATTAAAAACTGGCTTCTAAGTCCCGAAGTCCAGTTTCTTTTTTTTTTTTTTTCAGCAGGTTAATCTTTGCTGTNTAACAATTCCTAAATATACAGTTTCTAAGCAGTCAGCCTAAGGTCTCTCATGAGGATTTTTTTTGTTATTGTTTGGTTAAGTGCTAATGCAGAAGACTTGAAAATCTGGAATTCATTAGCCAGAGACAACCTTTCCTGGCTTTCAGTTTAGCAGTGAGGTAGACTATTAAAAATTATTCTTTCCCTTTCATTTAAGTGGTCTTCTTTCTGGTAGCAAGTTAAAGAACAACAAGACTACATAAACCTGTTAAGCCAAGATCTGTGTTGGCAGATCTAGAGAGGAGAGAACTGCACTTAAAATGTGCACAACGTATGGAGGAAAGTAACTAGACATCTCTGCTACTCCTCCTCAACTGTATGTAGCCGATAACCCAACAACCCCCCATCTGACCTGCAAGTCTTCTCACCCTACCCAGTTAGAGCAGTTATTTCTGTAGCACAAGTCTTGGAGATCCACACTGCATTACTAAAAATTCAGAGCTCAAGCTCATCTTCTGAAGGAAGATTTTAAGGAGACAGCAGCGATTAACAGTGAAGAGCATACAAACAAGTGTATGATGTTCAAACTCCAGTAGACTTAAATTATAAACAAAAGTCTAAGTTCAAATAATATTGCAGCTGTGAAATCATGAGTAAACAAACAGGAAGTGTCCATACTAAACCTTCCCCCGCTTTGTCCACACACTTCTTAGACCTGTTCTGTAACTCCATAATCACATGAGATTTTCCTGTCATAGGGATACATACAAAAATCCTGTTCAGTCCCCAGTCATAAATCTGCCATTCTGTAATTTTCAGGTACTTAATTTTATAACTGATAATGCTTCTTTATCATGCTGCTTACTTACAGTCACATCTCTATTACCAGGCTGGTGGTACATTAGTGATAGCAGTTTAGCACACCTACATAAAGAAAGAAGACTTAAGTATAGTGCTCCTTGGAGCAGCCATATGTGAGTCAATGTGTTTGATTTTAAATGCATGAAATATTGACATGCTTTGCTCTTCCAGCACCTGCTGCTGACTGAGCTACGTACAGCAGGGCCATAGGAGTTATCCGCTCAACAGTAAGTAATGTATGATGACAACTAAGTAGTCACCAGCCAAAGAAGAGAATGAGGTGAACAAGGGGACTAAGAAGGACAGTTACTTCAGCCAGAAAAATAATCAGAGCAAGAAAAAGGAAAGAAATAAATTTAAAACTCATTTATTGGACCCTACCCCCAAAAGTTTTGTGCAAATACTGCAATTCCATTTTTGTGAGCTCTGAGATTTAAACTTGCAGAATTCACAGAGGAGACCACAGAGAGGGGGGACACTGTGCTCACCCATTCTCGATAGCACAGACCACAGAACTTGCCTCAACAAATTCCTGCCCGAATTCTTCGTGGTATATTTTGCGATAAGGAGTTTAGGAACCTATGCTATTCCCGCTTTTTCTAGCTCACATCACTTCTGCTCCTCTAATTTATATACCAGCTATTGATCCACTAAAGGAACAGCTGATTAAAAATTAAAAGGATACAAAAGTTGACTATTGAAAATCTACAAATAAACAAAATAGTTTATACAGATACAGCATCTATTTTCAGATATTCTTCCCCTTTTCAGGGTAGGGTAGATGCCTTATCTCAATTCCTCGTCTATCAACAAAGACATTTATTCTTTTAAAAGTTATATATATTTACTGTGAATTATAAGTAACATATTCTCTGCAAGGTTTTGAAAGTAACATTTGCTTTTCATTCCCAAGGCTCACACTTGATTGTACTGGCAGGAAGTCAAGACTCACAAAGCAGCCTCCTGTCTAATCAAAATTAATATACAGTAATAATTGGAAGGGCACTGGAACAAAACACTGAACGGTGCCAATAAGAAGCAAATATCACACTGAGCGCAATGTGTATGTTTTAGAAAGGGCTGGGGAAAGCAGCTTTATTCTCTGTGTCACAGAAGCAGGCTTCTTTTCTGAACAGGAGCAAGAAAAATGGCTGCAACGCCCACCCTTCCCTCCCAGACTGCTGACTCACACGAGAGCGTGTCAGTGAGGCAGGCAGCAAACACATATGGGGAGCCTGGGGCAGTGAGAAAATGCAAAACTCCGTGCGCATGGGCACGTGTGTGTGTAATGGTGCGCTCAAAGCAATAAAACTAGAATAATTTTCTACTGCTTTAAGGATTGTTTTGAACTATTTTTTATGTGTACAAAGTATGCCAGAATGACAGGTCTAGATACTGAGCAGCTCTGTCTCACCATGGAGGGAGGCCAAGGTCCAGCTGAGGAGGTGGTCCATGCCTCAGGATGGGCTGCCTGGTGACAGGAGAGGTGTAACCAGAGCCAGTAACACCACCAGGGTGCATCAGCCTCAATTTTGAGGGACTTGTACCTACAGCTAAATAAAGGATTAGCAACCTTCCCTCAAAAAGGAAAATATTCTTGCTGAAAATGTGGGAAGGTGCTTCCAAGTTTCCAGCAGGCTACATCTCAAATGACTTACACTGTTTTACATTGACCGAACTTTGTAAGAAAGCATATGAAAGTATGCCGACGCTTCTCCCTTTTCAAGGGTGTGTTTCCTGTTCCGATGATAAAAACATAACACAATTTTGTCAAAAGTGAGAGCACTAATGCAGCAGTAACTACTGCACAGATGGGACCAGGGCATCCCTCCATGAAAAGCACAAACAAACAAAAAAACTCAAGAGGGAGACTATTAATAAACACAGTGCGCTCTACAAAGGTGCCAAAGCTGTTTTTTTCCAGACAAGTTAAATACGCTATTAAATTCTGGATGGAGACTTAGCAGATATTTCAAAAGTTGGCTACTCAAACAGACCAGTCAGTTCTATGGCTATCAGATAACTCACCACAGCAAACCTTTCAGTGACTACCGAGAGATTTGCACTGAGCACAAGCCTGCCACACACAGCTGTGGGTTTGGGAGTAGGACACATGAAGGAATGGAATTTGATGACAAAGAAATAAAGCAATATGTATGAAGTAGAGTTGTCCTTTTTCTTACATGTGTTTCCTTGCTACTGTTAAAGTATTATTATAAGTCTCTCCAGTAAAAAAAAAAAAAAAAAAGGAAAAAAGAAAAAAATAAGCAACACGTACAGCAAAAGCTGCAGTGATAGGATTTCACTGGGTTGCTGGAAGACAACGCTGGATATTTTTATACCAAAACTCTTGCAAATCGTTATTAAATGGTTTATTCGTTAAAACACACTTTATTTATTTCAGATGCACAAAACTAAAAGACGACTTTTGCTGGGACCTTGTAGCCCCTATTAGAAGATTAGCTCATCCCTTACTAAACTACATCATCCACTTGTACTGGAACTCAAGAGCAAGGAAGATAACAATGCAGTTGCCACTAGAGAACTCACACAGGAGAGATTACAAGTCGCCTAGCCACGGGAAAACTACAAGTTCACTTTCTGTCAGACTACAGAGACTCCAACCACAACCCAAAAAAGAAATCCACAAGAAATTTGACTTTTAGTTCAACTTCTTAGAGAATGGTTTATTTCCAGGTAGCACAGCCCTTGAAGGAGCAAGATCCTCATAACTGAAGGAGCTTGTCAACACACCCACACTTCCACCCACCCACCAAAATCCCTCAGCTCTCAGAAATGGAAGATACAAAATTCAGGCTTCTGAATGTTCAACCAATATCTACATACTGATCATCTTAAAAAAAAAAAAAAAAAAGGCAAAGACAAACAAACAAACAAACCACCAAACACACAAACTGTCTCCTTTTGAAATCAGTAGCTGCGCGATATTCCCAAATAGCAAAAAAAATGTCCAAAACATCCTTTTACCTGAGTGAAAGCAGGAATGCCTCTGTAGCAGCCAGTGAAACCAACTAAGTAAGTTAGTCTCTCTCAATATTATCCACAACAAAATTAACAACTTATTTCATTTATAATCAACCTTCTTCAATTAAAGCTGCTGCATTTTTTTCCAAGGAGATTTCACTACACGGATGGTACAAAGAGTGAAGACAAACTTTTTTGACCTCACGTGAGACAAAAAGGCTAAAATCCAAAATGAAAAGGGTGGGGTTTTAATTTTAAATTAAAATTTGAAGTATATTCCTAGACGAATTCAATGTAGTTTCTCAAACTTTGCAGAAATGTTTTCCATTGATTAAATTTTGTTCTCCAAAACAAGATTTTGGGGTCCCTTAAAATAATGGGGTTTACATCATGGAATCTGGCTGCAATTTAAGCTATAGAAAGGCTAGTTTAATAATATTATATTAATTAGTTTGTAACCTTTAGCTAATTGCTTTCAGTTCCCCATTAATGCAAGTTCTGATTATCTAACAGATGTTCCACTGCAACAGAAATTATTCTTAGTTCTTATGTGTTCAAATGTTAAATGCAAACTCCGAGTCAGGCTGCATCTATTCGCAAACTTGACTTCAATAAAAATTGAATTTTTATTCTCCATTCCACTGTCTCTCTCAGAACATTCAAGTCATCTTTGTAATGGCAAAACTGTCCAAGATACTGCAGCTAATATAGTTAATAAGATCACTGCTGGTATTTAGAGTACATGATGAGTTGAGTGTCAGAAAACGCACGCAAAGTGACTGAAAGACAAAAAAGGTGTCTCCTTGCTTTAGCACTGGTTTTGCATGGGTTAATCAGGATCAAAGATCCAACATGGCAGAGAAGAACTGGAGATTACAGGCAACTCTCGGTCTCAGTCATCTCTGATGATCATTCAGTTGCATTATTGTGGGATCTAGTCAGACTGAAACAAATAATCTTTATGCAGTAGCTGTATCTCCTCTTTAAATTATCTTAATTTAATAATAAATAAATAAATGAGAATATTAGGTGGTAGAATATGTAGGGCAAGGAGTAATTACAGCAGCAACAAATAGGTTTAGGCACTTCAACTGCAAGACAAAACATACATACTCAGTTCTCAATTACCATTTTAATTAAAACAATATAAGTGAATACAACTGGACGATGCACTAATTAAATCACTTGCATGCTACACTGACCTCAAGCACATACACTGGCATTGTTCATGAATAATTGGGATTTAATAATATATTGAATGATTATTAAGCCTTTTAGATGAGCCTCATTACACCTAATGAGAGCACTGTGGAAGGGACAGCAGGATCGCCATGAAAATACATATGCTCTATCCGCATGTCACACACCCAGTGCTAACATAGCTGCCTTTCCCTTTTCTGGCATAATCTGATGCAAAAGCCAAGGTATCTCCCTCCTTAGAGCACCTATCCACTTCCAAGGTTGTATATTCCTAAAACAGGTCCAATTTTTAACAGCCTCAAAATAATTACGCTCAAGAGGTCAACAAACACAACTGGGGTGAACCCGGCTTTGGTATGATGATGTAGGCTGCTCTTGGCCACATCAGCTGCAACATGCTACACATCCACAGAGAAGACTCAAGTGCAGGCTGTGATGGTGAGCCACGTGGACATACAGGCAGGAAACAGGGAGTGTGTTTCAGGAGTGGATAGAGTCTTTCACAGTCGTAACAGAAACAAGAAACTCTGGTCAATTTATGTTCACCGTTCTTACATTTTAAATCTCCTTCATGATCATTTGAGGCCACCTACAGCTGTCAAATGATCTGCCTGCCAATATCCACTCTGTAAATTTTTCCATAGGAAAATGTCAATTCTGGAAACAGACACACCCCCAACAAAAATATGCCTTCATACAAGAAACATTTTAAAGTAAAAAAAATTTAGTCCTCTGTCACAGCATGTTTAATTTTGTTTCCAGTTTTGTAAGCCAAAGCAGCACTGTTAATATTCAAGCATTTTCAGTTAAAACTGAAACTTTATTCATAGTTAAAACAAGGATACAAAATAAATAAATAAATAAATAAATTTCAGGTTAGTTCAAGACTTCCTAGGGGAAAAAATGATATTTTTCCCCCCCATTTAATAATTCAACAACTCTTTCTGCTTCGAATTTCTCTGAGAAATATTCAATTTTCCTTTCAGACTTTTTCAATTATTACTCAAAAGTTCCCCCAGCTCAACATAAGTCAATTTCAATGTCATAAGGCAGTATAAAAAGATACCTACTAGAACCAAAAGGAAACTTCAGGACACAAAGATTAATTTTAAATAGGTATTTATGTAGAAGTTGGCTTGTTCATTTGTTTTTTATGAAATACTCTTCTATATGAGATCAAATAAAAGGTTTGAATGACATATCAGCAACACCTACAGCTCCAGTAAGGGCAGCATTTTGGAATCAATATTTTACCTCTCTTTTAAATCTCCCAGGATATTGGGTTTATAAACTGCTGCATCTGCTGGGAAATGGTAACATTTTTCACAAGGGCCTTCAAATGTGATCTCAACAGCCCCAAAAGCATTGGAAACTTTGGTGAGGAAACAGAACTAGAGGAAGTTCTAGAGAATTTTCACAGTTCTTCATTGTGGCCCTTCCTTTCCCTAGTAAACCTTGTCTCTAGTTTTCAGGATTTCAGAATTATAGAATCATAGAATAGTTTGAGTTGGAAGGGACCTTTAAAAGTCATCTAGTCCAATCCCCCTGCAATGAGCAGGGACACCTTCAACTAGTTCAGGTTGCTCAGAGCCCCATCCAACCTGACCTTGAATGTTTCCAGGGATGGCGCATCTACCACCTCTCTGGGCAACCTGTGCCAGTGTTTCACCGCCCTCATTGTAAAAAATTTCTTCCTTATATCTAGTCTAAATCTTCCCTCGTTTAGTTTAAAGCCATTACTCCTTGTCCTATCGCAACGGGGACAAACTTTTTAGTGGGGCCTGTCTTTCTTATAAGCCCCTTCAAGTATTGAAAGGCCACAAGAAGGTGTCCCCAGAGCCTTCTCTTCTCCAGGCTGAACAATGCCAACTCTCTCAGCCTGTTCTCATAGGAGAGGTGCTCCAGCCCTCTGATCATTTTTATGGCTGTCCTCTGGACTCACTCCAAGTCCATGTCTTTCCTGTGCTGAGGGCCTGTTGTGGTTTGGCCTCAGCCAGCAACAAAGAACCACACAGCCGTTTGCTCAACCCCCACAGCTGTGGGGGAAAATTGGAAGAAAAAGGCAAAACTCATGGGTTGAGATAAAGGCGGTTTAACAGAACAGCAAAGGAAAGAGAAAAAGAACAACGATAACACCAATAAAGGAGTGTACAGACACGATTACAGCACCACCACTAACCGACTGGACCTGAACCACCCCAGCCTGCTCCAAGGCCCAACTTCCAGCCCCCTCCCCTGGCCAGGTCCCCCTATAACCTGGGCATGGCTCACATGGTATGGAAAACCTGTGTCCCCTGCCGGATCCGTGGGGAAATTCACCCCATCCCTGCTGGAACCAGGACAGGGCCCCAGACCTGAATGCAGTACTCCAGGTGGGGTCCTAGGAGATCAGAGTAGAAGGGCAGAATCACCTCCCCCGAGCAGCTGACCATGCTTCTTTTGATGCAGCCCAGGATGTGGTTGGTGTTCTGGGCTGCAAATGCACATTTGTCAGCTCATGTCCAGCTTTTCATCCACCAGTACCCTCAAAGTCCTTCTCAGCAATGCTGCCCTCAATCCCTTCTTCCTCCCAGCCTGTATTGATACTGGGGGTTGCGCCAACCCAGGTGCAGGACCCTGCATTTAGCCTTGTTGAACCTTATGAGGTTCACACAGGCCCACTTCTTGAGTTTGTCCAGGTCCCTCTGGATGGCCTCCCATTCCCTCTGGATGTTACCACATCCCTCAGGCGTGTCAACTGCACCACTCAACTTGGTGTTGTCTGCAAACTTGCTAAGGGTGCAAGGCGGGGAGGAGGAGGCGAGGAAGGCGGCAGAGAGCTGCGCTTCATATCACATGCTGTCCTCCCACCGTTGTGTCCAGCTGGCTCCACTGGCCAGGTGTTAAGATAAACCTGTTCAATATATACAGCTGACATTTTGAGTAAATGCTGCACAAACCTCTCTCTCCCCAGACCTTTTCAGAACTTCAGAAATTCAGGTCATTACTTTGCCTCATTAATTCTGCTTCAGGTTGTGACTATGCAAGAACTATCTTTTCCAAGTTTCTAATTTTATATATGCAGCAAAGATTTTTACAATTGAGACAAGCTGAGGATGATAGAACAGTTCATCCAGGTCAAATATGAACAGATACCAAATCCAATGGTGGTTTTAGATGATGCTAAAATATAAGAAAATAAAATATCATATAGGAATAGGCTTCTATTTAGAAAAAAATACTTGTATAGTGACATACATATACGCATAACATTCATTGCATTGCATGACTCTTCGAATATAGTTTCTCCCTGTCCCTAGAAATTCAAAACCTAAAGCAGGCAACATAAATTTACATTCAAAACAAACAGAATAAGAAGATGAGGATCTTATCTCTTACAAGAGCAGGATGCTGTTTTATCATTTAAATTGTGAGTCATTTTATGGATGCTTAACATACACTTGAAAGCTTTCTGGAAAACAGGTTTTAAGACTGATTCCAGACTCTGGTTATTTGAGGGAAAAATCCAGCTCGGATATTCCAACTGTATCTTCATCCTTCCCTCCCAGAACCAAAACACAACACGCTCACTGATTCTCCTGGGGAGCTGTAATTCATTTAACGGTGCAGGAGACTGGGAGAAAAAACACAAGCTGAATTATTCTCAGAACCTGAGCAATAGAAGGAAATTTTCCTGTGGAAAGACA